>OY757917.1:112411481-112498981 GCA_963585895.1 Sepioteuthis lessoniana | reverse complement strand
CTGATGTTTGGATGGTCTCCACTCGGTCGCTAACTTCTAAATCTTCCAGGCCCTTTAATAATCCTTTAGTTACCGTGCCAAAGGCACCAATTATTATTATTATTATTATTATTATTATTATTATTATTATTTACCCATTAGATTTTTTCACATCAACGTTACCTGATGGACTTTCACTGGAGTTTGAGTGACAGCAAGTCACTTCAAGTCTCCAGGACTCATCTCAGTATTCTGGCCGTTCTCAATAATGCGGTAGTTTGGATGTTCTCCACTCGTCCGCCAACTTCCAAGTCCTCTAGTCCCTTTAGTAATCCTTTAGTTACTGTTCCAAACGCACCTATTACAATTGGAATAATTGTCACCTGCATGTTCCATAGTTTTTTCAATTCCCAAGCAAGGTCGAGGTACTTATCTTTTCTGTTTTATTCTCTGGTCAGCCAGGACATCAAAGTTGACAATTTTGCAATTTTCCTTTTCTTTTTTTGTTGATTATTATAAGGTCTGGTCTTTTGGCCGAGATTCTGGGATATATGTTTATGTCAAAGTCCCCTAGGAGTTTATGTGTGTTATTTTCTTGGACAGGTGCTGGGTTGTGCATATACCATTTGTTCATCTGGACAAATTTAAATTTCTTGCACATCCCCCAATGGATCCCCTCGCCGACCCAATCCTGTCTAGTCTTATATTCCTTCTGTGCTAATTTGTTGCATTCGCTTATTATGTGATTGATGGTTTCTTCGCTGTCACCGCATAGTCTACATTTGCTATTTTGTTGTGTCTTATCTATTTTCACTTAGATATGATTGGTTCTGACGGTGTTTTTTTTTGTGCTGCTATTAGGAGAGATTCTGTTTCTCTCTTAAAGTTTCCTTTTCTTAGCCATGTCCAAGTTTTCTCATGTGAGATGTTGTTTATTTTTTGTTTAAAACGCCCATAGAGTTGTTTTCTTCCCATTTTGGTTTCCTAATAATTGTCATTCTATAGTCTATCGTGTTATCTGTATCGTTTGTGATGTCTGTTAAGCTGCCTCCTTCGTGTTTTTTAATGTAGTTTTCGAGTCGTCTTATCGATACGTCAACGTTGTCCTCAATGCTGGAAAGTCCTCTTTCTCTCCTTTCTTCATGATACACATAGTCTGTCAACATCGTCTCTGGGATGTAATACCTTATGTATATGTATTGTCATTAGTTTTATTGTTCTTTGGTCCATTGGTTTAAGTTCATCTCTGGTCCAATTAAGAAAGGATCCGCAATATCTAACGAGTGGTAAAGCCCTGGTATTTATTCCTTTGATAAGGTTTCGTCCAGAGTGTTTTGTCTCGCGTAGTTTTTAGTTCTCCTCTAGATCTTTGTTTCAGCTAAGCTTCTTCCTCCTGCTGTCAATTCCACTCTGCAAGTTTCCATGGTTTTGTTGATAAATTTTATGACTTCATGTGATATTTTGTACATTTGGAGACTGTTTATTATCCAGCTATGCGAAACCATATCATATGCCGTTTTGTAGTCAATCCAGGCCATAGCTAGATCTTTCCGTTTAGTCTTACTCTCACTTAGGATTTGTTGATCTATGTAGAGTAACTCTCCTGTGCCTCTGGATCTTTGCAGCATCCTTTCTGTTGGTCAGTGAATAAACCGCGGTTTGTTAGCGAGAAGGGAATCTCTTCCCTTATTTGTGCTGTTAATATTTTCCACGTCATTGGCAGGGAAGTTATGGGTCTGTAATTGTTTGGGGCGGTTCCATTTCTTGGTTCCTTTTGGATCAATGTGGTCCTTTCTTTGGTCATCCATTCGGGTACGTGTGCTCTTTGTGGGTATTCATTCATTTCTAGTGCTAATCTGTCGTTTATTGAGGTGAATTTCTTGAACCAGACACCATGTATTCCATCATGGCCTAGCGTTTATTCTCCTTTGAAACTTTTCCCCTCCAGCGTTAGCTGATGAGTTTTCTCTGAAATTTAAATTTAAAGCACATCTCTTCAAGTCTCTAAGACTCTCTTTGTATTCTGGCCGATCTTACCCATGCCGAAGTCCAGATGATTTCGATTTTCCCTCCGATTTTAAAATCTTCTCGCTTTTCTTTGATTTTGTTGACCATTCAAAGCGCATCAAATAAAATTCGTATTATCTTCACTTTCACTACTATTTTTCCCACCCTGTTAATTCTACGTTCCCTTTTCTTATGGCTTTCAAGTTTGCGTGATAATATAATAAAATATAATATGACATTTTGATAGATTTTTCTACAAGAAAAAACAATATATATATATATATATATATATATATATATATATACTGGAAGTGTTTTATTTCAAATGGGAACTATATATATATATATATATATATATATATATATATATATATATATAGTGCAAATGTTTTATTTTAAATTGAATATTTTGATTAGCAATTTTTTGTATGCGCTGCCGACTTCTAGTAGCATCCAAAAGAAATCCCTTTATAATTGGACCCCTCTCAGCGCATAGATGGGATCGATGTAATTTATCATGGTCAAGTCAAAAGCACGGGTACTTGTGTCTGCATGTGGGTAGAATGTGCACAGTTTTTAACTGTAGAAAGAAACAGCAGCGACACCCAGAGAAAGTACAATGCAACCCGCTGGAAGAGCAACAAAGATACAGGAAACGGCTATACACTTCCTGTTCCTCGAATGTTGTGAAATTGAATAGAAGATTATAGATATTTCTACTACCGGCGATGGATATAAAACAAGGTCCTGTCCCTGGACGAGGGCAGGATATGTTCAGTCTGACGAAGTAGAGTTTTCTCCAGTACTTTGAGTAGAGTAATTTTTCGCCCAAAAAGTCAGAATTTTCGCCCAGAAGTCAGAATTGGAATTTTGACCTGCTGAATTCGAGAAAATGAGAATTTATCATTTCCACCACTGAATGTTTTCTAAGTCCCCCCCTCTCTCTCTCTCTCTCTCTCTCTCTCTCTCTCTCTCTTTCTCTCCATCTTTCCTGTTTGATGAAGACTGGAAATCGTATCACAGAAAAAAATAAAACAGTGAAACTAGTGTTTGTGTTTTGTTTGGAAGGCAGCAAAACGAAAAAATCTGCAACTTCGAAAAGAAAACAGCGAGGAAGAATAGAGCTGTTCGACGGCGACAAAGAGTAAAGCCGATACAATAGACATCTCCTCGGGGCCACTGCGTTTCCTTTCCCCTCTATAGCAGTAACATCACAGTCATAGTCATTTTTATAGTCAATCAATGCCATGGCATGGCAGCATTTTCTGTATCGTACTAGTCTCCTTAAGGGTGTGCTCATCAGTGTATCATGGGTCATCTGCTCCTCTTCTTTCCTTGTGGTAACTTTTCTATTCTTTTGTAAATAATCCACTACATTCAAGCAAATAATTGATCTTTTCTTTCATCAATCTGGTGAGAATTTTCCACATTCCCAATTGAAGTTAACCTGTTATCGTTCTAGAGTTGCCGGAAAGATTTTTCTGGTCTTTATGGACCATGTGTGTTTTCATCTTCGTCATTTGAGCATTATTATCATATTACATCTTGTTAGTTTTACACACTAGAGTTAGGTTATGGTCTTTCAATGCAGTCTGAGAAACAGTAAATTTCTTTAAGTCTCCAGGACTCTTCGCACTCTTCTGACCGACTTTAATAATGCTGTAGTTTGGATGGTAACCTCTGGTCTTCCGATTTCTAAATCCTCAAATCCCTCTTACCAAACTTTAGGGAATTGTTCTAAGTGCACTAATTACACTTAGTATCACCGTCACTTTGATGTTACATAGTTTTTAGTTCTTTGGCAAGGTCTAAGTATCTGTATTTCATCATCTTTGATTTACATTTTGTGTTCCGCCGGAGCGACAAAATCCACTATTAGGCAGGTTCCATTTTTCATTTTTTATTGACAATCACAAAGTGTGGTCTTCCGGTCGGGATTATATTGATTTTGTGTGTCTCACTATCCTGGACTGATTCTGGTTTGTGTATACATTACTTTTACTATAATTAAATAGCTAGCTTTTGCACTCTTTTTATTTTGTTGTGTCATATTAATTTTTGCTTAAATATCATTAGTCCTAATACCATTGTTTTGTGCTGCTATTTGAGTTTCACTTTCTCTCTTAAGGTTTCTTTTCGTAGTTATTCCCAAGTCTATTAGCGTGAGATTTAGGCAGTTTGTCTTTTAAAATATCAATAGACATTTTTTGCACAATTTTGTTTTTCTAGTTATTCGTATTCTGTTGTTTGGGTTGTTTCCTCTCGTTTTAATTATTATGTCTTGCCATTTTTAATGTAGTTTCGAGTTCTCAGGTTGATGAATCCATGCTATGTTTAATCTTTATAATTACCGTTCCTCCATTTTTCTTGACATATAGTCTATGTCCTGATGTATCGTCATTTCCTATCTTGTACTCTAGTCAATTTGTTGAAGTTATTCCCTCGTACATTTTTAGGAATGATCAAGAGTATCTTACGAGAGGGAAAGCCCAGGTGTTTAGCCTATTGATGAAATTCCTGCTCCAGATCTTGGTAACATATTTCATCGTTCACCTAAAATGATATTTTCAATTTTTTTAAAAATTTCATCTCCACTTGTTTGATGGAACCTGCTTCCAATATTCCATATACTTTTTTTTTCTTTTTCTCATTTTTTCTTGATTTGGCCGTTCGATTCCTTCCGCTTTGTCTTCTTTTTCCGCATAGTATGACTCATTTTTCTATCCCAAATTCCACCTCTATATCCTGACAGGATATTCTTATTGTTTGTTTAAGAGTCTATAATTCGTTTATTTTTAAATTTTTTTGCAAAGAGTTTACCTTCATTCATGTACATTAAGTGATTAATCTTTTCTTGGGATTTAGTAAATTTGTAGCTCTCAGTGGACTTCATAAGTTATGTAATTCATTGGCATCATCGCTATTATAAATAGTAATGATGATATCGCATCTCATTGGAAGATATCGCTCTGGATTTTCACCTCAGCTAAATTTCTTCCTCCTGCTGTCAATTTCAGTTTTTCATAGTTTCTGTTATCAACTTTAGGATTCTATATTCTGACTTTTTTACATGGCTAGACTATCAATTTTCCAACTTTACAGAACCATTATTTGTTATGCCTCTAAAAATGTATTTGATTTTTCTTATCTTCTCATATGAACCTTAAAAAGTTATCTCCGCACAGACCATATACACTGTTAATACAAGATCTATAAATATATCAAATCCTAATAAGCAATTTTTCTGAGATTTCCTCAAGATGCCCTCTTAACTTCTTTTCCTCACAATTCTTTTTTTGCGAAATAATTTCATTTGGTTTTAAAATATTATTGATATTTTTTTATCAGTTCGAGCAGTTTGTTAAAAAAATATGTCTCTATTTTCAAAAATATCTAATTGGTTTGTTGGGTTTATAAATGTTCAGTGCAAGGAGAAATATTAAAAAATATCAACCAAAATGTAAAATAGCATTAATTATTTTGAAAGTTTCAATTAGATCACCTCTAATTTATTTGTTTAGAAAAGTAGTAAATCCTTATTTCTCTAATCTCTTCCTGCAATTCGTTTTTTTACGCTTTAAATTATTTTATATGATGGGAAATATATAAACTAAGATTTATTGCATATGCATTATTTTTCTTTTGATTGTGTATTTACAAACCCAACCATACGAGCAGTAAGTAACACAAGGTTTTTTTTAGGTCAAATTTAATAAGTTTGAATTCAGTGTTTTCCTTCTCCAAGACCAATTACTGTATCTAAGTTAAAGAGCTTAATCGAGCCTACTATTTACTTATAGAAGGAGAATTGGTTGATCAGACGTTCTATAAGAGAAACAACGCCATGTGAAAATGCAAGCATCTTCCTCAAGTATTTGAACGTGGCTTGCCGTGTTCATTTCCAATGTCAATAGCTTTTATCGCCCTCGAGCCACCATTTTTCTTTTCACTATCAAACCAGCTATGATTTGGTATAACATGGCATCGAGATAATGGTACAGGAAATGTATAAATAGAAAGTGTTTTAGCGGGAAGGTTGGTTCCATTGCAATGTTATGAATTACTTATTTAACTAAGACAAGATTCCATATCGTAAGCAGAAAAAAAAACTATATTTTGTAATCTTCACCAATATCTACAATCTATGCAATATTTTAAAGAAGGTGAATTGGGAAAAATAAGACATTGAACATTTCCAGAAACAAATATTCATTTCACGATGTAGTGTTACCTGGTTATATTCGGAAAAAATAGGAATACGATAAATCTTGGTGTAAATATTTTCCACCATTTACACATCCTAAGCAAAACACATTGCATTAGTTTTGTACTTATGCTTCTTTTTATTTTTACGCAGATTTGATAATGTCATTTACATCTTATAAATTCAGCGTTTCTATTTTAGCTGCTATCTTTTATAATATCAAATAAAAAACAAAACTTCAATAATTTGTCTTTAGTTACGTTGATTTCTCTGCCGAGAAACATAAATAGAAAGTAAAATTGACGGAAATTTTACATCATCTTTGAAGGAAAAGGTGCTGATTTTTTTTTTGTTTTGTTTTTGTTTATTTTATTCTATTGGATAAAATGTGTAAAATGCGTAAGAAATTTCAAGCTACGTGCAAAAATAGATTGAAAGGTCAAATTTGGGGGTTAAAAGGAAATACTAAATTTTGTTTGAAGATGAAGTTCTCTTTGCGTCAAATCTCATTTACTATAATATTCGCTGGATTGTTCATTTTTCCACAAATATTCCCGCCGGATGTATGTCAACAGAATGCTAAAATATTTGCATATTATTCCGATTTCGATTTCCTTTGTTGTTCTCCTTCGACTTTCGTTTGGTTTTGATTTGGCTTCTTGATTTAATTACAAATCAACCTACAAGAATTTAATAGCAATGCCTCACTTGTAGAAGAACAATTGCAATACAACTTCACCTATAAATGGGAATATAAGGATGTTCATGCCTTTCATAAGGATGGTCTTAAAGTAAACATAATAGTGCGATTCGTGTTCGAATTCGATTATAATGGTAGCAGAGCCCATTACGTTATTGCGTTAGTGATGATGACTACTTCCTTCTACTTTGGTATTGTGGGATTTTAAGGCTTTGAAGGTCAAGGGGCTAAGGGCAAGGCTGTGTTGCCGTAAGATATCTGACTCCATATTTTGGTTACACTGTTTCACCCTACGTTGACTGGCCGGCGTAATGCCTTGCCCAAAGGAAGTCCAAAAAGAAATATACAAAAAGAAAAGATAGAAAAAGGATAAGAGGCGAAAATATTTATTCTAAACTTTCCTTTATTTATTGAGTCAAGGTACTAACCAACGCTTCGTCCCAGGGCGTAGCGTGGTGCCCAAAACACCAGACAGCAAAATGGTGTTGTTGGTTCGACGGACACTGCCTGAAAGCGAAAGATAATCTGTCTCCTTTTCCAAGAGGAATGCCTTTTTCTTTTTACGCATATATCATCTCCTTTTCCGTTAGAGACCTCTGGGAGTTTCTTCAAATTTAATAGTTTTCTTTTTATCTATTTTTTTAAATTTAACTTTTTATTTATTTATTCGTTACCTACAGTATTAACATTATCATGTTGTTAAGAAATATTTTTGTATATAATCTTAATTTATTTCTTATTACTTCTAACTCCTCTCTTTTCAAATAACTAAAAAATATTATGCTAATCAAGAAATTATTCGGATTCAATTTAATATTGTTTTCAATCCTTAATGAATGAATACCGAATAATCAATGAAAATTTAATGTTTTTTGACATTCAGCAAAAAAAAAAAAAATCATTTAATTGTTTCAACTTATACCTTTTCAAGAAAACGTGGACATGTCGACAATAAACCCAGCGTTGGTCTCTTTCATTTCACACACACACACACACACACACACACACACACACACACACACACACACACACACACACACACACACACACACACACACACACACACACACACAGAGAGAGGAGCACACACTTTTCTCTCTTTTTTCCGTTTCTGTTTATCACACATATAAACTAATGTATTCATATATGGATCTATGTATATATCCATGTTTTGTGTTATATGTATTACATGTAAATATTAATGTAACCCTTCCGGCAGAGGCAGGATGTGACAACAGGTCAATTTTTTTTTAAAATGAAGTAAAGTGTTGCCCGTTACAGTTCCTACGAAGAAAACTGTTATGTTAAGTGCAGATCCTCAATCATAGATATATGTATATATTTATGTATATATGCATATATTCATGCCACTATGTTACACGTAAGCATATGTCTTAATCTATGTCTCTTCAAATGATGCTAAGAATATATTTCGCCATGCCATTTTTCATTTGGTCTAACAACCAAATGATTTTTTCCACGAGAGGATTTCTTTCGATTGAGTTAAGCTATGCAAAAATCAACATATACTATTTATATCACATAATATATTTTCTTCCATGGCATATATTTTTAATATTTAGTTAAATAGATAAATGTTTATTAATAAATCCATCTTTTGATAAAATTTCCAGTTGTGTTTTTATTATTATGACCGCCTTTATTAATCTGAAGAATAGAGTCCTTTGGGGAAGTCTTTGTAAGCTTGATATCTGTTGCTTTTATCATTCACTCACGTGTAGGGACGTCGGTTTCCCACTGAGAAACAAAGCTTTCGTTTTGCGTTGTTTAATCTGTTTTCCATTTTTTTTTTAAATGACAAGAAGATAAGATGTTATAAAACAGACTGAAAGGAAGATAATTTTAAGATGAACATTCAGCGTTCAATAAGTTCTTCAAAAGAATTTATAAAATGTGACATGCAATTTATCATGGTACATTACACAGAATTATTTCCTGCATAAACAAAATGCTTCGTTTTTGATTTGCAGGTAATATTTCAAACTGAAAATAAAGACTTGTAATATTATCTAATTGACCATAAATTTCAGAATCTACTCTTTCTTCACGCAGCTCTCTCGTCAATTCGAAGAATATGAGTAATGCAGTTGCTGCCGAAACCCCCTTCTGATAAACAAGATAAAAGAAGCAAAAATGTTACCTGGGCACGAAAACTAACTGCATTCGGAGTTAAGGCTTTATTTTTAGGGTTGTAGGATGGGTGGAGTTGAATTTTATTGCCAGAACATTCAAGTATACTCAATCCAGGGTGGTAGTATCTATCAGGTCCCCATCTGTGTACCAAATAGATATGTTTAAAAATCAGTATTCGATAAAATACTTTGAACCATATAACTGGTTGTTTCCGGTGGTTGTGCTTGAGTCTATTTAGATGTGCAAATTGTTTGTATTCTATAGCATTGTTTGACGATATATAATGGTCTTAAATAGAGTGCTTGATTCCATAAAACTCTTTCAATAAATCATTATTATTATTATTATTACTCATTAGAGTTTTTCACATCAGTGTAAGCTGGTGGTCTTTCACTTCAGATTGAGTGACTGCAAGTCTTCTCAAGTCTCCAGGACTCTTCTCTGCATTCTGGCCGTTTTTAATAATGTTGTTGTGTGCATGGTCATCAGTTTTCTAGTTCTTTTGTCCATTTGTCTATGTTCCACTCAGGTCCATTGGAGAAAGTGTCCCGAGTATCTAACGAGGGATACAGTCCAAGTATTTATTCCTTTGATAAGGTTTCTGCTGGAGGGTTTTGTCTCGAGTAGTTTTCTAGTTCTCCTGAGATATTCTTTTTGAATTTTGTTTTTCATTTCCACTTGTTTGATAGTGTCAGCCTCCAAGATTCCTAAGCATTTGTAGGTCTTGTTTTCTGCGAGCGTTCTGATCTAGTCTTGATTTTGTTGTTCTATTCCGTCAGTTAGATGTCGTTTGCCACTTTTCATGAAGAATATAGCACATTATTCAATGCCAAATTCCAATTCCTATGTCTTGACTGTATATTCTAACTGTGTGTATTAAGGTTTCCAGTTCTTTTTCATTTTTTGTAAATAGTTTAATGTCATCCATGTACATTAGGTGGTTGATCTTTTCCTACGATCTACTAAGTTTGTATCCAGCCTTGCATTTTCTGAGTATGTGGTTTAGTGGCATCATGGCAATTATGAATAGTAGGGGTGATAGTGCATCTCCTCGGAAAAACCCTCTTTTGATTTTTGTTTCAGCCAAGCTTTTTCCTCCTGCTGTTAAATTAAATTCTCCAGTTTTTCATGGTTCTTTCGATGAAGTTTATGATTTCGTGTGATATTTTGTACATTTTGAAATAGTTTATTATCCAGCTTTGCTGAACCATATCATATGCCTTTTTGTAATCTATCCAGGCCGTTGCTAGATTTTTCCGTCTGGATGTGTTGATCTATGTAGAGTAACTCTTCTGTGCCTCTGGATCCTTTGCGGCATCCTTCCTGTTCGTCAGGGAACAATCCTCGGCTTGTTAGCAGGTAGTATATCTCTTCCATTATTTGTGCTGTTAGTATTTTCCATATCATCAGTAAACAAGTTATGGGTCTTGTTGGGTATCACCTACCTTTTCAGCATAATGAGCTGTTCCATCTGTCATATATGGCCGGAGCGAAAATCAGTCTGGGAAAAATAAGCCTACGAGTCAGACCAGAAGAGCCGTTCCTATTGTTGAAATATATCCTTACTCTATCACTAATCCTATGTTCTTACTAACAGTCTCTCTCTTGTAAATACTCTTTCTTGTAAATATAACTATTTACCTCACATATCGTAGTTTGTCGTATTATTATTACTACTTGTGTTCACTAACCAGAACACAACAGTTTGGCGACGAGCGATTCCAACTCATGCCACAGAAAAAGTCTGTACGCCTCATAACCGTGGGCGATGAAGATTCGAACACAGGCAGCAACAAAATCCGTTCGCCTATAAGAGCTTGGAGACGAAGATTCGAACGCATAGCAACAAAAATTCATTCGCCTTGCAACAGTTTGGCCGCAAGGAATCGAACTCAGTACACAAAAATCTATCGTCCCACTCTACAAATTTGGAGACGAATTGCGAATTGCGAATTCAAACATGGCGAAAAAAGAAAAAAAAAACCAGGTCGTAACAATTGACGACTGAGATTCTCAAAATTACTTGAACAAATAAAACCACCGTCATAGGCTAACAGTTCCGACGAGGAGAATTGAGCCCGTAAAATGACAGTGATGAAACAGAAAAGAAAATCCGTAAATTTATCGTTGGAATCTGTGAGTTAAACTTTTTATTTGTAAAATTCATTCTCCGTGCTAAAATTACGTGGCTAAAGAAAAAAAAATTCTTGACCCTCCTTACAGAAAAACCCACACATTTTTTCTCTACTTGCAACAAATATGGAACAATTACAATCGTCAATCCTCGAACTTATTAAATTTCAAATACAATCCCAAAAGGAACTACAAGAGAGACAGATCAAAAATGAAGAAAAATTCCAACAACAAATTTTGGAATTAAAACAAGACAATGACAAAAAACAGCTAGAAAATGATAAAAAACAGCTAGAAATTTCCGAATTGATCCATAAGGCGATTCTAACTAAAAATAAGTCTGATGAAAAATTCTGCTCGCAAAATACAATTTGGTCCACAATCGAAACTTTCAACTACAATCCCGAGGAAGATCAAACTTTTGAACGCTTCTACCAAAAGTACCAAGATTTCTTCGATATCGAAACATGGACCGATGAGAAAAGAATTAGACTCTTACTCTCAAAACTTGGGACTAACGAACATAATAAGTTCACCGACTTCATTTTACCCAAAAAAAACGCGAGACTTAAAATTTAATGAAACAATTGAGCTTCTAAAAGAATTATTCAACCCGAGAGTGTCCTTATTCCACAAAAGATGGAAATGCTTAAATATCCAAAAAAATGAATCGGAAGACTTTACGACGTACGCATCAGTTATTAACAAAACTTGCGACGACTTCCGCCTATCAGAACTGACAGCCGACAATTTCAAATGTTTAATTTTTGTACTAGGCCTAGTTTCGAGAAAAGATAGCGATATGCGTTGACGAATTCTTACGAAGCTAG
Source organism: Sepioteuthis lessoniana (assembly GCA_963585895.1). Classification (NCBI taxonomy): domain Eukaryota; kingdom Metazoa; phylum Mollusca; class Cephalopoda; order Myopsida; family Loliginidae; genus Sepioteuthis; species Sepioteuthis lessoniana. The sequence continues at coordinate 112,486,974 of OY757917.1, read as the reverse complement.
AGAATGAACAAAATATGTCGCTTCAACAATTGGCAGATTATTGCCAACAACATGTTAATATAAAGCAAGACTCACAAAAATTGAAGAAGCGGGCATAGCAAACGTCAGACGAATTTGGATGTCCCCCGCAAGTACATATAAAAACCTTTATAGGAAAAAATCACCATTGCCAAGACGAAATTGGAAGTCGCCCCCTCAAGTACAAATAAAAACCATGAAGAAAAACCCCCTCCTAGCGCATGCTATGGATGCGAACAATTCCACTGGTACAAGGGGTGCCTGTACAAGTACAAAATTTGTAGAAACTGCAACAGAAAGGGACATAAAATGTCGTGCTGTAACAAAAATTAAACAAAGTTGAGTTAAAATTACCCAAATCGATAATCAAAAACAAAATATCAGGAAATACCTTTATGTAACAATCCAAATCAAAAAGGTAAAAATGCAACTCGATTCGGGCTCAGACATCTCTATCATAAACATTCAAATTTGATAAAAATTTTGGGAAACCAACACTCCTTAAGTCCAACAAAATCGCCAGAACCGTGACAGACAGAAAAATAAACTTTGTTGGCGAAGGTTGGCTAAACATACATTTTAATAATCAAATTAAAAAAAGAGAATATTAGTGATGCGAAACACTAACAATTTATTTGGAACAGATGCTATCAAGAAATTTAACTTATGGGATCTACCCATATCGTCTTTCTGTAACAAAATAAAAGAATATAAAAACGACCCTCAAATCATAAAGGAGGAAATAAAGAAAACCTTTCCTGACGTCTTTTCAGAAGGTTTGGGTAAATGCAAAAAATCACTGCAAAAATTAAATTAAAAAGGAATGCACAACCAGTCTTCAGAAAAAAAAAACGAAGCATTCCTTTCGCCGCTATAGACAAAATTGATAGAGAACTAGAAAGATTTATACAGTGCGGAGTACTATCAAGAGTCGACTATAGCGACTGGGCAGCCCCTATAGAATACGTAAAGAAAAAATCAGGAGAAATACGCATCTGTGCAGATCTTTCCACAGGCTTAAACAACGCAATAGAAGATCACCATTATCCGCTACCTAGTCCAGAAGAAATATTTACTTAACTAAATGGCGGTCGATACTTTTCGAAAATTTATCTTAGCGAGGCTTATCTCCAAATACCAGACGAAGAAAGCTCGAAATTACTCTGTATTAGTACGCATAGAGGTTTGTTCAAGTACCAACGCTTACCCTTTGGCGTTTCGACTGCACCGGCGGTGTTCCAACAAATCATGGCCACTATGTTAGCCGGGCTAGATTTCGCAACGGCATATCTGGACGATATTCTAGTTAAAAGTAATACCATAGAAAAAAACAAAAGTTTTCTAAAGAAAATTTTTGAGCGAATCAGGAAGTATGGGCTGGAGATCAAAGAAAATAAATGCGACTTCCTACTAGAAGAAATTAAATACTTAGGACATGTAATAAATAAGGACGGCAAGAAACCTGACAAAAGTCGGGCCGCGGCAATCAAAGACATGCCTAATCCAAAAATGTAAAAATACTACAAAGCTTCTTAGTTTTAGTAAGCTACTATCAGGTTTTTATCCCTAATTTACATAACTTAAGAGCACCGCTTAATGAACTGCCACGTAAAAAAAAAGAAGTGGATTTGGACAAAAGAATGCGAACAAGCATTTCGCGAAAAAAAACAAACTAACATCTGACTGATTCTTAACATCCTTCGACCCTAATCTTGACATAATCGTAGCTAGCAACGCCAGTACACATGGCGTAGGAGCATGTATATTACATAAGTGGAAAGATGAGAAAGTCAGACCTATAGCATATGCAAGCATATCGTTAATTCCAGCAGAGCGCAATTATTCACAAATTGAAAAAGAGGCTCTAGCCATAATATTTGCAGTCACAAAATTCAAAAGATACATTCATGGACGTCGGTGTACATTGCAAACAGACCACAAACCACTAGTAAATATTTTTGGTTCGAAAAAAAGGACTTCCAACGTATACAGCCAACAGACTGCTTCGATGGGGAACCAACATTTTAAACTATGATTTTCAGATTCGATACCTATCCACGAATAAGATAGGGCACGCAGATGGATTATCTAGACTCATTCCTAGGTCAGCAGAAACCTTTGAAGACACAGTTATAGCAGGCCTCAGATCTGAAAACGAGGCAGAAAATACACTAAACAACACAATTAGAGAACTACGGGTATCTCTTAAGGAAATAAAAAGAGAAGCACTAAGAGACAAGTTTATTAGAGAAATAAATGCGAAGCTATTAAAGAAAAACACAAAAATTAAGGAGACTTATTCACTATGAGCTCACGTATTATTATACAGTGAGAGAGTCGTAATACCAAAAACTCTTGAAACAAGAATTCTTCATGGTTTCCACACTAGTCACCCAGGGATAAATCAAATGAAGAGCCTTATGCAGTCTTAAGATTTTTGGTCTGGTAAGGACTCCGATGTCACCGATATGGTCAGTAAATTAAAAGGATGTATCCTAGCAGCAAAGTCTCCACCAACCTCGCAAGAACCCTGGCCCAAAACAGATAGACCATGGTCGAGGATACACATAGATTTAGCAGGCCCAATTGATAAATGGTATTACTTAGTATGAGAAGACAGCCATCCTAAATGGCCAGAGGTCTTCCAAATGAAAAGACCAACATCAACAAACACAGTAAACAGGTAACATGAACTGTTCGCAAGATACAGTCTAGTAGATACAATAATTAGCGACAACGGGACGCAATTTACATCTAAGGAGTTTGAACATTTCTGTGCAACATTCCAAGTTGAACACATAAGAATACCACCTTACCACCCACGATCAAACGGCCAAGCCGAGAGGTTTGTGGATACGCTAAAAAGAGCATTAAAGAAAGCAATAGGAACTCCGACTAAAAAACCCTTCAACTTTTTCTTCAAGTATATCGGATAACTCCGAATAAGTCGGCACCATCAACTCTATCACCTGCAGAAAACATGTTTGCTAGAAGAATAGGATCTGTATTTGATAAACTCCTTCCTAGCAAGAAAAGCCACATCCCTGCAATCCATGTTCCTAGAAGGAAATTTAATAAAAATGATAAAGTATTTTACAAAAAATTACAAAAATAATATGACTACCTGGGAACCTGGAATTATTAAGGAGCGTATCGGAAACATGATTTACATCGTACAAGGAAAAAAGTTCATCCACAGAAGACACGTAGATCAACTACAAAAACGTATCACAGATGAACCAACAGAAACCCCACGAATTGAAGAGGATGATCTACAAGATCTTTACGGTACATTCGATCTACAAATGTCTCAAACTGAACAAGAAGCTAGAGTGAAAAAAAAGTTGAAAGCCCCTCCACAGTTCATAATTGACCCAAAAATTAAAAAAAATACTAAAAATTCACAAAGAAAAGCTAGTCAAGAATAATAAAAAACAATCTTGGGTGTGGGGTGTGGGGTATAACCTACCTTTTCAGCATAATGAGTTGTTTCATCTACCATATATGGCAGTAGCGGAGATCAGTCTGGGAAGAATAAGCCTCCGAGTCAGACCAGAAGAGCCGTTCCTATTGTTGAAGTATATCATTACTCTATCACTAATCCTATGTTCTTATTAGTAACAGTCTCTCTCTTGTAAATACTCTTTCCTGTAAATACAACTATTTTCCTCACATATCGTGGTTTGTCTTATTATTACTACTACTACTTGTGTTCACTAACCAGAACACAATTGTTTGGAGCAGTTCCTTTACTTGGGTCGTTTTGTATCAATATGGCCTTTCCTTTGATCATCCAGTCGGGTACTTGTGCATCTTGTAGGCATCTGTTCATTTCTTGTACTAGTCTGTCGTGAATTGAGGTGAATTTCTTAAACCAGAATCTCTGTATTCCATCATGTCCTGACGTTTTCCAGTTTGATATGTTTTTTAGTGTCTTTTTTAGTAGGTAAATGTGTATTTCCGCTTTGGGTCCTTCCTCGAGTCCTTCTTGTTCTCTTGTCATATCGTTTATCCATTCAGCTTTTTCGTTATGCTTTTTCGGTTGCCATATTTGTTCGGTTTCTCTGACGTCTGGTTGTTGGTATGTTTTGTGTCATGCCCTCACAATTGTTGATAAAATTGTCTTTTTTTGTTTTGGAATGTCCTGTTTTGTCTGTATTGTTTTGCCCTTTGTCGACATCTCTTTAATCTCCCTTCTTTCACCAAAAACTTCTGGTTTATTTCCTCAAGTTGTACTGTTATTTTTTCTCGTGTTGTCTTTTCCATTTTTTTCCCATATATTCCAGGATCTTTATGTTTTACCATTTTGGCTTGTTTTCGTAAATTTTTTACCTGGGTTTCCCGTCGACTTTCCCATCCTGGTTTCGACTGTTTCTTCGTGCTTTTTGAGGGGACCCCATTTTACTCCCCTGCATAGATAAGATCATTTAACTCCGTTATATCATTTGTTGATATGTACGGTAGTATTTGAATAATTTTGCTTGTTTCAGTTTTAAGTGTTCTCCATTCAAAGTTTCTTAATTATGGAAGGGTGGTCTTAACACTTTTCATAATTCTTTTTAGGTTCTCTATTTTTGTCTGTTGTTCTTGTGATAATGTTTCTGTAGGGTTACTTGGTACTGTGGCGTATTCATTTTCAAGAGTTTTCAGTTCATTTCAGAGAGGTTGTTTTTGGTTGGCGTCACTTGATGTGTTTGGAATTGTACTGTCTCGGGACTGTGTTTTCTGGAGTATTTCTTGTATTTCAAGGTCAGAATAGTATTCCTTTTTTATTATTGTTCTAACTTGTTTGGCAAGTCTTTGGCTTGTTGTCTGAAAACTAGCACATTCTTCTTATTATCATTATTAGTATTTAGTAATTAGATATTTTCACATCACCGTTAGCTCATGGTCTTACACTGGAGTTTGAGTGACAGCAAGTTTCCTCAAGTCTCCAGGACTCTTCTCAGTATTCTGGTCGTTCTCAATAATGTAGTAGTGTGGACGGTCTCCACTCGTCCGCCAGCTTCCAAGACCTACCGTCCTATTATTATTATTATTATTATTCTTTTAAGGTTTTTTCACGGCAGGGTCTCCCACTGGAGTCTGGGTGACAGCAAATATCCTTAAGTCTCCAGGGGTCTTATGACAAAAAATATTGTACTTTGAATATTCTCCACTCGTTCTCTCATTTTCCAGTCCTATTATCAATGTTTGGTTGGCTGTATCATGTGCACCAATTAAAATTGGTATCACAGACACTTTCATACTCTATTGGTTTTCAGTTCTCTTGCAAGGTACCTGCCTTTCTTACCATTCTCTTTCGGTTTTACTCTGTGATTTGCCGGAACAGCAAATTCTACAATTCGGCAGGTTTTCTTCTTTTTGTTGACTATCATTTATATGGTTGTCTAGTAGAGATTAACTGATGCGTGTGTATCTCAAAATCTAAGAGAATTTCGTACATCTCATTTTCTGGGACAGATATTGGGTTTTGCAATATACCATTTGTTCGTATGATGAAATTTCAATTTCTTGCACAATCTGCAGTGGATATCCTTGTCCACCTAGTCGTGTATAGCCTTATTCACTTTTTGTGTTAATTTACTGCATCTGATTTTTATCTTATTTATAGTTTCGTCTCTATTCGCACGTAACCTACATCAGCTGTTTTGTTGAGTCTTCTCTTTACAAGCTTGGATATAGTTGGTTCTTATGGCGTTGTCTTGTGCAGCTGTCAGATGAGATTCTGTTTCTCCCGTAAGGTTACTCTTTCTTTGCCATGCCCAAATTTATACGTGTGAGATTTTGTGTGTTTGTGACTTGAAGAGTCCAAAGGGTGGTTTTCCATCCCATTTTGTTTTTAGTTTATTTCTATTCTGTTGATTCTGCTGTATTCAGTTTTCCTCCGCGCTTGTGAATATAGTCTTCGAGTAAATGTATTGAAGCAATCAACGCTATCTTGAATACGGACAAGTCATTTTTCTCCTTCATTTTTGAAACATGCAGTATGTCTGTGTCGAACCTGGGATGTTATTCCTTAAGCATAGTCATTAGTTTCTTTGTTCTCTGGCCAATTTCTTAAAGTTTTTCCCTTCTCCACTTGAAAATAGTCTTGGTTATCTTACAAGGGGAATGGCACAGGTGTTTATCTTTTTGATGACATCCCTGCTATATAATTTAGTTTCAAGTAGTTAGTCGTTTTCCTGAAATAATCTTTTTTAATTGTTTTTTTCCTCTCCACTTGTTGATGTTGTCAGCTTCCAATATTCCCAACTCTTTGTAAGTTTCTTTTTCTACAAGCGTTCAGATTTTTCTTCATTTGGTTGTTCTGTTCCCTTAGTCATGCTTTTTATCATTAACATGGTGAATTTTTCTATGCTAAATTCCATTTCTATGCCCTACCTGTATATTCTCACTGCCTCTATGACGGTTTCCATTTTTTTTTTAAATTTTTGGTAAGCAGTTTGATGTATTCCATGTCCATTAGGTGAATCTACCTGAGCATTTCATGAATATGTTATTGAGTGGGATCATCGCCACCACAAACAGCTATGGTGATAGCGCATCATCATGGAATATTCCACTCTAGATTTTTAGTTCTGCTAACTTTTACCACCTGCTAACAATTCCACTCTCCAGTTCTCCCTGGTTTTCTTTATAAGGTACTATTTACCAACCCCTCCGCTCGGGCAGGATATGACACAAGGTCAATTTTTAAGCGGAGTTTAACAGGTTTGAATTCAGAGTTTTCCTTCTCCTAGACTAGTTGCCTCACCAAGGCTGAAGAACCTAGTCTGTCCTACTATTTATCCATAGCTGGAGGGAGAATAAGGGGGTTCATACCTTTCCCAAGGGTATTTGCCCGAAAGTGAACGTAATAGCGCGATTGGAGTACGAACTCGCGTACTACGATTCCGCAGTTCATCGCTTTAACCATTACACCACGAGGTTTTCTTTATAAGGTTCATGATTTCATCAAACATCTTGCTAATTTCAAGACCATGCATCATCCAGCTTTATGAGCATTTTCCACCCACGCTATAGCCTGTGTTTTCCGTCACGTTTTTCTCACGTTGAGGATGTGTTGATCAATATATATGAGGTCACTTTCCCTCTAGATCTTTTGTAGCACCCTTTATTTTTCTCAGCAACCAGTCCCCGTCTTATCAATGAATCGTAATTATCCCTAATTCGTGCTTTTTCCCAATATATTTGTTGGTGTATTTCCAATATTTCTAGGTCAGATAACCAGCCTTTCTTGATTATTGTCATAACCAGGTCACCAAGCCTTTGGTTTGTGTTCTAAAATTCTTGCCAGATCTCTATCGTTCTTTTTCTCTATCCTGTTTCTGTAGGGTTACACCTTATATAAAAGTAAAGCACAGTTTGATATCTTCCCTGGTCATCTTCCTGCACTGCAGTCGCTGATTTGAGTTATTGTTTTGTTCGTCGAGTGTGTACCTGAAGATAGAGCAGCCAACATTCGCAGGATGCTAAGTGTTTCCCCAATGTTGAATATCAAGGGAGCACCTGCCGATCATGACACCCAAACCTGATGTTCGGGTCCCACGTTGAATTATGTTTAGATTTGTCATTTTTCATGGGAAGTATATTGTGGTTATAGCATATCCAGGGTTTTTCCTTATCTGCGCATCTGACATATATGTGACCAGTAAAATTTTCATCGAGGCATGGCCTATTGATAAATATGCCCGATATGTCACATTAAAGGCCGATTTGTAACAGGCCGATTGAAACTGAAACTAAAAACAATCAATTGATTGACCGCTTAGGTAATTAAAAATTTAAAAAGGGGCGTGACTTTAAGAATTACTTTTTTGAACGTACATAAATAATTTATAAATTTCAAGAGAATTTATCAGAACCTATTTTAATTTCTAAACATGTTTTCAACATTAAAATTCATGTTTACAGTTTTGTTTTTAAAATCAAAATAATAAATAATTAGCAATCAAGAGTGATCTCACTTGAATGATTTTAAATTGCGTAAGCGATGTTTTGTTTTTGAAACTCCATATTACATATTTTTGCTTATGCATTAATTGCATTTAGATATTGAATTTTAAAGTATCTTTGTGATATTTTTGTTTAACAACAATGGTTAACAAATGTTTGGCATTTGGCTGTTCTAGTGAATACGATACTAAGAGGAAAAAAGTCTCCACATTTTCTTTTCCTCTGGGAAAATCCGATCTTATCGAAGAATGGATAAAATTTGCTAATCGAAATAATTGGTTTCCTACGAAAAATTCAGTTCTTTGCATCAAACATTTTGGGGATAAATATATTTTGAAAGATAAGAGAAACAAACTGCATTGGAATGAACAACCAATAACAACAATACATTGAGAAAAAAATAATAAAACTATCATTTTTCCCGACTCAAACAGATTTTAGATAACCCCCAAAGCAACGACAGATTGGAAAAGATGAATTACAAGATTTTCTTTCAACTGGCACTATAACGGATTTTAACAAATTGACTGCAAAATATTGCCCCTCTGGTTTTGAATTTAAAAAGACATGAAGATTATATTCTAATTTATAGAATAGTCTTTGACATTGAAACACATTTTCCATCGATAAAAGAATGTATTCGTATTGACCGAAACCCTCATGTCCAGCTCCAATTTAATGGAAACCAAAATGCTTTTTACATACTCGTACATCAAAAACGTAGTAGAAGAAATGAGTTATAAATGATACATTATAAACTAAAAGGCCGTCCTCCATTTTCTGCAGACCTAATACGTTATGCCTTACTACTGCGCTATACATCAAGGCAAGCTTATAAAGTACTTCTGGAGAATTTTTCATTACCATCTTTTTCTTTATTAGAAAAAATCCAAAGTGGATTTGGGTGCGATCAATTACAGCAGTAAAATTACTCCTGGAAAAAGGTCATCTTCCCCAGGACTGTTTTATTAGTTGATGTAATGTACCTTCAAAAAGGAATATAATTTCATGGTGGGGAGTATATTGGTGCAAATGAAACTGATGAGCTTTATAAAGGAATAATGGTATTCATGATTACTGGTCTAAAAACAACAGTGCCATCACTTGTTAAAGCCTGTCCTGAAGTAACTGTAAATGGTGAGTGGCTTTCTCAGGAAATCCTAAAATGTATTTTTCAACAGATAAATTTTGGATTTTTTTATTAAGGCTGTTGTTGCAGACTATCATTCTGCCAATGTGAATGCCTTTAAAATTTTACTTGATAAATTTGAGGGGAACAAAACGCATTATATAACTCTTCCTAATCCTCCCGACAAAATATTTCTGCTTTTTGATTAGGTTCATTTATTTAAAAATATCCGTAATAGCTTACTGAACAAAAATAAATTTGTATTCCCTGCTTTTACATTTGAGATCTCAAATATTCCTGTTTCCTCTAAGGAGTGATATATAGCTTGGTCTGGCTTAAACAAAGTATATAACAAAGATAATGTTCCAAATGCTAAATTACGCAAGGCTCCAAACCTAACGTCCAAAATATTGCATCCTAGTGACAATAAACAAAATGTTAATTTAAATGTTGCCATTTTTCATGAGACAACTATTGCAGCTTGAGAGAGCTATTTACCTGATCGAGCTGACATGTCAAACTTCCTTAGATTTATATCTTACTGGTGAACAAGAGCGAATTCAAGCAAAAAAGCTCACATCTATTTTTTCTAACAAAGCAGTCATTTTAAATTATAAAAAAATTGATTTCTACTAAAGATTATCTGATGGGATTGAGTCTTGGTGACAAATTTTAGATTTTTGTCTGGTAACTTTGATAGGACAGGATATGCTTATGCAAGAACTTTTAGATGAAGGTTATGAGTTTATTTTCACCCGTAGGTTTCATAGTGACCCTCTTGAAAATAGATTTTCCCAATATCGACAGATGAGTGGTGGTAGATTTTTAATGAGTCTTCGAGAAGTATTGAGTACTGGGAGAATATTGACCTGCCGGTCTCTTTTAAAACTAAATATCAACTTTTGGGAGAAAAACATCAAGCCAGTTCAAAAGAATGACAAAATACTTAACATTTCGGTCCTGCATTAATCAGAAATAAATAAGCTCTTCTTGTCACCAGACAGCAAATAAGTGGTATATACAATTTCTGGCTATATCACAAATAAATTAATTAAAAATTTTCAATGTGAAATGTGTTCCCTGATCATGGTAGGCAATGATAGTGATAAGGCCGCAGCTAAGGAATTCTTTGAGTTACTTTCTCCAGGTCTTACTGTTCCATCTAGACAGATGGCGGAGTTTGTTTTTGCTTGTTTTGCTATACTTGAATATGCAGATCAGTTTATAGTAAAAATCATGAATCCACAACCAGAGTGTCAGCAGAACAAGTTTTGAGAATATGTTCTCCAAAATATAGTTTTACATGTGTAAAACACATTGAAAAGGACTTATATTTGCAATAAAAATTGTTGTAAATATATTTCACAACAAGAAACAAAAAAATCATCAGATGAATTTCGAAAGAATACTGTAGAATGTTTTAAAAAAAGGTAAAGGTCCAAAGAAAATCAATTTTAAAGAGAAAATGTTAAGTTCCTTTTACTTATGTTTTTGTATGACTGCATTTTTTTTTATTAATTATTGTTTGTTTGCCTAAAAAATTTTATTATTTTATTAATTATCTTCTGGAAAAATATTTATGCACAATTTTAATATTTTTCAGATAAAATATGCATAAATTGACAATAAAAGAAATCAGCCTATTGGAAATCAGCCTGTAAATGTGACATATTTTTATCAGTGAGCCATTGTCAAGGAAACTTTCATCGGGTCACAAAAAAATTCACATTGGATAAGTTTGAACTTAATATCAGTCCACTGTTAAGCAATTTTGAAATTTCACCAGACATTTGCTGACATTTCAGTGTCATGGTATTGGTTTGCATTGATTAAAGCTGAAGATAAGACTAACCCCCTTAAAAGAGAAAATTATTCATTTCTAGTTCCTATGTAATCTATCCTTATTTACAGATTTTTGCAGTCTTGGAGATATAGGAATTTTAGACTTAATTATGTATTCAAAGACACATTGAAACATAATTTAAAGAATGTTTTAACTTGAGTTTTAAATAATTCACATTTTAAAAAAATTGAGTTTCAAACAACAGATTCGTCTGTTTATTTAAATCTCAGATAATATTCAGCAAATATTTTATTTTCATTGACAAAATAAAATCTAACTCATGCATTTATTGTGTGGCTTTAACTTCGGCGTTTGCTGATGAGTTTTAACTGGAGTCTGAGTGATCGTCTCCAGTACTCTTCTCACTATTCTAGTCGATGTTAACGATTCTTTGGTCTGGATAGTCTCAATTATTCTTCTATATTTTAGTCCCCACATTCTTTTATTTTAGCCTCTGGGGTGGGTGAGTTTAAAGCGCATCACGAGGTAGATGTGGCGCAAAGTCAATTCTAAGCGGTTTGCAACTGGTATGAATGCTGTGTTTTCTTTCTTGTACACTGGTTGATATATCATAGTTAAGGAACCAAGACTCTGATACAATTTAAATACATTTAAGAGAAGGATAGTGAGCGTCATACCTTTCCCACGTGTAGTTGTGCTCTGGGACACGCAAATAGCCTCTTTAAGGCTTTTAAATTTGTGTCAGCGAGTTCATTTACAACCACGAAAAAACGATAAACCACGAATGTTTAACTGCCGAAAATAAGTGAGGAAACAGAGAATCACATAGCAGAAAATTAATTTAGTTAGCGGTACGGTTTCGAGTTCCGTGGCATCGGATATTTCAGAAAGTAAGTGTTCAAGGTATTTCTATTCCCTCTTTTTATTTTTATTTTTTTGCTTTGTTTTCTCAGTGTGTTGTTCCGAATTTCTATTCGTATTCATAAAAATCCGTGGAATATTCAGTTCTAGCAGACGATTACAATGTTTATAGTAATATCTATGAACGCAGCCAAAGCATATATAAACTGAATTAAAGAAACCTTTTACAAACAGAGAACAATAAACTTAATTTGATAGAGAAAGGTAATAAAACATAGAATCGTTTATTTCACCCTTTAGTCATTTTTGTAATTTTTCTCTTCCTACTGCAGTTAATGGCTTGTTTTTATTTCAAATAGATATCTATGCCAAAGAATTGTGCAAAATACTCCTATTTGATTAAGTAATTTATTGGCAAAAACATCAAGAATATATGCGCAAGTAAATCAATTTATGGGCAGGTGTAAATGTAAATTATTTCTATATATATATATATATATATATATATATATATATATATATATGCTTGTCTCTATTGATGTGTACATAATGGAAATCCTTGGTAGGCATTTTGGTATATATATATATATATATATATATATATATATATATATATATATATATATATATATATATATAAGATAGAGTACATTAGTGTTTGTTGTACGTATGTATAGAATAATGTGAAATGATGTATTGATGTCTGTACATTTTCATACATTTTAACATGTTCATATGATTTAATTTTATTATATGCACATGCTGCTGTAAACAAAACAGCAGAATAGCCTCCTTAAAAATATAAATCACAAGACAACTCATAGTTCAGACCTGGTTTCGATGCAAATAAATCATTATCACGAACCCAGAACGTGTCAGGATTATCTCACAATACCACCAGATTTAACATAACATTGTGTGAATTTCAGCCCAACTCATAACTAGTTCATACGATAGATTATTTCATTCACGACTTTCCTGTAACGAAGCGTGAATTCACTGATTACATATTTGAATTTATTTATAATATGACACTAAACGTGAACGAGAAGAGAATATTTGTGAAATTCACATCCAGAGTCTGTGTACATGAACTCCATGATGCGTCCTTAATTGGAATTGAATAAAGAGATAATAATGTCATTGGAAAATAAAGATAAGGTCTCTGACGTCTAAGATTTCAAATTATTGGTCAGTACCAAGAACGAAAGAATGCTGTGTACTATGGTGTATTGCTAAATCAGTATCTCTTTAATCGATTTACCATGCCTGTAAAATTTATTGAGGTTGTACTACATCGTTTTCTCGATGGTTCAATGGTATTCTTCTCCCATTTTATGGGTACCTATTCTAATTCTTTGCAACTTGATACCAATAGGGTGATTTCCTTCAACTCACTGTCTTTCTTAGTGTCATGAGAATCTATCTATCTACAGGATTCAGAAACAAAATCAGTAATAATCGAATAAAACCAAAAACGACCCTGTTATAAAACAAGATTAATTTGATTTTTTTTAAAATCAAAAACAAAATAAAAAGATTAAACACAAAACAGTAAATTTACTCAAGATGGCCACCATTTTTTTCAATTACTATATCAACACGTCTGCAAAACGATTTGCTTTCCATCAAAATAAATTCATCAGACATTTTATTCTATTCGTTCTTAATAGCAGTCTTAAGCGAAACAATATTTGGGTGGGAAGTTGCATTCGTTTAGTTTTCTAAAATGTCCCATATAGTGTCATCAAAGGGGTAACGTCTGTACTTAAATCTTGTTTAATTGCTGTCTTCAAAGTGTACTCGTCAATTCATATGCGTCATTTTTTATTGACGTTGATGTGTCCTTCCAAATTGCCTTAGCGAGAGCTGTTTAAAAACCTTTTCATTTATTCTTCAAACATTTTCCTTAAAAAATCTCTTTTTCTGTAAAAAAAAAAAAAATGTAGCTTACTATACGGTACACAAAAAAAAAAATTGGCTTGGTTTCTACGTTAAGCAAATCATAGATTCTGTGTCATTTGTTTCTTGCTCGCTTATATAGGGCTGAATTTTAATTAAAACAAGTGCTTCCATAACAGAGCTAATCATCAAAATTTAGATTTATTTGTTTTTTTATTTTTTTTTTACATTAGACTCATCTGCCTAAAAAAAACGTTGTGAAAATTTTTTCCATATTTTGTTTCCACACCCTGTATTTTTCTCATTGCATTATATATATCCAAGTACTTACCTTCTTTTTCACTTTCTTTTACTTTTATCTTGTGGTCCGCTTAGACATCGAAGGTCTCTATACAGCAAGTTCGCTTTTTTATTGTTTAGTATTACTCCGTCTGGTCTTCTGGACGAAAATAAAAGATGATCTGTTTGCATTTCAAAAACCCAGATGGTTTTATGCGTCATATTTCATTAGGACAAATTATGATATGTGCAATTATCATTTGGTATTAAAGTAAAACTTAAATCCATCGCACATTTCCCAGAAGATCACTTTTCAAACCCACCCGCGTCTAGTTTTATATTCATTTTGCAGTCATTTAGTGAATTAGCATATTATGTGATTAATTATTTCGCCTTTATCACCACAATATATACATTTGTTTTTCTGTTGTGTCGATTTTGGCTTTAATATAATTCGTCCTTTTGGTATTTTTAGTTTTGTGCTACTAATTGTACGAGAGATTCAATTTCTCTCTTACGGTTTCATTTCCTTAGCTACGTCCACGTTTTCGTTAGAAATGTCGCTTGTTAGTCGCTTAAAGCATCCATAGAGTTATTTTTCTTCCCATTTTTGTCTACTGGTTATAGACGTTCTGTTGGTCCTCATGTTGTCAGAATTGTTTCAGGTGACTGTGATCAGTCTTCCTCCGCGTTTCAAGTCGTTGTATTGATGAGTCAACACTCTCTTCAATGCTTGCAAGTCCTCTTTCTCCATTTTTCATTGACAGATGTAGTCTGTCAATATCTCTACGATGCAAGGCTTTATGCATGGTCCTTAGTTTTCTTGTTCACTGGCCCATTCATTTGAGATCTTCTCGGCTCCCCTTGAAGAATGCTTCCGCGTATCTTATGAAGGAAACTGCCCAGGTATTCGTTCTTTTTATAAGATTCCTGCAATATAGTTTTATCTCGAATAGTTTTCTTGTTCTCCTGAGACACTTTTTAAAAACTTTTTTTTCTCTTATGTCCATTTTTTGACAGTCTCATTTTCCAATACCCCCAAGTATTTGTACATTTCCTTTTTTCTGAGCGTTATGATTTTCTCTTGATTTGCTAATTCGGTTCCTTCTTTCATATGTCGTTTCCTGCTTTTCATTACGAAAATGATGCATTTTTACATGCAAAATTTCATCCCTATATTATGACTGTATATTCTAAAATTCTGCTATTATTATTATTATTATTATTATTATTATTAATATTATTATTATTATTATTATTATTATTATTATTATTATTATTCCTTTAGAGTTTTTCACATCAGTATTACCTGATGGTTTTTCTCTGGAGTTTCAGTGACAGCCAGTCTCCTCAAGTTTCCGGGACTCTTCTCAGTATTCTGGCCGTTCTCAGTAATGCTGTCCTTTGGATAGTCTTTACTCATACGCCAACTTCCAAGCCTTTCAGGCTTTTCAATAATCCTTTAGTTACTGTTCCAAAAGCACCAGTTACAATTGGTATAATTATCACCTCCATGTTCCATAGTTTTTTCAATTCCTTAGCAAGGTCCATGCACTTATCCTTCTTTTCACATACTTTCAGTTTTATTCTGTGGTCAGCTAGGAGAGCTAAGTCGACAATTTTGCAAATTATCTTTTATTTATTTATTATTTTGTTGTTGAGTATTATAAGGTCTGATCTTCTGGCCACGATTAGGTGATCCGTGTGTATATCAAAGTCCATTAGGAGTTTGTGTGTGTTATTTTCTAGATGCTGGGTCGTGTATATACCATTAGTTAGTGTGTTCAAATTTAAATCTTTTGCACATCTCACAGTGAATCACCTTATCGACACAGTCGTGTCTCGCCTTATACTCCATCTGCGCAAATTTGCTGCATTCGCTTATTATGTGATTGATCGTTTCGTATTATTTTGTTGAGTCTTGTCTATTCTCGCTTTGATATGATTGGTTCTTATGTCGTTGTCCTGGGCTGCTATAAGGAAAGATTCCGTTTCTCTCTTTAGGTTTCCTTTTCGTCCAGGTCCAGATTTTCTGGTGTGAGATGGCGTTTATTCGTCGTTTAAAGCGGCCATAGAGTATTTTCTTCCATTTTTGTTTCCTAGTTATTATCGTTCTCTCGTCTGTCGTATTATTATTATTATTATTATTATTATTATTATTATTATTATTTTATAACGAACTTCGTTTGAGTATTTCCCCCATCAACATTAGTTAATATATTCTCATTGAAGTTTCAGTGACATCAAGTCTCTTCAAGACTCCAGGACTCTTCTCAGTATTTGGAGCGATTTTGATAATGCTGCAGTTCCCATGATATACGCTTGTCCTATTATTCTCAATTATTGTTGTCCTTTTACTAATTATTTCAGTATTTTTTCAAGTGCACAAACTACAATTGTTATCCACACCCACTTCATGTTCCAAATTTGTTTTTGTTATCAAACAAGTTCTTGATATTTATCTCTTTTTTGCTTACTTTCTGTTCCACAGTTTTTTTTTCAATTCCCTACAAGGTCAAGATACTTATCTTTCTTTTCACTTTCTTTCATCTTTACATTGTGGTCAGTCGGGACAGCAAAGTCCACTATTATAAAACTTCTCTTTTTTGTTGATTATTATAAGGTCTGATCGTCTAGCCGGGATTTGGTAATCCGTTTGCATTTTAAAAATCCAGAGGAGTTTGTTCGTCTCATATTCCAGGATATGTTGGTTTGTGCATATAACAATTGTTTTTATGGCCAAATTCCAGTTTCTTGCATAATTCCCATCGGATTACCTTGCCTACCCAGTCATAGCTAGTATTTTACTCTGTCTGTGCTAATTTGCTGCATTCGCTTAATATGTGATTAATCATTTCGTCTCTATAGTCCCATAAATTATATCTGGTATTTTTCTTGCGTCTTAACTATCATTGCTTTGATATGATTGGTTTTTACGGCTTCGTTTTGTGCTATTATTGAAAAGATTCAGTTTTTCTCTAAAAGTTTCTCTTTCATAGCCACATCCACGTTTTCTCAGGTGAGATGTCACAGTTTAGTCACTTAAAACGTCCACAGAGTTTGTTTTCTTCCCATTTTTGTTTTCTGATTATTTCCGTTCTGTTGATGCACGTGTTGGCAGTGTTTCTGGTGGCTGTAACCAGTCTTTCTCCGCACTTTTCAGTGTAGTCTTTGAGTCGTTGTATCGAAACATCAACACTATCTCGAATGTTGGCAAGTTCTCTATCTCCTTTTTTTCTTGACACAGTCAGCCTGTCTGTGCCGCCTCTAAGATGTAAGGCCTTATGCAGGTTCATTAGTGTTTTTTTTTTCTCTGGTCCATTTGTTGCTGTCTTCTCATGTCCATTTCAATAATGGATGCGAATATATTATTAAAAGGACAGTACAGGTATTTATCTCTTTGATAAGCTTCCTGCTAAATAGTTTTGTCTTGAGTAGTGTTCTGGTTCTCCTGAGATACTCTTTCTAATTTTTTCTTACATTTCCACTCGTTTGATGCGTCAGCTTCCGATATTTAAAAGTATTTATACGTTTCCTTTTCTCAGAGAGTTCTAATGTTTTCTTAATTTTGTAGTTCCATTCCTTCAGTCATGTGTCGTTTCTCCTTTTCATTATTATGCCCTGACTGTATATCCTCACTGCCTGTATTTGAGTTTCCAAATCTTTTTTCTCACTTTTTACAAACAGTTTGATATGATCCATGTACATTAGATGATTAATATTTTCTTGCAATTTACTAAGTTTATATCCGGCTGTGCATTATCTGACTATGTGAATGAGTGGCGTCATAGCTATAAGAAATAGTAATTGTGAGAGTACATCTCACTGGAATATACATATCTTTTTGGATCTTTGCTTCAACTTATTTTTCCTCCTGCTGTCAATTCCACTCTCCTGGTTTTCATAGTTTTATCGATTAAGTTTATGACTTCATCTGATATCTTGCAAATTTTGAGACTGTTTTTTATCCAGCATTGTGGGACGATATCATATACCTTTTTGAAGTCAATCTAGGCTATAGCTAGATTTTTCAATCTTGTCTTGCTCTCATTGAGGATGTGTCGATCAATGTAGAGTAACTCTCTCGTTCCTCTGGTTCCCTTGCGGCATCTTTTCTGTTCCTCAAGGATCAATCAGCAGTTTGTTAACGAGTCGTAAATTACTTCCCTAATTGGTGGAGTAATTATTTTCCACATGATTTGTAGGCACGTTATGGGTCTGTACTTTTTTTCGGTGGTTTATTTTGAGAAGGTCTTTCTTTATCAACATGGTCTTTCTTTTGGTCATCCATTCGGAATGTGTCCTCCTTGTTGGCATCTATTCTTTTTTCCAGTTTGATATTTTTGTATCGTTCTGAGTGAATCTATGAGTATTTTCGCTTTCAGTCCTTCTTCGAGTTTTTCTAACTCTTTTCTCATGTTGCTTATCCATTTAGCTTTTTTATGTTCTCTTGGTGGTCATACTTCACTCCAAAATTGTTCAACTTTTTTGGATCTGGTTTTTTGTCTGCCTTCGTGCCATCTCCCCCCTACTTGTTGGTAGAATTTTCTTTTATTGATTAGTAATGTCCCGTTTTGTCCGTATTGTTCTACCATTTCTCAATATCTTTTCAATCGTCTTTCTTTCGCAAATACTTTCTTAATTGCTACCTAAATTTGTATTATCATTTTTTCTTGTGTTACTTTTAGTCCCGACATGTTCCAGCATTTTTCCTTTGTTTTATCATTTTGGCCTGTTTTTGAAGATTTCTCATCTGGTTTTCCAGTTGAATTTCCAAACCAGGTTTTCATTTTCAGTTCGTGTTCTTTAAAGGAACCCCATTTTTCTATAAAATGAATTCACTCTAGCATAGACTAGTTCATTTAATTTGGTGATATTATTTGTTAATATATATATATATATATATATATATATATATATATATATATATATATTCCTCATTTAATTTTTTCGTTTTCGCCTTGACTATTCTCCAGTCTATGTTTCTTCGGAACGGTAAGGTAATCATTTTTTCATCCATAAAACTGTTTTAATTTTCTAAATTCATTTGTTGCTCTGGAGCTAGTGTTTTCTCTGTTTGTTTGTTTTTAGAGTATGGTATTTCTATTTTTATTAGTTTATCGGTTAGACAGTTCTTTTTTGTAAATACTTGGTGTGTTTGATATTGTATTAGTGTCATGTTTAGATTCACTATTTGTTTTCTGGCGTTTTCTTACATTTCAAAGTCAGACAAACAACCTTTCTTTATTATTGTCCAAACTTGGTCAGCGAGCCTTTGGCTTGTTGTCTGAAAACTATCACCTTCTTGCCAGAGGTTCCCGTGGTGTAATGGTTATCGTCACAGGATATGGACACGGCGATACGAGTTCAATTCCTGGACAAGACTGATTGCATTTCATATAGCACTAATACCCTTGGGAAAGGTATGAATCCAATTATTCTCCCTCCAGCTATGCATAAATAGTAGGGCAGACTGATTTCTTCAGCCTTGGTGAGGCAACTAGTCTAGGAGAAGGAAAACTCTGAATTCAAACCTGTTAAACTCCGCTTAAAAAAATTGACCTCGTGTCCTATCCTGCCCGAGCGGAGGGGTTGGGTAAATAGGATCACCTTCTTGCCAGATCATTCTTTTTCTATATCCTCTTACTGTAGGGTTGCTCCTAAAATAGCAGTTTAGTGGAAGTTGATTGTCTACCCTAGTCCATGTTTGTTTTGACGTCTATAATTTGTGTGTTTTCTAAGATCGTCATTCGTCTACATAAAAAAAAACGAACAGCCAATAGTGAGGATGACGACTGATTATGTCATGATGGCTATCAGGAGAGCTCTTGCCGATCATGACACCCAGGCCTTTTGCCTGGATACCTCGTTGCGTTTTATTTCGATTCGGCATTTTTATCATAGGTGGTATGTTGTAGCTATAACAGACCCAGGGGTTGTTTATAATTTACGCACCTGATACAGATGTGACCAAAGTTTTAAGCAAGAGAAATCTGAAGCTGGTCACACACAAGAAAAACAAAATAAAAAAAAAACCTAAACACGATGGCTGGCCTAACCTCAGCAGTAGTCGTCACCCTTGTAGATGGGTAGCAGTAGTTTCATGAGTGAACTGTTTGAACTTGGTCGTTGACCAGTGGGGTTCATCCGCCCAGCACCTGGCGAAACACGCTGTTGTCTCAGCGTTAGGTTCATCAACATTACTTCACATACACCATGATGCTTCCTATGGATTCTGAAAAAAATCCCCCAAAATATTCCTCAAGTTTTAACTTAAAATGTCCAACTATTTCTTATTTCAATTTAATGTTCTTCAAATTACTCTAAATTTATGGGCTCATCTTTTCTTTTTCTACAAAAGTAGTTCCTTAATTTATTTCGATAATTGTTCACGCAATATTTTGAAGGTTGTATTTAGTGTGGATATTTCAGAGATCGACCCCGCTACCACTTTAACTAAAATACATTTCAAATAAATGTCAAATAACCTAAAAAATTAACATAAATTACTTCATTATTCCATGGAAAGGAAGAAAACAAAAAAAAAGAAGTCAGGAAATATATGCAAAAAATAAAAAAAGATATAACATATATATGGCTATTTACAATATTTCAGTGAAACCAGAATAAGTTGTAGTACCAGTTTTTACGGATTTCACTCACAATAGAAAAGCTGGGTTTTGGAGGCTTTCTTTCCATTTTTTTCCTTTTTCCTTTCCTTCCTTGTCAATTATCGACTCATAAAACAACCCGTTTCCCATATTACTCTTAGATTTATGATTTACTTTATTTCAAAAAGCACTCATGTGACATTAGAAATATTCGTTTTAGAGCGGATATTTCAGACATATACACCTCTACCCTTATAACTAAAATACTATGGTTAAATTTCAAAAAACCTGAAAGATGAACAAGATTTACAACATTAAAATGAAAAGGAAGATAACAAAAACAAATATAAAACGAAAATTTACGCAAAAAATTAAAACTATTATTATTATTATTATTATTATTAATATTATTATTATTATTATTAATCCAACTGAGGATGTCGAGGATTAAAACCTACCACCAAGTGTCCTGTATACTGATTCTAATAATGATTCTATATTTCTGGAGCTTCGTGGAACATGGACTCCCCCTACATTACCATTACTCTTAGGTACATGCTGACCCGTATTGATAGAACCTGTTAATGGCCAATGGAACTGTACAGTAATTTACGAAATATAATTATTATTGGTTATTTGAAACCATATAGATGTGTGAAAATTATTCATATTACATTGGAAAATTTGAAAATTTGAATTATTAATGTTATACCGCGATACATTCAAGCATTTCACTAAGTGCTGACAAATGATAAATATTCTTCAAAAATTTTAATTTTAGATGGGAATACATGAAACCATTTACCTGTTTGCAAACAAGTCAGCTTTATCAGCTAGTATACAAAGTTAATGAAACCTATTCACTTACAATATATATATATATATATATATGCGTAACTGGATTGCGTAACAGGATTGAAATAAATTTATAATCCTATGTGACCGGTTTCGTTGTTTTTCTTAAAGAATTTATTGCTCTGTATTATTGGTACATTGAGCTCTTTACCAGGAAAATTTTAAATATTCATGCTTGAATACCTTCTTGTCCTGATGGAATTACTCCCAACTCCGGTTTAACTGGACAAAAATATATATATATATATATATATATATATATGTGTGTGTGTGTGTGTGTGTGTGTGTGTAATGGTGGTGTACTTACGCTTACGCGTGTGTATCAGCGCAAAATATCTTGCCTGTCATTTGTGTTTTAGCTTAAAACTCAGTGTATACAGCAAACGGCAGCAAATGCATCACCTTTCTCTTGAGAAACAAATTCGTGGTTGGATTCCTTTGTCATTACATGATATGTCGTTTGTTTCTATGTTTATTGCACCATGAATTATATCAAGTCCCGCCCCTGGTATAAAACTCTGAGAAACGAGAGAACGTTACATTGAAATTCCTCCTGTCTTTCAATAGTTTCTTTTTTTTTTTTTTTGCTTGTTTGTTTTTTTTTTCAACTGACTGTTATTCTTTTTCAAAATAAATATGTTTTCCGAACAGACGTTTTACACAAACATTTACGCATTTCATTGAAACTCGAAAATGGCGTCATTTTAGAAAGAGTTTGCGGCTGCTATTGAAATGTAGAAACCCCTCTTTTAAACGTTTTCAATGGAAAATAAAAAAAATGACCCTTTTTTCAAGCTTAAATAAGACACAAATATTCTTACAAATGCATATGACGAGATAAAAAACAGCAAAGGTGAAAAGCAACTTGTAGAATAAAAACAAGTTTTCTACACTTTGAAAATATTCCTATCAACAATTGGCGATATACCGATTCTGAGAATTAGATTTAAGGGAAGAAAATGATGTGTCGAAAAAGTTTCGGCAAAAGCAGAACATTGCCTGCAAATTGTCCACACAGTTTTTGCAGGTACATTTTCAAAAGTTGCAACAAAATGAAAGATATAAAAATTACATGAAATCTTTGATAGAAATATCTTTATATAACAGCACAGAAATGAAATTGAGCATTTCTCTATTTTCTTCGAATTCATTGTGGAATTTTGACAAAAAACAAAGACAAAAAAAAAGCAAAAACAATAGCAAGTAAAAGTTAGGTGTATCACACTTTGCAATTAAAAAGCTAAACGTTTTCTGTTGTGAACAAGAAAAATAAAACACCTTGTTAGCGAAATTTATAATATACCAACCCTGCAGGGTGCGGAAGCAAAATATGGATTTTTTTTTCTCCGACGGATTAGTCCAATTTTTGAAAAAAAAAAAACGCGATGAATGTGATTTTTCATGATTAGCTTTGTTATTGAAGCTTTTTTCATTAAAATTCAGTCCAATATGAGTGAGATGGAAAAAAAAAAAACGAAAAAAAATCTATAATTTGATTTACGCCGAAACCAAACCAAAAGAAATCCAAAATAATTGGAGTGTCTTAAAAAATAATATATTCATTTGTAAAACTCACAACACAAGGATCGGAAGGCAGAAATTACGGGCCAGTTAACACAGATTACAATTGAACAGGAAAACTGAATATTTTTGAAATCCGGCCAATAGTTCAGTTGATTTAGTAAAAGCAGCAATAGAAACTGAAGATAACGAGTGAGGTAAACAAGTTTTCAGAAACACATACGACAAATTAAAAAGTAAAATCATGCCTGCAAAACGTTGTTTTGTTGCTATGTAAAGATTAGTTTGTAGGAAGTTTTGATCTAAAATGCAAGTGCCTCCTGTCAGTTCCTCAATGTAAAAGAATATTACAAAAGAGCAAATGCCATTTCTTTATTTGCACTTCGAATATATCCTAGTTGGAGGGGTCGTGTGAAAGTGCTCGATAATCAAAGTTTGGTTTAATGATCGAATTAACGAGAAACTGAATGTCACTAAGCCTGGATCACTGAGCCTGTACTATCCTAAAGTAGATCCCAGTCTGTCTCCTCTCTCTCATACTCTATTTCCTTCTCTCTCTCTCTCTCTCTCTCTCTCTCTCTCTTTCTCTCTCTCTATCTCTTTCTCTCTCTCTCTCTTGGAAAAAGTCGATACAGAATCAAAATTGGTTACTGTCAGTTTCTTGTCAAAACGCACTTAAGGCAGGAGTCTGTTTATTTACCTGCCTGTCTGTTTGTCTGTCTGTGTTTGTATATATATATATATATATATATATATATATATATATATATATATATATATATTGGTGTCTGTGTAATTGCATATGGTAGATGTTTTGCAGCGAGAGATATTCATTTATTAACCTATAATAACTGAACAGTCTTTTCTCTTCCACCAATTGTTAATGACACCTAACTTTAAGTTTCATCGATTCGAGCTTAGTAAAAATATGTATCCAATTATACTTTTCTGGTGACGCTACGGTATTTTTTAGGAATTGAGTTTTCTTACTGCAATAAAATTATTTTCATTGCTTTCGGGCAAAGCATATTTCATAATGGCACCAGTGTTTGCGAATATGCTATGTTGTATCATTTGTCTATGAATTATTCATGAAAATGCACAAATATTCATTTGTATGTTTCATAGATAGATAGATAGATAGATAGATAGAGTGAGAGAGAGAGAGAGAAAGCGAGTGATTCACACATATATGCATACATACGTACATACATATGCAACTTCACCTATTTTTTAATGTTCGTTAAATCTAACATATAATGAACAAGTCTTTCCAATAGCGTACATATCAGCAACTATACTCATGAAATATATTAAAAGTTGAGTACAAAACACTGCTTTCAAGAGAAAACGATACATATATATATATATAGAGAGAGAGAGAGAGACATCCACAGACAGATCTGTTTCGTTCTATCAGAATTCATCAGTGTGGCTAGACATACTAGCTTCCCGTAGCTGGGATCAAAACCCGGTTGACTCAAACGACAATCCAAGACTCTACCACTCAGCCACGAGGAACCAGCAGCAGCGAAGTAAATTTTAAACGGTTATGAATCACAATTACTATTGTTTCTTAATCTACGAATTAATAGAATATATATATATATATATATATATATATATATATATATATATATATATATATATATATATATATATATATATATATACTTACTAGGCATTGATAATGCATAATCCCGCATGCTATCAGCACGTTTTAGATTCAATAGGCTAATTGGTTTATCTTCGAAAAAAGTTGTTATGCTTCATACAAAGCACATCTGATCAATAGATAGATAGATAGATACATCGACATTGGATCAGGTTATAAGTTAAATAACTTGTTAGATAAATAATTCAATGTACATATGAGCACGTTTTATATAGAGAACAATTTTTTTAGATTTGCTTCCCGACAATCTGCCTTTGTACCCTAGATATCCGCGCTTTCTATTTGATGATCGGTTGGAAGCATCTAATAGATTGATCCAATCATAAATTCTCTTATTATTCCATATGTCCATTGTGTCATGCAAAGCTTAAGATTTTCATTGCTACTTTTTACTGTCTTGGCCTTTCTAAAAATAATTGCTTATATACCGGAAGAAAATTATATAGTCTTACTTGAAAGAAAACGTATGCTTTTCCACACACGAGAAAGTGGTTCCAGTAATTTAATTTCAAAAAATGAGTACATTGATTGAAAAATTCGTGCTAAAATTAACCCTTAAAAGGAAAGAAATGTAATTCTGAGCAATGCTACTGAACAGCTCCCCCCTATATGTATATATATATATATATATATATATATATATATATATATATAATACAAATGAATATATATATATATATATATATATATATATATATATATGTGTATATTTAGGCAGCATTCCTTCGTTAATGCAAATTTCATTGAACATAATAGACATTTTATGCCTTTGGATCCGTTCGAATTCCCGTATTACTTTTATCGTATTTGGGGGGAACTGATTAAGGTATTGTCCATAATTGTATGTATCCCTAGTACTTTCTGCCCGACTTTGGGCCATCATCAGGGGAGAATCTGTTACAAAAGTGATGTAACTTTTGTTTTAGCAAATTACTACTGTGTAAGGACGTCTTTGCTCTAGTAATAACTCCTGTACACTCAACTTTAAAAGTGAATGCCCCTTCAGATATAAAAAAGCAATTATTCGTAATGTAATATCCCGTGCCAAACTAATTTCCTCCTCCAAAGCAATATTTTATAAAGAGGTAGAAAACGTAAAAGAGGCTCTCATCAATAATGGGTTTCCTAACTATATTGTTGATGAACAAATTAAACGTATGATCAAAAATGTTAACCAACAAAATAAACAGTATACTACTCCATCCAGTCAACAAACATATATCAACCTTTTTTATCGTAACCAAATGCACTACAATTATAAATCCGAAGAAAAAATAATGAAAACATTGATTCACAAAAACATACTCCCCACTGATCCTAATAAAAAAATAAAACTTATTATATATTATAATAAGTTCAAAACCTCGAATATGGTCATTAGAAATAACTCCTCTCCCTCGATTGGGGTGTTGCAAAAAACCAACGTTATATATAAATTTAAATGTCCCCTAGGAGATTGTATCTCGGATAATAATAATATATATGTTGGTTTAACCTCAACTACCCTGTCGAGGAGACTTACAATGCACCTTTCTGATACAAGTTCAATAGCTCAGCATTTAAAAAAACATTCATGCCCAACAACACAACTACGAAAAATTCTCACCGACAACACAACAATACTCGAACATCAAAATAATAAACAAAAACTTCAGATTCTCGAAGCACTATATATTAGAAACCTGCAACCAGCACTTAATAGAATTAATTTTCAAACCAGTGCTAACGTACTTAAATGTCTTTAGCTACTGGCACTATTTACAGAATTACATTTAAAAGCAAGCGCCATAATTTCCAACAGCAAAGACGTCCTTACACAGTAGTAATTTGCTAAAACAAAAGTTACATCACTTTTGTAACAGATTCTCCCCTGATGATGGCCCAAAGTCGGGCAGAAAGTACAAGGGATACATACAATTATGGACAATACCTTAATCAGTTCCCCCCAAATACGATAAAAGTAATACGGGAATTCGAACGGATCCAAAAGAGAATATGTAGGCATAAAATGTCTATTATCTTCAATGAAATTTGCATATATATATATATATATATATATATATATACAATGAAAAAGGATTTGTGCCTGCTTCACCTGTCCTACGTTAACTCTCTTTGGAATTTGGGCCAAAGGTCCTCATCAGATGTGCTTCAAAATAATAACTGAATAGATTATACCGTATTTTGTCAATCGAATATTTCAGCTGGATTCTCAAGAAACGGCATATTTTTAATATCTACAATGCTTCATGGAGAGAGAGAGAGAGAGAGAGAGAGAGAGAGAGAGAGAGAGAGAGAGAGAGAAAGAGAGAGAGAGAGAGAGCAATGATGGTATGGAGAAGAGAGGCATGCATTATGTTTTATTCATGAGAGTTGCGCATTAGAAAAAGTTCAGTCATTAGAAACATAATATAAAACCAATGCTTTATTGTGGCTCGCAGCTCTTCTTTTGAAATTTAAAACGAAACATTGCCGGAATACATCGACCGAATAAAAATTATGTGTTCGGATACTGTACGAACTACTAGAAATTGACACTTAACCAAGGCAGAGTAGAATGCAAATAAAATAAATTGTATTTCTTTTCTTGTTCTTCTGACCTTTTTTACTTTTCTTTTCGATTTTGTTTTTTTTAATTTTTTTGTTCGTTTCTGTGTAGCATTATGCATTCAGTATACCACCCTACGCATCTGATGGCAAAACAAGCAGGAGATTACTAATCAAAGGATATCAACTACATCATCGCTCAAAGCAAAAGAATAGGTTTATACTTCCTCTTTTCGAATCTTTATTGACTTTATTTTCAGTATCTTCGATTAAAAATCTACAGGAGTGATAGAGGCACGTATGAATGTGCACTTCACCTTATCTATAAAACGCATACATGCACAAACATATAAATATACTTATATGAGTACATACGCCCGTGCAAGTGCAGAAACACACGCGATAGTACACACACACACACACACACACACACACACACATAAAAGCACACAAGCACATGAATAAATATATATATCACCACGCTCATACACACAAAGACATGCTCGTGCACACATATATGTATGAAGAGAGAGAGAGAGAGAGAGAGAGAGAGAGAGAGGGGGAGAGAGAGAGATTCCTGAGGTAAAAAAGGAAGTCAAAACAGAAAACCACATTGATATACCTATCATATATCCCAATATATCTCCAGCCGTTTACTTAGCGTCCACATTGATATACCTATCATATATCCCAATGAATTTATTATTCCACAACCTGTGATATTAACGTACTAATATTCATATGTATATTTTTTCCGCATGCATACACACATATGAAATTAACTGATATGTAAACGCAAACAGACTTCACACACACACACACACACACACACACACACACATATATATATATATATATATATATATATATACACTGTCATTCACGGACAGACTTTCATTGTATCACAACTCATCAGTATAGGTAGACAAGCGAGATACTTCAAGCTGGGAACGAAACCAGGCTAATTTTGCGTCAGCCAGATAACAACCTCACAACCGTCAGCAGTCTCAGTTTAAGCGAAGGAATATTAACGTATATAAATGAATTTCCTTTTGTTTACATTTACGTTAACGGACACCGGAGTGATCAATACATTAGAAGACAGTTGCATTACCGGAATGCCAACTGTTTATTCCTTCGCATGAGTGCTATATATATATATATATATATATATATACGTGCGTTTTGTGAGAGATTGTTTACGTGAAATGGTTTCTGTTGTGTATGAATGATATTCAACAGGTAAAATAAAGTTTAAACATTTTATAGTGAGATAGAATATATAGATTGATCAGAATTCTTTACATGAAAGCTTTGTTATGTTTTGACCTTCGACCCGGTCCCAAAAAATGCTATTCCAAGGTGATGCACCGGAAGAAAGTGACACATTCTAATGGCAGTTATGAGAGGAAATTGCGTGGGCGGAAATTGGCTTATGAAATGGGACGAGCAAAATGAATTCCCATGGTACACTACAGAGTGATGCACCGGAAGAGAGTGACCTCTGAACTGCATGATAGTTATTTCCACTTGATGACGATTAAACATTCGATTTCAAAGATCGAGTGGGCGTCGAACGATTTTATAATTGAGTTGAGTTCGACGAGCCGTAGTAGTTGCCAGTGGAATTCCAGACTGTTGGAGACGAGTTGTGGTAGGGAAGGCCACACCCGACCGAGGGGTCTCTCAGGAACCCCGATTGAGTGGACCCCAGCATCAGGAGAACAAGAAAGACACAACGTGACGGTCATAACAGTGGGGTCAAAATGTTACAGTTTATGTTCTCTCTCCAGCTCCCTCTCACACGCAAACCTTGGACAACCCTTTCGAACCCTTGCAATAAAGTGAGAGGTAATATATTGTTAAAGAAGTCTTCCTGTGTCTTCTTTCTTGAGTCTGTTATCATTGCCTCGGTATGTATCCAGTATATATATATATATTTCTGCATGAATCAGCAGATGACAATATAACAGTTTCTAATTCACAACCAGTTTTTTCTTGACAAATTTTGAAGATTTTTTTATTTACTCTGATTTTTAAGAATGTAATATTTAGTTTTATGAAATTTAGATAGGGTTCATTTTCATTGGCTCAAGCCATTTAATGAATGGTATAAAACGGCTTTTTTGCATGAATTCTTATCAAAGTTGAAATGAGCTAATTAAGTATCTTGTGACATCGATTGATAATTGCAGTTCAAAGGAAAATGACTTTAGTTGACAACTCCATCCTTGTCAAAGACTATTTGACAAAGATTACTCCCAGTGACATTTGGTTATTACCTAAGCTCAGAGGCTGTCGTTATCAGACAATTGATGCGATGAAAGAGGCTGTGACGAAGGTCATTGACACGCTCACACAAGAGGACTTCCATGGGACTTTCCAGAAGTTGTTGGAACGGTACAACAGGTTTATTGCAGACGAAGGAGATTACTTCGAACGGGACTAGAGTTTCCTGTGTGTACTAACAATAAATGTGCCCATACCAAAAAAATCTCTAAACTTATTTAATAATCGTCGTATATATATATATATATATATATATCATTTTTTCTTGTCATCAGCACGGATATCCCTGACTCTTTCTTGCCACCTCTCCCTTTTGTTCATCTCTTTCGGCATGTCCTCAAGGCTACAGCTCGTATCGGCACAGAGCTGCTGTATGTAGGTTCGAGCTGGTCGCCTTGCTTTTGCTCGGCCATGTTAAGTGGTCCATAGGAGTACATCCCTTATTAGCTCTTCCCTACTTCTCCAGTAGCGCCCTGCATGTCTGGTTTGTCTAATTTTGATAGTTTTCGTGATGGGTGGTAGGTGGCCGTACAGCTGTTGCTTTGTATGATGCTGCCTCCAGGACCTGTTTAATATTGCTCCAAGCATTCTTGTGTAGTTGCCGTCAAGCCTTTTCTCCAGCCGTTTACTTAGCGTCCATGAAGTGCATCTATATAGCGGTATCGACACGATCGCTCCTTGGAAGAAACTGAGTTTCTTTTTATCGGTCAGGTCTGACTTCCATAATACTAATAGCCTATTGTATCTGTCCATACCTTTGTTAGTTGCGTGTCAATATCTGTCTCAGTCGATGAGACACTGCTTCCTAGGTAAAGGAACTTGTCTACAAGTTTAAGAGAACTACCGTTTAGTGTAGAAATGTTGCCTGCTTGATTAAAGCACATATATTCCGTTTTGTGTGCATTGACATTGAAGCCAATGCATGCTGCAGCTCGTTCCAGACTATGCTGTAGGGTTTCACCTTGGGCGGGTGCATTTGCCAGAATCGCTATGTCATCAGCGTAGTCGGCGTCGTTAATTATATTTGCGGAGTACGTTCTGTTTCTTTTCTTTCTCAGTTCGAAACCGTTTTCTTTGGTTTTATTGATCGATGTTCTAAACATGTAGTCTATACAGATGATAAAGTGACATGCGGCAATTGTGTCTCCTTGCAGTACCTCTGCTACAATGTCGAAGTAGTATGTGTTTCCATCCGGAGAACGCACTTTCACTTTGTTTTTTCTATAGAGAATCATTATGGCTGTGATGGTTTATTTTGGTCGACCGTATGTGAGTAGAATTTGCTCCATCTTTACTTTTTGTATGGATTCAAAATAAAGTCGACAAATAATATTGTTGCCGGTAGGTTTTTTGCCCGTACGCGTTCTAGAATTCTACGGATTGTCAATATTTGTGAGATCGTGGATCTATTTCTCCGGAAGCCATTTTGGTCCTTCCTAAGAATGTTGTCAATCTTGGGTTCTATGCGGTTGTGTAGTAGGGCATTGTATATTTTGGCTGCTAGGGATTTATGTGTTATACCTCAGTAGTTCTTGGCTAATCCGAAGTCTCCCTTTTTAGGGAAACGGAGGATGCATTCATTTCATCCATTTGTCTGTATTAATCATAACAAATTATATGTGGTCTGGAATGGGAAAATATTATTTGAGCTCTCAATAGTCATCGTACGAACATGAATTACAAAATTCTAAGGAATTTTTTAAGACTTACTCCGTAGTAGATAGTCATATCTACGAAGGACCATCGGTTGTCAGTCTTTATACAAATAAAAATACGTTCAATATGCTATAGTAAAATCTTAGAGTGGCATACTTAGGGTAACGATTATCGTTGTTTGAAATAGAATAGGCGTCACAAGCAGAAGCATAGTTGCATCTCTTCTCACTTTTACTATCGGTAAATAATATAAAAAAATCAAGTACCTTTAGCTATTGTTAGGCAACCATTCTATGAGAAGTAAAGCTTTACTTCCTTTAAATAGACCTCATATCACATCCTGTCCGTGGTGGAAAGGTTGGGTAACGAAACTTTTTCTTCAGAAGTTGCTTTAGAAGTTCATGTTCTAGTACTATGAAAGCTACAAGGACGGAAATAAGTTTACTTAAATTTAATAGCATGTCATCCTAATTTATTTTAACCTTGTTAAAATTATCAATATTTGGCGTTCTTTAATTCGTCCGATCTAATGTTACACTTATTATGCTTATTGATACTTGTAAAATTCTACTTATATGTTCTATTCGTATTAGTAATCATAGAAAAGACATGAATCCACTTATTTTTCTTCTTACAATTATGAGGAAATCACAAGATAGCTTAAAACTTTTACTTTTGTTAAATTAGCCTATTTTGAGCGTTCTATTCTAGGCCATTGGATTTATTTCTGTTACTAAAATGTAATGCAGTACAACAGGTAGGACACGTTATTTGACATAATTCTCATCGCTCTTAAATATGTCATAAAATTGCACACACACACACACACACACACATACACACACACATATGGATAAATATACGGGCAATACGACCAAGAAATATGACGGCCTTATAGTTCATTTCCAATATTGATACGTTTTGCAGATGCTCTAATATTTTTGCCAAAAATTGTGAACTGTAAAAAATAATACCTTAAGTCTACGTCTCTCTTAGTTTCAACCTGACTACTGATAATTTGTGTTTACTCGTTTCAGTCTTACATCATTTCAATACCATTTTTGCTAAAAGCAGAACTGTTCAAAAATATCGAACGATGGCACTGATAGAATTTCAGTGAAATCAAAAGTTATGAATTATCAAATCGCACGAGAGATCCTGAAATTTGGATGAAAAAAGAGCGAAGTTGATTCTCATTTAGCTTCTTTTTTTTTTTCTTTTTTTTTAACGATAGATATTCTCATCTGCGTATTTTTTGTTCTACTAATTGAATAATTTTATCGATTGGAGAATAATCCTGCCCTTTTGTTCGCATGAACCTCATCAATCACCTGAATATGTCTTTTTATAGTAACATACCCTCAGTGGTTTTTCTCTCAAAATTTTTTTTCTTTTTTACAAAATTAATAACTTCTTTCGTTCGCTTATCAGCACCAAAAATATTTAACACCAAAACTTTTCTATAAGTGAAGTTTGAGTTCTGGATATTAGAGAAGTACAGATTACTCCTTCTTTGCCATTAATCCTCATTCTACTCAGAACGGAATTGGTAATGCCTGTTTGTGAACGCAATATGTGTCAAATTCATCTGTTTGAAATTATTTGTATTCGATGGAACCGTTTACAAAAAAAAAAAAAGCTCTCTTGAGAAATAAAAACACAATAAATGTAAATATGAATGTACAATGAACGCAATTCCTTAACCATATAGAAATAATATAACTCTGGATAAGCTGACATGACGTCAAAATCAATTAATCTATTTTTAGTGTTTCTTTCTTATCAACCCCTTATCTATTGTTCATCACTTTCTATAACCTTCGTGTTGTGGAAGATTCTTTTTTTTTGTAATTGTGTAAATTCCTTTTCTTTTTGTCTTGATATTATAAACCAATTTTTATAAATCTTGTACGAACACAGTTTTCAGTATTCCGCCCTCCATAGAACAAGAGCTTCTTTAAGTGAAATACCAAGGACAAGCTCTGGTTTGGAAGAAAGTTTTCACCCCTTGGCAGGGAATAAAATTAGCATATTCTTAACATAATTGAAGGAGCTGACAATGTTATGACAACCAAAAAACATCCTTATTGATTTAAATCGAAACATTCGATTTGATAAATACTTGAATTAATTTCTACCTGACATAAAACTCTGGTCTCTGCTACGTTTAGAAGGAATGTTAAAATTACTCTTACGGAAGACTTTATTTTAAAATCTAATATGACTAATTGTCCATTCTTTGTTTAAATATATTTGCTCGTTGTAAAAAGATAACTAATAATTTTTCTAAAAAAGATAAAAATTTCTAAATGCTTTTATTTAAAGCAGAACAGATAATCCGATTAAAAAGATTAGTTTTATTTCATAAATGATTATCACTTCTCTTCACAAATATATCCTTTTTTTATTCTTTTCATTAGCAATTCAAGTCTTTGCGTAATAAATTTGTTTTCTTTCCATAATTCTTTTCTCTTTTCTATTTCACAGATCTTTCATCCTCTATAATTTACCGAACGTATTCCTTTCAGTTTACAAACTTTGGTTTAGTATAACCAAAGAATGAACTGAGAGTGTTGAATGTGGAAGGGGTATTAATGTTTAGAAGGTTGTCCAATAATTAGGTTTACTTTTGTTTTCCAATGTTTACAGGTTGATCGAATGTCAGAAACATTCACCATTGAATTCAGTGTCAAGTCAAATTAGAACATTATGTTAAAAATTGAGGCAAGTTGAATGAATGCTTTAAAACTTATTAGAATAAGAATTGTTGATGTACATATGGAGAGACACACACACACAAAAATATATAGTGACTATCACTTTATAGAAGAAGACCATCTCTCCTCACCCGCAAAAATCACCCGCTATAAATCATGTGAATCCTCAGGCTAAATTCTTCGCAGCTAGACAAGCAAATTAACTTTCTATGGCGTTAATTTAAACACATGCACTCTTATTTGGCTTCTCAGCCTATCAGCAGACCAACATTCTTTGTCACTGAATCAACACGAATAAACAGTCACTACCTGCAGCAGAAGATGTGTATTATCAGCTCGTGAATGTAACCTGCAAAGAGATCTCATATTAATTGCAAATCCGTCTTTGAATAAAGAGTAGCTACTGAAGGTGTTACAGACATGATCGAGCAGAAAACTTTCTAGGATCATCTTTAAATTCTGTTTTCGAGGAACTCATTT
Source organism: Sepioteuthis lessoniana (assembly GCA_963585895.1). NCBI lineage: Eukaryota > Metazoa > Mollusca > Cephalopoda > Myopsida > Loliginidae > Sepioteuthis > Sepioteuthis lessoniana. The sequence continues at coordinate 112,452,671 of OY757917.1, read as the reverse complement.
TAAGATGATGAGTTCGATTTTCTCTACTTCAAAAGTTTTAAAACCATCGAATATAACTTTTTTCCTCCATGTACTTCTCTTCTCTATTATTTTCACAAAGTGGTCTATATAAATGCCTTAAATGCACAGACACACAGACAGACTCTGATATATATATATATATATATATATATATATATATATATATATATATATATATTATGAGAGTGTTGGTCGTCAATAAATCACTTCGTGGTTATGTGTCAAACCAATTTCAATATAATATGGAGAGTGCTCAATATCTAGGATAGTGCTATTATATATATATATATATATATATATATATATATATATATATATATATATATATATTTATATATATATATATATAATGATAATAAATAATTAGATCTTCTTAACTGCCAGATGAATGTTGTTTTACAAAAAACTTCATGAAACCTAAGGTTGCAGAATTTTTTCCATGGTTTAAATTATATAAATATATATATATATATATATATATATATATATATATATATATATATATAATATGAATTTATAATCGATGAGGCGCTGGCCGAAAAATCGTGAAGGGGGCTGCTTGCTTTTCATATAGCACTGATATAATTAGGGAAGATATTAAATCAACAATTTTTCTTTCGCCTAAGGGGGAATAGCAAGGCAATTAATTCTTTTTGAACTTGGTGAGACAGCAGTTCTAGGAAAAGGAAAATCTGACTTTAAACCTCTTAAATTATGCTTAAAACTGATCTGACCATCATGCTCAAACAAAAATGTTTGGTAATATATATATATATATATATATATATATATATATATATATATATATATATATATATATATGCGTTTGTCTCTGAGTGTGTAAATTATAGCCGATTTGTGACAACAGTACGAGGAACTACTAGATGAGTGAAATTACGTGTTTATAAATATTCTTATCCTCATTTTACTTAGTTTTGAATATCTCTCTTTTTCCTTCCCTCAGTCTATCTATCTATCTATCTCAAAGAGCTTGGAGCAGATAAGAGGTTTATTTAATGTAGAGAGTCTCACAGGAATCTGGATTCTCGAGAGTCATTGCCAAAATTGTTCAGCTCCGTCGGCATTCTCTTTTGGTGCACCTCATACGCTGGGGATTTAGCCAAAACCTTGCCTCCATAGACAAGAACAGGTTCTTTCTGTTGGGAATGCTCCCCTACGCTAGCTGATTATTTTAATACCCCAACTTGTACGATTGACATACTCACTCTCCCTCTCTCTTTCTCTCTCCATCAATCTATTTATCGATCTATCTAACTGCTCTTAGGCGTTTGCTTAAGAATTTTCTAGTGTGCATGCTTGTATAGTTTTAACGCTTGTAGGAATATGATTGATATCACCTCTTTACGTTCTTGACAAAGAAGGAGAATATGTTGAAGTAAACATATTTTTGTCTAAAACAAAAGATTTTTCTCCTCATGAGATCACAGGTTTGTTATTGCTTCTACGTATGCACACACTCTCCCACAGGCACGTACATATGTACATTCATACATACGTATTTGCATGCTTCTGTATACGGACACTGCTTCCGTGTGCATGTGTGTGTGTGTGTGTGTGTGTGTGTGTGTGTGTGTGTGTTTGTATGTGCGTTTTTATGCAAGCAGTCTTACCCATATAGATGTTTCATTGCAGATAGATGAGAGTGTTATTCTGTCAAGTTACGCGATGTTTCATTTGCGCTTCACTGATATTTCCAACATCCCTCAACTTCTTTCTTCCAGTAAATAACAATTTTATTTTTTTATCATTTTATTTTTATTTAGAAGAAATCAATTACCACTTATATATGTCAAAATATTCCCTTAAAAATGTTTGAATTCTACACATTTTTCATACGTTTTATAATAAAAATTAAGCTCGGATCGACTAAATAACTCACTAATATACTTTTTATATGTAGAAACTAAAACAGCCACAACTAACATTATTACTAATGATATTATTATTATTATTATTATTATTATTATTATTATTATTATTATTATTATAAGAACAAGAACAAGAAGAACAAGAACAAGAAGAATGATAATAATTATCACATGTCAACAAAAGATGGAAGAGGACTGGCTAGTATAGTGAATTGTGTTCAAAGACTCAAGAAATAATCTAAAAAGAAAATTAATTATATCATCCAATATCACCTATGGCAAAATCAGAACAGGCAAAAGAACAAAATTGTTAAACAGAGATAAAAAGAAAAAACAACTGTATGGATACATCAAGAAGCAAACTGGAGTTATTGCATATGAAAAGAAGTAGACATGGCTAATTTTGGAATTGCACATAAGTTTACATGAATATGGCTAATAAGCAGAACTTTAAAGAGAGAAACTGAACTTCTATTAACATTAGCACAATAATGTCATACGCACTAATTATGCAAAAATTAATAATACGCAGAAGAATAGCATATGTAAATTATTTTGTGGGAGATAAAAGATTTAATAAGCGAATGGAGACAACAAGGAGAAAAGTAATACAAGACTAGTACAACTGGGTAAAAAACAGAACAATTGGGAAATCTGCTAGGGATTATAGTTTAGCCACACTGACAAGCAATATAAAAACAAACTAGAATCTGTCCTAGAAAATTAGACACATAATACGCCCAAGGGTTTTAAAATACAAAAGACCACCATATTTGACCAGAATATCAGACCTGCTATTTATTAACAAGATCTTGTTATCTAGGGTAGTTTGTCGGCCCAGCGCATCATAGTATTAAAGTAAAGAAACGTAAAAGCTGGAGAAATGCCAGAGACAAATGTCGGAGAGAAATATCAGAGAGAAACGTTTGAGAGAAATGCCAGGGAATTATAAAAACTGTGACAGTGATCAATTGTAGTTGTTGGTCTTGGAAGTGGAGATTCAAAACCATCCAAACAACAACACTGTTAAGCTCTGCTAAAATGTTTACAAGAGATGTGGAAGCCCTAAAAGACTGGCTATCGTTCAGAATCACATGAATACTACCAGTTAATTCTGGTTTCACAAACTCGTAAGAAGAAAAAAATCAAAAATATATAAAGAAGGAGATATATTTATTAGTGCCAGGATATGAAGTTGACGGTAATATTGATTGTAATTAGAGACCGAATCCTAGAAAAAAACATAGAATGGCCTGGAGATCAGAGGAAATATCGAGACTATCAAGACTTGCAACAATTTTTACTTGAGAACTAGAGACCAAATGAGATATGCTGTCACTCAGTCTTCTTACAGCAAAGAATATGCAAAGGAAATTACTGAACTTAACATTTTCTCTCTATATCTCTTTAACCCCCTCTCTCCCTCCCTCTCTCTCCCTCTCTCTCTCTCTATATATATATATATCTATCTATCTATCTATCTATATATATATATATATATATGTGTGTGTGTGTGTGTGTGTGTGTGTGTGTGTGTGTGGACCTATATATCTGAACTATAATGTTGGTATATATGAATTGATGCAAATAGATTTTTAACAAAAATCATCAATATATTTATGCACACAACTCCATACATTCATACATATATGCATTTCTGTCAAAGCGGGCTCATCTATCGATCCTTGTACTCAGACAAACCCAACCTCAATCTGACGTAAACATACATTTTTTCTGATTTCTTGCTAAATGTGTTGGAGCCGAATTATCGATTTCTTCCACATCACGCTGATGATTTTTTCATCCATTTATTTATTTGTTTATTTATCACTTTATTTATAAAATGGCTAATTCTATTTCTATATAATTATACTCGCGACTGGAAATTTTTGTAAAGAAGAATTTGCTTTTTCATATCTGAATGTCTGGATTTATAAATATAATGCATTTTCAGCAATCCATGGATGAGAATTCTCACTCTAGTGTGTGTGTGTGTGTATGTATGTGGAAGGCTTCCTTTTTTGTGAGAATGAATTCAGTTGTTATTATCCACATGAATAAGTGTGCTGCAGTAAGTTATCTTAAGTAAAACTGCCTCAGGGACGAACCAAACATGAAGTATACTCTTTTCAAAATCTGCTTTAAGTGTCAAAAGATGACATTAATATGATATTTAATCTCTTATTGAATTCAATCTCTGTCTAAGTAGATATTTAATATCTATGTCACATACCTGAAAACTATTTCGTTGTGATCGTTATTGTTTTATCAACTAGAGATTTCTTGAGTAGAACATTAAACAAGGTTCTTATACCCTAAATAATAAGTCCCTGTAAAGTTGATTTTGACTGGGCATGGGTATGATTAGTGCTGTATGTATTTTGAAATAATTTCTCTAAATATTCCCTGCAATTTAGTGTTTGTTAAAACACGTTCTGCAAAAATAAAAACATGAGTGATAGATTGTTTTAAAAGTAAATCAACCCATCAAGTATCATTTTATGCCGAGAGGTTAGGGGACTGTATTCATTTTACATACATAATTATGTTTTTTTTTGCGCCTTTATTTCTTGAGAGTCATCTTTTCACCCAAGGTCCAATCGAATATCTATAATTTCTTAACAAATGTATTTGAGCCACATGTCAGATCTTAACAAGTGCTTCTACTTTGTATCAGAATGTACCTCTGGATAAGAATATATTAAAAAATTCGGGTTCCTTGTAGAGATAAACGTATATGTACAACCTCTCCATTATGGGTATTAAGTTACACCAGTTCCATTTTTTTAAGTGAAAAAATTGGTTTAAATTATGAGTTTTCCTTCAACTAAACCTGTTGATCGAGCAGAGTTAAAGATCCCAGCCCACTCTTGTGTTTACACGTAGCTGAGTAAGAAGAGATTGATTCATATCTTTCAGGAGTTGGGGCCTTAATACGATGTGAAACGCAAAGAGCTTTGTCCTTGATCTGAACTAATAGATTCCATTTCTTACGACTATAACCATTTCGCCATACGCACAATGTATTGATGTAAATCACCAAAAAAGGTAGATTCTGTGAGACTAGTTCCTTCTGATCCGTTATCTGTGAGTCATGCTGCCAATCAATTAGGGTATATTGCCTTTTTCTGGATTGGCAATATTGATTGATATGTTGATATTCTCACATGCATACATTCTCCACACACACACACACACACACACACACACACACACACACACACACACACACACACACACATATATATATATATATATATATATATATATATAATTGCAGGAGCTAAAACATTATTTATTTACTGGATTGTATACGCTAACAAAAAATGAATAGAGAGAAAATTTAGAATTGACATTTTACAATAAACTAAATAATAACAGATACTGAATCAAATCAATGGATTACTACAAATTAATACTTGCAGAACAACATTTCCGTTCCATCGATCGCGAATTTAACAAAGATGCAGAGATCACTATTTGTTGTGGTTTTAGGGGTCAAAATGAAGACATGCAGACAAAAGAAATTGGCTGAAACAAATATATTACAATAAGAGAACAGATATATAGAATACAGGTGTAATATAACAGTTAGGAATGTCCTTCCGGTACTTTCAGGCTACTTGGAGGTTATCTCCCCGAGTGTCAAATAGAGTCGGTATATATTGAGGAGCAATAGTCCATTACCATATTAGTAGGTACCGTAACTTTATTACAAAAAGAAACGACAAAAAGAAAGGAAAAGTATTCGGTGATAATAGCAATACACGAAGATGAATGGATAATTCGTCTCCAAACAGTTACTTCAATGACTTTAACATCAAACTAAATAATCATCACAATGCCATTTGGAAATAAGGTGGGCATATTTGTCTACACAAGCAGTCATGGTAAATTTGGATCCCACGATGTCCATGAGAGATCAGCATCAGGTGTCATTGCATATTGTTAAGTCCCATAAGTCCCATAAGATTTTTATTTATGGTAGCCATTGAGTATTGCCTGTAAATGTTGCCTACTTAAATGGCATTTTTGCCTTTAACTGATTGTTTCACTTTTAGAATTATAAGTGTTAAAGCTCATACTTATCCTTAGTTGTCACTATTCCTTGGGACCCCAACTTTTCAGGCCTTAAAATAATTCAAATTGAAAATATCATCACCTTCAATAATACAGACACATTCAGTGGATTAGATGGTGACAGATACTTTGTTTAACACTCATATATATATGCATGTATGTATATGTCTATAAATGTAAGATTGTCATTTGAATTTGAACTCACTCGAATACTAAAACATAATTTATGAAAATATTACTAATGGATATGCTACCTTATTTGCTTCTTTTTAGAAGTTTATCTCATCGCGTATCAACCCTTTGAAAAACTATTCTAAAAACATACTAAAAAACGCTCCCCATTTGTCCTATCAGAGATGATTATCGCATTTTCTTTCTTTCTTTCTTTCTTTCTTTCTTTCTTTTACGCTGATACAATATATATATATATATATATATGTGTGTGTGTGTGTGTGTGTGTGTGTGTGTGTGTGTGTGTGTGTGTGTGTGTGTTGTGTGTGTATGTGTGCGTGTGTGTGTTTACATATATTCGTGTCAAAATGATTGTACAAATATAAAATTTTATTCCTTTGAATTTCGAACTCGCTAACAATATGGGAGTCTAGCTATTAGACCTCGGATAACCTGCAAATAAGGGTGATTTATTTCATCTTAATTTTAAAAATATTTTCTTGAAAAGTCGTAGCACCTTTACTTGACTGAATTCTGGTTTTCCCCCAGTTTCTTTACGGCATATTAAATTCAATCATATAATCATTTGCAATATATATATATATATATATATATATATATATATATATGCGCACGCGCGTGTGTGTGTGTTTGTCATATTATCCGTCTATAATGTCTATGCATATTTCAATTCTATTTTTCAAAAATAACGTGCACTCCTCAAGGGATAATGTCATCAATTAATGTATATGTCTTGATAAATCGAACATAATTCATATTGCTGAGGATAACTAAACATTCTATTATATTGACCACTTCGACCTGGAGTGATAATACCTGCAACGGTCCTAACTAAGGGTCAATTAGAAATAAACTGTGTACTTATGCTGAAGTGAATTCTTTGAAATGGGACTGTTTATATGTATAAGAATAGATATGTCATTAAATAACCTACAACGGTTGAAATGCCATAAAACCAAAGCAAACCAGTTACATTGTTGAAAAATATTTTAATTATTCAAATGTAAAATAAAACCAAGCTTGATTTCCTTTAATAATTTCTGATTTCTCTTCCTTTTTCAATTTCCTTTTGAACAATTTCGATAAGGTTTTTTTTTTCTAAATAAATTTGCCAAAAATATTCAATAGCTACTTTTTTTAAGATTCTTTGATCAAAACAAAAAAAAAACATTTCCAATTTGCCTAAAGTATTCCTACATGCAAAGCTGGCAAATAGAATGACTACATTTTACAGTAGGGATAAGGTGCTAAAAAGTGTTCATGCTTCTTTCATTATTTCCTGGAAAATAACTAATCCCTATAAATATTGATATGTCTGTTCTTTATACCTTGCTTCTCCGTGAGAATACAGCGAAAGGATTAGAACTAAGTAAAGCTGATACATACAAAGTTTTGATTGCAATGACGATACATATTTCTAGGTTATAAAATTATGTATAGATCTAAAATTATACATATGCCTGTCTGTATGTGATTATGCGTACGTTTGTACACACACACACGCACACACACACACACACACACACATATATATATATATATATATTGTAACAGTGTTGGTTGTAAATAATTCATTTGTGGGTTTGTGAGAACCAAATTTGCGGACATGCTTTCATGGTATTGAATATATAAAATCTAATATAATATTTACTTATATATATATATATATATATATATATATATATATATATAAAATAAGATGGTTCACGAAGAGATTTGAATTTTTTTAATTCATTTATTTTGTTCTTCCATACGTGTTATATATATGTTTGTTTCCAGCTTGATGCTTTCGTCAGAGAAGATGTGTAGCACAAGCTTTTTAAATGGGGTACTCAGTGAGACTTGAACTCACTGATTCTTGTCTCGTCAGATTTGTTTTTATAAGGGTTTTTGTTCCCCTTTCTTGGATTGTTTACTTTGGTCTTTACCCTTCTTTGATATTTGATATGTGTGTGTGTGTGTGTGTGTTGATTTTGGGTTTCACTAATTCAGGCCCATTGTAGCAGACCCGTCATGCCCGACTAGCAGACTTAACAAACTAATAGACATCTTGCTACAACCTTTCCTAAATAAAATAAAATGTTATATTAAGGAGCACATAGATTTTTTTAACGCCATGATAGGAAAAATTTATCCCAATACACTTATAGCCACATTTTACATCACAAACCTATATAGTAATATTTCCCATGAATTAGGAAAACAAGCCATCTCATATTGGATATAAAAACACCTAGATACACTATACCCAAGATTTAACAAAAAATTTATCATAGAGCGTATAGAAATAATCCTCAACAATAACTCCTTCCAATTCCACAACATTTACCATATCCAAAAACTAGTAACAGCCATGGGGACAAAAATGGCGCCTACATTCGCTACCCTAATCCAAGAGTACTCAAAAGAAAACCTATTTGGAAAAAAAATAGGTAAAATACGGCAACGACATAAAAGAAGACTCTAGCAAATCATGGAAAAAATACTTGGATTATTGCTTCATATTCTGGAAGTACCCATGGGGCGGCATCAACGAATTGCACGAACTAGTACAAAACCTACACCCCAAAATAAAGTTTACAATGGAACACAGCCTAAAAGAACTACCATTTTTAGACCTCCTAAAAAACGTAAATGGCAAAATCATTACAGATATGTACCACAAACAAAAAGACACCCAATAATACCTCCACTTCAGAAGCCACCACCTCAAAAACTGTAAAAAATCCATCCCTTACACACCAGCACGTAGAATACACACAATAATCACCGATAAAAACCTAAAAAAATCCACGCCTCAAAGAACTACACACAACTCTACTCCAGTGAGGATATCCAACAACACTGATAAAAAAAGGGTTTGAATTTGCAGAAAAAATACCCCTAAGAGAATTGAGGAACCCCAAAAAACACAACAACGAAAAGCCCTAACATACGTCACAACCTACAACAAAAATAATCCAGAACTATATACAGAAATATTGGAAAATCTGGAAGAAATTGAGAGCAAAGACAAAATCAAAGAAACGCTAGACACAAAAATAATTAAAAGCCAGAGACAACCTAAGAATCTGAAAAGAATACTCACCTCTTCTACATTCGAAAAAAAAAAACGCAACAGAAGGAGCTACCAAATGTTAAGATAAACGATGCCAAATATGTGATATAATTATAGAGGGTAAATCCTACACTTTTAAAAACTCCGAAACCAAATTCAAAATAAATAAAAACTTAAGCTGCAACTCAAAAAAACGTAGTATACATAATTGAATGTAACGAATGCAAAGAAATATACAACGGATCGACACAAGAACATCACTTCACAGGAGTTATATTAAAATAGAAGATAACAGAAAATTAAATGTTTCAAAACACTTATACCAACGTTGCAGAGGAAAATTTAATATCATGCCAATTAACCAAAACAATGGCTACACGCAACTACAAATAAAGGAAAGAACCTTTATAGATAAATTCAAACCTAAGTTAAATAAAACATAAACCCTAGACACACATAAACGGTTATAAACATATATACATATGTATATATACATGTGCGAGTATATGTATGTGGGTGTGTATATATTTATATATGTATGAATATATATGTATATATATATGTATATGGATGTGTAAATGTATGCATGCAAAAACATAAGCAACCATTCAAACTAAAACACTAGCAAATTAGGATCTCATTTAATACCCATTAACAAGACCTTATGCCATACATGTTCACACACAAAAAGGAAGAGCTACCAGTAAATTTAAAAAACCACAAAACAACCCATGATACACAAAACGAACACACACACACGCACACACACACACACCTACAAACATATCAAATATCAAAGAAGGGTAAAGCATACCAAAGTACTCCAAGAAAGGGGAACAAAAGCCCTTGTAAAAACGAATTTGACCAGACAAGAATCATTTATACTGGAAACAAGAGTGAGTTCAAGTCTCGTTGAGTACCTCATTTAAAAGGCTTAGTGCCACACATGTTCTTTAACGAAAGCAACAAGCTGGAAACATACATATATAAAACACGTGTGTAAGAAGAAAATAAATAAATTCAGAAAATACAAATATTTTCGTGGACCATCTTATTTTGAATATATCCTTATTCTTTCTTTGGACCTACAACAACCATCTCTCTCTCTCTCTCTCTCTATATATATATATATATATATATATAAGGATCGTCCAAAAAGTTCTAAGAAACAAGAGCAATCACTAATTTTTTTTTCTTATACCGACATATCAAATATTCTTATAAAATTAGATAAGTAATCCTCGGTTATCTCTCAATTTCTCGGCAGTTGAGGTTCATATAAGATTGGAAGATATCCGACCAATTTAAAATCTGTGTAACGTTTATAACATTTTGAACGACGCTTGCATATATATATATATATATATATATATATATATATATATATATATATATATTGACTTTAGAATATAACAGCGTTCCGGCCAATATGTTTACTGTACCTTCCTTAGGTGGTCTACACAAAGAAATTTATTCTCTTAAGCCGAGCGTTAAAATATACCGACAAAATCGTAGAGGATCCATGAATGTTTTGACAAGATGGTCGACAATCTTAAAATGGTTAAAGTGAAAACGTCTTACTGGAATTCACATAAAAGTGTAAGAGTTTTTTAATCACACACACACATTTTTACTCTCACTCTCTGTCTCTCTATCAATCTCTCTGTCTCTCTCTCTCTCTCTCTCTATATATATATATATGAGACGTAAAATGGAACAGAACACTGGACAAATATCATCGGGATCAGAACAACTCAGTTTGCAATATCATGTGCAATGACATCTGACTTAAGTCTTTTATCGAGTCTGTGGTATGCAAATATTTGGGAAATCATAAATATGTGAGAAGTCCGTGTGATACTGGAATAGTTGCATTTATCTACTCAACTCAAATGAGCAGTTCTTTTGGTGAAAATACGCACAAATTTGCTTCTGTTTTTGTGTTTCAGTTTGTTATTTTTTTTTTCACGCAGTCTCTAACATCTTTAATTAGGATTGTTACTTTGACTGCATTCTGTTGTGTTTTCCCGCTGGCAATATGATTATATCAGCACCAAAATGTAGTTTTTTAGAGAATGTTTTCTCTGTTCTACTGTTGAATTTTCGAAGATGAGCATATGTATCAGTTAGTGAACAATGTATTGGATAAAGTATCAAGCGAATGGTGAGAAAAAGGACGTGAAAACTATTTCCTTGGTGTTTTGTTCTTCATAATCCAAGGATTTTCAAACTCTCGTGTAAAGGTTAATCAGGCTGAAAGTGTGGATACCTTTGTCTCATGTACGTATAGTGTTATACTACTACTCTTAATTTTGTGAATAGACAATGAGGTTTGCAATAGACTTATAAAACAGTTGTATATGTTAGTTGCTATTATCACTTTATTCTTTTGAGAAATTTTTTTTATCAACGTTAGCTTAAGGGTCTTTCACTGAGGTCTGAGTGACGTCGTCTCCTCAATTCTGCAGCACTCTTCTCAGTATTATTGTCGATCTGAATAATGCAGAAGTTTACATGGTCTCATCTCGTCCCATTATTTCCAAGTCCTCCAGTTCCTATACTAATAATCTTTTGGCGACTGTAACAAGGGCGCCAATTTCAATGCGTATAATCGTCACTTTCATGTCACACAATTTTCTTTTAATTCCCTAGCAAGGTCGAAGTACTTATCCTTCTTTTTACTTTCTTTCAATTTTACTCTGTGGTCAGCCAGCACAGCAAGGTCCACAATTTTGCTATATCTCTTACTTTCTTTATTATCATAAGTTATGGCTGTCTGGCCAAGATTAAGTGATCCATTTCTATCTCAAATTCCCAAAGGAGTTTGTATATTTCATTCTCCAGAATAGATGCCGGGTTGTGCATATACTATGATTTCGTATGGTCAGATTTAAATTTCTTGCACAATTCCCAGTAGATCACTTGGTTCACCCATTCATGCATATTTTTATGCTCTTTCTGTGCTAACTTGCTGGATTCGCTTATTATGTGATTGATGATTTTGTAATGCTGGATTGTGAATGGGTCTCCTCTTGTTCTATTCTTTCAAAGCCTCTTTACTCGTCCATTAGAGATTGTTCCGGGTACTCCGATGACACTTGGTATCATCATCACCTTCATGTTTCATAGATTTTCTTTTTAGTTCTCAGGCAAAGTCCAGGTATTAGTCTCTTTTTTCGTTTTCTTTGATTTTCACCCTGCGGCCGTTTACCGGGACGGCAAAATCTACAATTCGAAAGGTTTTCACATTTTTTTTGCTAACATTATCATTATTTACTCCAGTAGAGTTTTTTCTCAGCAGAGTTAGGTGACGGTTTTTCACTGGAGTTTGAGCGAGAGCAAGTCTCCTTAAGTCGCCAGGACTCTCCTCAGTATTCTGGCCGTTCTCAATAATGCTGTCATTTGGATAGTCTCCACTTGTCCGCCAACTTCCAAGTCTTCCAGACCCTTTAATAATCCTCTAGTTACTGTACCAATAGCATCAATTACAAATTTTCTCTTTTTTTGTTGTTGTTGATTATTATAAAGTCTGGTTTTCTGTCTGATATTAGGTGATCCGTGTGAATATCAAATTCCTATACGAATTTATGTGTGTCATTTTCTAGGAGAGGTGCTGGGTTATGCATATACTATTTGTTGTTATGGTCAATGGGATTATTATGAGTACTCTGATGAAAATTGGTATCACCCTCATCTTCCGGTTCTATACTTTTTTTAGTTTTCTGGTAATTTCCAAGTACTTGTCTCTCTTTTCTTTTTCTTTAATTTTCATTCTGTGGTCTGCTTTAACGGAAAAGACAACAACTCGACAGGTTCTCTTTTTTTTTTTTTTTTTTTTGTTAATTATTCCAAATCTTGTCTTTTGACCGAGATTAGGTAATCGGTTTGTATCTCTAAACCCCTGAGAAGTCTGTGTGTCTCATTCTCTATGACTGATTCTGTGTTTTGCATGTACCATTTATTTGTATCATCAAATTAAAACTTCAACACACGGTCGTGTGAAATCTTAAACATTTACTTATTATGCGATTGGATGTTTGGTGTTTATCAACACTGCGTCTAACTCCGCTATTTTGTTGTGTCGTGTCTATTCTTGCTTTGATATAGTTAGTCCTTATGGCGCAGTTTTGGGTTGCTATTAGAAGAGATTTAGTTTCTCTCTAACGGTTTCCCTTTCTCAGTAATATCTAAGTTATCCCGCATAAGATTTACCTTTTTTATTGCTTGAAATGTCCGAAGATGTTTTTTCCTATTTTTGTTTTCTTGTTATTTATATTCGCTTGATGCTTGTGTTTTATGTAATGTTTCCTGTTGCTGTAATCAGTCATCGTCTTCGTTTTTTATGTATTTTTCTAGTCGTTGTATTAATGCATCGACGCTATCTTCATTGCTAGCGAGTCCTCTTCTTCCTTCTATTCGTGACACATAAAGACTGCTTCATCATCCCTAGTATGAAAGGCCTCATTCCTCGTCATGATTATTTCGTTAGCTTGTCTATATGTTGAAGTTCTTTCCTCGTCAACTTCAAGAATAGTCCAGAGTATCCTACAAGAGGGACAGCCCAGGAGTTTATACGTACGAGGAGATTTATGCAATAGAGTGAGTTTCAAGTGTTTGTTTTTTTTTGTTCTGCTGAGATACTTCTTTTTAATTTTTTCTTCTTTCATCTCCAATTATTTTATTGTTACAATTATTATCATTATTATTTTTCCTTCTGAATTTTTCAATAAAGCTCTTAAATATTCTTTTTTCTTTAAATAGAGTTTAAGAGATAATAAGTTTCTGTCGAGTCTTCCATATAATTTTAGTGAAACGATTGTCTGGGTTGGCTTTTCCCTGAGTTGTCCCTTTTCAAATTTATCTGAAACCGTTTCAAGTGCATCCGTATTACTATCACTTTTAAGTTCCATAGCTTTTTCGCTCCTAAGAAACGTCCAGGTAGTTCTCCACTTTTTAAAAAAAATCTATTATTTCCCACTTTGACTGAATCAAGTGTTTTTTTACGTCAAATACTCGAGGATTTTATGCTGCTAATAATCTGGAACGGGGCGTTTTTTGCTCATACTACTTATCAATATGTAAGAAAATTAATCTTTTGCATTGTTCCAAGTTGATCACCTCATCCACCCATTAATATCTGCTCTTGTCCTTATTCTTAGCCAGTTCACTTATTACTTGATTGTTTCATGTCTTGTACTGCTATGCTTAATATTCTTCTGTGTGTTATCAATTTTGCCGTTGATATAATTATTTCTTATTGCATTAGTCACATTCTTCTCTTTAAGGTTTCACTTCATAGCCATGTCCAAGTTACACCCTGTTCACTTTCCTTGGTTTACCGCTTCAGGTATCCATATAATTCGTTGTTGTTTTTTTAATTTTTGTTTCCTAGATTTGTTATTGTTATTTTTTGTTTGTCCTTTTTTTGTTGTAGCCGATACTGAATATTTTAATCAAACACTCATAGCTCTTGCTTAGTTATTATTTGACTTCTTGAACTGCTGCATTTACGAAATGCTGAAAGCTAACGAGTCGCCTTTATCCCTTCTTTTCTTGTCAAATAGATTTTACATTTGAACTCGAGTGTACGGTGTTGAGCGTCCTCATAAATTATCTTCTCCAGTTTAAGAATGGTCCACAGAATCTTACAAGTGGGGATACCCAGATATTTAATCATGTGATTATTCTTCTGCTGCAACATTGTATTCAAGAACTTAGCTTCCTCTTCAGTAGAATTATTTTTCTTACTTATTCTTGTGACATTGGTTTTCTGTATGTGATCTCTAGTTGGGTGTTTAGCGCTGACGTCTGCTTCCTCAGCAATTATATAGTTTCAAATAAGTATTTCATTAATTATTTTAAACAGATACACACCTACTTTCAATATCAATATGTTAAGATATATATTGTTTTTAAAATGTATAATCGCTTTAAAACGAATATACTTTATAATTTGTAACATCGTTATTCTTTTGAGGAAAAACGTTATAACTGTCATTTGAAAATGATAATAAAGATTATTGTATCCTAAACCGGAATTTAATAGGTTCTATGATTCAGGATCAGAAAGGACTTGAGAATAATAGCAAAGTACCTGAGTCTGCATTTTCTCAAAAATTCCTGGACAATAATTTCTTCTCTGAATACTTTTCAATGTCATATGTAAAGTATTCTTATATTGATGTATCCATTAGACTTGATATCCCCTTTCGTAGATATCATATCAAAAGTAAACGTCTTTTTCTTCATTGTATATTCATCGTTTGTATTTACGTGAAGTAGATGCCATGCTCTGTTGTAATATTTTCAGATAAAAGAAAATGTTATTATATAAGATTACAACTATTTTGTATATTCAGTGGGTTGATTGTAACTTTAGTAATCTGAAAGTTGATCCTCAGAAAGAGCATTTGTTTTGTTAGCACATCACTTGTGTTCCTTCATATTTATTTCCATTTTTTGCGCCCTAAAAATATAAACTAAGTGAATTAACTTTGTATTGGTTACTGTGACAATCAACCAGTCTCCAAATAATTTCTCAAGCAGGATCTGATGCATTTCAGCAAATTTCAGTAATTATTTTTGTCTTTAGTCTCGTTAATCTCTTTTTTTCAATTTAAATTATTTTTATATACTTATTCATTTCTAAATTCTGAAAATTTTTAACTTGTTTTATTGTATTTATTTGTGGGTGAATAATTGTGAATTCTTTATGGAAAATGTATTTTTTTACTTTCATTAAAAAAAATATTTAGAAATATTTCTTTTAAACATTTGTTTTTCTCTATTTAATTGAATTTTCCATTTATTCTTTTTTTTTTTCTGTTTCCTAGTGTAATCATCTCAGACTATTCATTTCACTGCAGCGTACGTCTTTCTCATTTCTAAGTTTATCAAATCCTCTGATTTCATTCGACGCATGCACGCTGGATCCATCATGTTTTTAATTAAAATCCGAATCCTCAATGGAGAAAATGTCACTATTCATGAGTGAATCATGAAAAGATACGAGTCGACAAGTCGAGCTATGTTTTTATATTCTAAAAGGAACCAAGGGGAGGTAGAAAGGGAGAATTTGCTTCCTTGCTTATCGGCCTCCTTGATCCCAGCTTTCCGCCTCTTGATTCAAGCGGACAGAAACTCGAGTCTCCTACCTCACACATTCTCTACACTTGAGGCGTCATCACCAAAGCAAAAGTATCTGATCAAATGATGCATCAAAACATATTAACATTTCTTTATTGATAACAACCTATTCGACCTGTTTCACCTTCCTTACAACGATCAGTAAATGTGCCTTCAAATATTCAACAGGCTAAAGTCAAAGGCATAATAAAAATAATGATTTTATTGTATTGTTGTGTACATTCCTATTATTCATTTCAATGTAGCTGAAAGAAAAAAAAGCCCGAATTATGTAATATTAATGATATTCGTAATATGATTGACACGAAAAACAATTGCAAGCCTTAATATATTTACCTAGAATATCGTTATAGATTTTGAAATCAAGAAATGTGCAATTTTAGTTATACAACAAAGAAAATTCAAGACAACATGAGAATAGATTGAATTATACAATCAGAAAATTATCAGGATGTTTAACGGAAAACTAAGCTGAATAAAAGGAAAGAAAAACAGTAAAAAGTAAGGGAGAAATATGATAAATTATTGATTGCTTTGAACTATATCTTAACTTATCTAGGGTTAGTGTATGTCAACGCGTGAGGGAATTGTGTTCATTATACGTTTATAGTAACATAATTAAGGTCGTTGTTTCTTAAGATTTTTTGCACATGTCCTAATCGAAAACGAACCATTTTCAAACATATGTAATTGACTGGACCTTAACAGTAACTACCGCTTCGAATTAGAGAAAATCTAGTTGTAAGACACACTCCCAAGATCTCCCGAACATCAGATGTAAGATATGTTTTTAGTGGAGTTTGTCTTATCTCTTTGTGCGAGAGAAAGTCAGAATAGTCAAAGCCAAGCTGTCACTAATACGAGAAATACAAGTGATGTGAAATCTAATCCGGGAGCTGGCTTGATAAAAATATGGATCATACATTCTTTGATTGGTACCTTTTAAATTCGTCAAGAGAATAAATTAATAGCCTGTATCGGTAAACAAGAACTTGATGTGATTAGTCCGTTAAAAGTGAAATGAAAAGGTTATAAACGGCTCGACTGAAAACGAAGTGTGTGTTCACGTTGAAATCAAGAAAGATAATGGTTACACAAGACAGATTAATCAAACGCTAAATGCCGCAATAAAAGCTGTTGTAGAATCCATAGAGAAATAAATAGAGAAACAACAGAAAGAAGGCAATTAAAGAAATGTTCCCTTACCTTAAGAAATTGCAGATGAGATCAAATTGACACATAATAAAATAGCTGAGAAGAAATTGGTGTTCTGAAGTGCTATTCAGACGGGGTTTGCTGTGATGCTTAATCAAAGTGTTTTATCGAATGTATAACTCAAAAAAGTCCTTTAAGTGTCATTATTTCTCCTAAATAATTTTTCCAAATTTTCCCCACCAAATGCCATTAGGTCTGGACACCAAGTTATCCCTTTCTTATTCAGTTGGAGTACGGAAGTCAAAGTGGACGGAACCAGACATTACATTATCCCGTCACTGAAATAGAATCTGTTCAGAATATCACAATGCTAGCCAAGATCCATCTTCAAAGGAGTCCAAAACTGACACAAAAAGAAAAAATTTAAAAAAATACTTAAACATTTATGTATACTGTAAACATACAAGCTTGATACTTATGCCAAACCTTATTTAGTAAATTATTTCTTATTACGAGAAATAATACGCAAAAAGTCAAAATCTGTTTCAACTTAAACTCCTGTTATTTGTTTTGCTATTTGCTTGCTTTATTTATAATTGATTTCAGCATTAACCTTTTATAACGATACTCGAAGGTCTTTTCTGCTAAAATAATGAGCTACATTTTGGTACAAATTTGTTGCGCTTTATTTGCTAAATTTACGTTCAATGCGTAAAACAGGTTATAGAGAAAGGATTACAAAAAAAAAAAAACGAGAGAGGAATGCATTCTTTACGGCAACCCCCACAAAACATAAAAAAAACCCAAAGAATCGCTTACTAATCTAAAAAGATATTGAAAAAGTTAAATTCTCTAATAGTTGCAGAGAGAGACACGCAGAGGTAAGGAGAATGAATATGGACACTAAAATATCAAAATAGAACGTCATTTTATCTCAATCAAGCGTTAGATAAAAAACTGAAAATTCCGAATAAACCATGAATAATTCATGTGTATATTATCAAATCTAAGTGAACAAAAGGAACATCAATTATTATTATTATTATTATTATTATTATTATTATTATTATTATTATTGTTATTTATTACTCATTAGAGTTTTTCACATCAGCGTAAACTGATAGTCTTTCACTGGAGATTGAGTGACAGCGAGTCTCCTCAAGAGTCTCCAGAACTCTTCTCAGTATTCTGGCCGTTTTTAATAATGCTGTTGTTTCGATAGTCTCCACTCGGCTGCCAACTTCTAAATCTTCCAGGCCCTTTAATAATCCTTTAGTTACCGTGCCAAAAGCACCAATCACAATTGTTATAATTGTCACCTTCTTGTTCCTTAGTTTTTTCAATTCTCTTGCAACTCGAGGTACTTATCTTTCTTTTCACATTCTTTCAGTTTTATTCTGTGGTTTGCCAGGACAGCAAAGTTTACAATTTTGTAGATTTTCTTTTCTTTTTTTTTTTGTTGATTATTATAATGTCTGGTCTTCTGGCCGACTTTAGGTGGTCCGTTTGTATATCAAAGTCCCATAGGAGTTTATGCGAGTCATTTTCTAGGACAGGTGCTGGGTTGTGCATATACCATTTATTGGTATGGTCAAATTTAAATTTATTGCACATTTCCCTGTGGATCACCTTGTCCACCCAGTCGTGTCTAGCCTTGTACTCCTTCTGTGCCAATTTGCTGCATTCGCTTAAAATGTAATCAATGGTTTCATCTCTGTCACCGCAGAGTCTGTACTTCTTATTTTGTTGCGTCTTATCTATCCTCGCTTTGATATGATTGGTTTTTATGGCGCTGTTTTGTGTTGCCATTAGGAGAGATTCTGTTTCTCTCTTAAAGTTTCCTTTTCTTAGCCATGTCCAGGTTTTGTCATGTGAGATGATGTTTATTAGTCGTTTAAAACGCACATGAATTTGTTTTTCTTCCTATTTTTGTTTCCTAGTTTTTGTCATTCTGTTATCTATCGTGTTGTCAGCATTGTTTCTGATGGCCGTAATCAGTCCTCGTTCGTGTGTTTCTATGTAGTCTTCGAGTCGTTGTATGCATGTGTCAACGCTGTCTTCGATGCTGGCAAGTCCTCTTCCTCCCTCTTTTCTTGGTACATATAGTCTGTCCACGTCGTCTTTGGGATATTATGCCGTGTGCATGGTCATTAGTTTTCTAGTTCTTTGGTTAATTTGTCTAAGATCCTCTCTGGTCCACTTGAGAAAGGGTATTATTATTATCATTATTATTATTATTATTTACTCATTTAGAGTTTTTCACATCAGTGTTGGCTGATGGTTTTTCACCGGAGTTTGAGTGACAGCAAGTCTCTTCAGGTCTCCAAGACTCGTCTTAGGATTCTGGCCGTCCTCAGCAATGCTGTCATTTGGATAGTCTCTACCCGTCCGCCAACTTCCAAGTCCTCCAGGCTTTTAATAATCCTTTAGTTATTGTGCCAAAAGCACCAATCACAATTGGTACAATCGTCACTTTCATGCTCCAGAGCTTTTTTAATTCTCTAGCAACGTCGAGGTACATATCCTTCTTTTCACATTCTTTCACTTTTATTCTATGGTCAGCCGGGACAGCAAAGACGACAATTTTGCAGATTCTGTTTTATTTTTTTATTTTTTTTTTGTTGTTGATTATTATAAGGTCTGGTCTTCTGGTCGAGATTAGGTGTGAGTATGTCAAAGTCCCCCAGAAGTTTATGCGTGTCATTTTCCAGGACAGGTGCTGGGTTGTGCATATACCATTTGTTGGTATGGCCAAATTTATTATTATTATTATTATTATTATTATTATTATTATTATTATTATTATTATCTTGCTTCTTGAAAGTTTTTTCATATCAGCATTAGCCGATGGCTTTTCAAGTTTTCAAGTAAGTTCGAGTGACAGCAATCTCCTCAATCTCCAGGACTCTTTGCAGTAATCTGGCTGATATTAATAATGCTGTAGTTTGGATAGTTTCCACTCGTTCTGTTAATTCTATGTCCTTGTAGTCCCTGTACCAATTATTATTATTATTATTATTATTATTATTATTATTATTATTATTATTATTATTCCTTTAGAATTTTTCACATCAACACCAACTGATGGTTTTTCACAAGAGTTTGAGTGACAGCAACTCTCTTTAAGTCTCCAGGACTCTTCTCAGTATTCTGACCATTCTTAATAATGCTGTCATTTGGATAGTCTCCACTCGTCCGCCAACTTCCACGTCCTCCAGCTGCGAGATTTTAGTTGTAGTAAAGGTGGTGGTAGTAGTCTAAAGATGAGTAGAGACGTTTATTTAGATCGGCCAAAATGATAAGAAGAATCATGGAGACCTGAAGGGACTTGCTGTCTCTCATACTCCAATAACTGGCCATCAACTAACCCCAGTGAGAAAAACTTGCATAGAATTATAATAATGATAAAAATAATACTTTTAATAATATTGCCAGCATTTAAGGCAGCGTTGACGCATCGATACAACGACTCAAAGACTACATCGAAAAACGCGAAGGGAGACTGATTTCAGCCACCAGAAACAATTCTGAAATCACGAGGATTAATAGAACGGAAATAAACAGAAAAAAAAATGGGAAGAAAAACAATTCTATGGACGTTTTAAGCTAATATCAAGCGATATTTCGCACAAGAAAACGGAGACGTGGCTAAGAAAGGGAAATCTTAAGGGAGAAAGAGAGAATAGACACAACTGGTTGGGCAAGGTAATCATGTGGGAATTGTGCAAGACACTGAAATCTGACCATACGAACAAATGATATATGAACAACACAGCATCTGTCCTGAAGAATGAGACGCACAAAATTCTCTGGGATTTTGATATACAAGCGGATCACTTAATCTCGGCCAGATTACGATACCGATTAATAATCGTCAAAAAAGGAAAACTTGCGGAACTGTGGAGTTTCCTGTCCCGGCTCTCAGTAGTGTAAAGTTTAAAGTAGTCGAAAAGAAAGATGAATATCTAGACCTCGCTCAGGAATTGATAAAATTTTTTAACATGAGTGTCATTTGGGTTCTCGGTACAGACACCAAATGATTAGTTCAAGGATTGGAGGAGGTGGAAATAAGAGGACAATTGGAGACCATCCAAACTACAACATTATTAACATCGACCAGAATACTGAGAAGTGTCCTGGAGACTTGAGTCCTGATATCACTCAAACTCCAGTGAGAAACTATCGGCTAATGCTTGTGTGAAAAACTCGAAAAGGAATAACAATAATAATTCTTATGAAATCGTAAAATTGTTTATTGTCTTAAATGTAGACATTAATGAAGAATATGGAATATAATGTCCAGAACATATTTTTCTTGGCTTTTTTATTAAATGATTTATTAAATTGAACTAGTATTTGCATGAAATTAATAGCAACCACAAAATTTAAAACCTCAAAATAAAAAAATATCAAGTGAGGATTAATTGCGAACAGTATTAGTAACAAAAAAGCTGATCCCTTTCAGCTTGAAGCGGTTGAATGAAAAAAAAAATATAAACAAACTTTTTACAAAATGGCGTTTCTATTTACGCTTCTGCTAGCTGAAGTCGAATTTACATTTTACTCATGAATAAAAGAAAAAACATGCAGTATCCTGTGTTAGACAAGACGTATGGTCTCATTTGAGGGACTATACATTGGAATTTGTTTTTTAATCTAAAAAATGTACCCTCATAAATCGCCGCTGTGTTAGTTGTTGTCAAATAGTTATAAACTGCAAATTTGAACCAAAAATGTTCGCCTCTCTAGTAGAAAAGGTAAAAATGACAAGTCAGAAAGTCAGCATTCGCTATGAAAAATCAGCTTAAAAATTTAGTCACAAAAGTCATAACAATACGAACGATCATTGAGGTTTCAGTTTCAATTGGCATAAATAATCTCCACAATGTCCCCGTATAACTGATAATAAAATAGACTTTGTGATTATCTGGAAACATTATAAACAGATAATTTTAGAATATTTCTTAACGATACAGTTAAATACAATGAACCTACACCAATATATATATATATATATATTCCACATTTCAAATAAAAAAGCAATGCTTCAATAAATTTTACTTTATAATTATTCTCAATTACTAAAATCGTTTTTATTTATTAATGCTGTTTCCGAAATATTCATTAACACAAATAAGAATAACACTAATATTGATTCTAGTTCTAATAAAAACAACTGAAAAAGTAGTGAAACATGAAAGTGAACGTAATACCAATTGTAGCTGGAGTCCTTATAACGGAAAAGAGACTGAGGTAAATGGATATCAGAAAAGGATTGAGACCATCTAGACGAACCACTGTGGAAATCAACTAGATAAGTCGTAGACCCCTTGTTGTAAAGAAATTTAGATGCCTTTGTCTATGAACGGCCAAGTCTCATCTCCTCAATTGACTTCATCTCAGTTCTTGTCATCTTCTGTCTAATGGCTCTGTTTTGTGTCACCATAGTTTTTCTTGTTCACCGACTTCTTTCGTCATCACTACTTATACTAAATTCGCTTTTCATGAAATCAAGAATGACAATGAGACCACAATTTCACGTGATCATTTTACTTTTCATTTCTTGGGGACTTTTCAATCATTAAGTGTTGCCGTCTAAACGGGGAATCAGTTAGAGCAAAATAGTGCGTCAAACATTTCATATTGAGGGTTGAGCACGATAATCCTTGTAGCAGGTGCACCGCAAGGAGACGCATTAGCCCCATTCCTGCTTATCATCTGCCTAGACTATATGCTTATAATGTCTATATATTTAACGAAAGATAACGGTTTCAAGCTGGCAAAGAAAAGAAGCCAAAGTTACCCCGTACAAACAATTACGGACGCGGACTACGCCGATGACATAGCGATTCTAGCATCTCGAAACCCTGCTACATAATCTGGAACGAGCGGATGCTGGCATAGTCCTCCCGGTCAACGCAGACAAGACGGAATACATGTGCTTTAATCAAAGAGGCGACATTTCCACACTAACTGGTAGTTATCTGAAACTAGTGAACAAGTTCACCTACGTAGAAAGCAGTATTCCATCAAACGAGAAAAACATCAACACGTGACTAGCAAAGGCATGGACAACTATCGAAAGATTATCGGTCATATGGAAGTCAGACCTGACCAATAAAATAAAACGCAATCTTTTCCAAACAGCAGTCGGGTCAATACTGCTATATGGATACACCACATTGACGTTAACTAAATGTATGGGGAAAAAAGTTTGGCAGCAACTACACAAAAATGGTGCGAGCAATATTGAACAAGTCCTGGCGGCAATACGCTACAAAGCAGCAGCTGTACGGCCACCTACCACCCATCACGAAAACTATCCAAGTTAGACGAATCAGACATGCTGGACACTGCTAGAGAAGTAAGGACGACCTCATAAGCGACATACTCAAGTGGACCCCTTCATATGGACGAGCAAAGGCAAGACGACCAGCAAGAACCTATAAACAACATCTCTGTTCCGATAGAGGATATAGCCTTTACGCTCTCCCTGAATCGATGGACGATAAAGTGGGGTGGCGAGAGAGGATCAGGGAGATCCGTGCTGGCAGCACGACATGATTATAATGATGAGGATGCTGATTCCTTTTGGTCACATGACTGAAACTATTCTTTGAGAGCAGTGGTATCAGATGGACCTTCAGTTTAATAGCTGTCCTTTATTCTGTTCTAGACGTATTTTTCAACGCTTTTAAAGGTTCAGAACTTAATTTCTGGAGTACAATTCAAGTAAAACGTAGATCTCACCGATATATTATGTAACATTACTTCCATAATAATTTTCAAATTTATAATTGTCAAATTACGAAATTATTTTTTATACGTCTTCTCTGTTCGGAGGTTATAACTTGTCATTACTTGATCATGTTTGCTTTAATATCTCCATCTTTACTCTTTCCACTTCGATCAGTATATCTTACCCATTTTAAAAAAACAACAAAACGCACAGAACTATCTGTGTGCTGAATACAGGGAAAGAGCAACAACGCTGATGTAGAGAAATATAATGTTTCTTTTCTTTTCCTTATATTACCCGAAATATACGTATGGGTAGGGTAAGAGAGAGACTAAAATGACCAAAATATTCCCACAGGGGCGTGATCAAATCTTTAATGAACCGGTTTGTCTTTTTATATTTTCATGAGACTGGTACAAGGCCACCTCAAGGCATTGAATCATCTTACTGTTTTCTCGCTTCTCTACTCTCACACATCTGTCATTATCATCAAACCAGTTCAGTTTTTCTCACTTCTCTACTTTCGTGACTTTGGTATATAGCCATCTCAAGGCACTTAATCTTCTTAGTTTATCCTCGTTTCTCTATTCTTGTGAGTCTCGTAAAAGTAATGCTTTTCTCTACTTCTTAACCAAGGCGAAAGCATAGGGGGGTGTAATGTCTAGTTTATCTCTTGCTGGTATTCTTCATTGTCTGCTTTATATACTTTATTCACGCTATCCTCATGATCACACCTCCCACTTGCGCTTTGCATGTGCACACACCACCTGTCTAGCATGCCACCCACAGAACTTACGCGGCACTTCCGTTGAAGAAACATTTGCGTTGAGTTTACTTTTGCTAGCAGGATATATCTTGTTATGCCCCGACGCAAATTCATGTAGAATATGGAAGGTATCTTCCGGTCAATATTCAACACTGTGTTCTTTTGAAAACATCGCCAAAATATCGGACTATCTTTGTCCTTTTCTTGTTTTAAACTTCTGCGACTCCGTTTATTCAAAAAAAATCTTTCGTCTGAATACTATTTTTTAATTAACGACCTCATGTCTCGATGTTCCTCCATTCATTTCGCTCGATGTTACCCAACATTTCACCTGAGAGAATTGCAACGTACTAAAAAAATTGTTCACATAAAGAAATTTAAAGAAAATGCATTCCTGGAACTAACATATCTATCACATATTTATCTGAAATAAATGTATGACTAAATTTCAACTGAACCACCTGACATATTCTTCGATTAATTATCAAGAATACATATTTTATCACTCATTTTATGTTTTATTACAATCGTAATATACAAAATCCGAACACATTTCCATTCACAGTCCCCGATGCTGAGACACCTCAGATTTACAATTTTCTCATCAAGCAAAATATCAAACTACTTGCTTCTCATACAAAGGTGTAACATTTCTGATCATTGTTTAAATTTCCACATTTTAAGATGTCAATAATAATTCCTTGCGAATCTAGCCTATTCTTAGCTGAGTTTCCCTTCGTTGTCTGAACAACAAGCTTCCGTGTGCTTTCGAAAATATACAAATGAGAAAGAAATGCCATAGCAGTAAACACCCCCAAAAGAGTGTTTAATTTAGCGACCATTTCAATGGTCTCTGCCGATGCGTTTCGCTGCAACAAATCCTATTTCATACAGCAGGGTTCCCACCATTTCACCTTAGACCTTCCTCTTGGGATTCCAATTTTCTGGGCGGGTTTTATATTGGTATCCTTATTGGCTGGTATTTCCACTAGCCACTTTCTTAACTTGTGGCCACAATCAGTTCATCCACTTCCAGAATACAAAAAAAAAAAAAAAATGTACAGACTCTGTAAACCTCGCCTGGATCGTCGACGGTACACATTTTGAATAAATAATATACTTAAAAAATCATACAAGCACTTTTCATGAAATTAAATTCCAAAATCAAATATTCTACATCTAACTACCGACTCTACAGAACACATATCTGAATATATTCAACTTTACAAAACAAATAAATATTTAAAATTGAATTAAAATGATATAACATAATCAATTAACTCCATAGTCAATTTAAAATTCAAAATAAAATTCCACAAGGGGATAATAAAAAGTTCTTAAAAAATTTGAAAAGAAAAATCCAAGGTGTCTTCATTCAAATAATTATTTTTACTCCACGTGCTTCAAAAAAATATTAAAAAATCCTAGCATTAAACACACACGCACACACACACACACACACACACACACACACATATATATATATATATATATAAGTTGGCGACCATAGTTGAGGTTGACCTGAATGCTCCCTTTCCAATAGCTACCACACCATGGTGTAAGGGAGGGCGCTACTCCCTTCCCTGAATTGCTCCACTTTACCCTTAGTATGTACCTTATATTGCTGAGTGTCAAGCAATGCAGTATCAAGTACCATTTTTAAAGTCTTTGGTATGACGCGACCCTGGATTGAACCCAGCTCTCCTGAACCACTGGCCCAATTGAACACATTTTTTATCACAAACTCATGATTAAAAAACTAAAATTTACCATTATATTCAAGATAACGTATATGAAAAAAGTTTCCGAGTGGCAAAAATTAAAATTGACTCATTTTAAATTTATCTCCTATCTACATAATTCTAAAAGCTAATATTAACATTTTTGAGAGGATATATTTTTTTCTTACACCAGTCCACCCCCATAGAAAATACAACATCTTTTATAACAAAGCACCATTTTTAATATAAGCACAATCAATTCAAGACCTACAGGCAACATCAAAACAGACTCAAAATTTAATAACAAGTAAATCATTTTTACAAAAATGTAAAAAGTATTATTTTCTCTGTGTCTGTGCCTCCATCATCAGTTCTTTTTGTCTTTTTTATCTTTCTTTTTAAATCAGTTACTTGCAATATATCTCCTATGTATATATATATATGTTTTTTTTCTTTTATTCTTTACTATATGCGTATCAGTCAATTTCTCACTTTCTTTCTACGTGTATATCTACTGTTTCTTTTTTCTTCTTTTCTTTAAAAATACATAATTTCATACATATTCTTTTTACATTCACAAAAGTCTGTATTTGTTCCTTCTTATTTATTTTGTTTTACAAGATTAGATATCCTCTTTTTAACGCACGAGTGTGTGTGTGTGCTTAGATTTTCCTTTCTTTTCCTCTTCTTCATCCTCTTACTTTTCTTATTATGTTTTACTCTTCACATCTTTTCTTCATATCGCAGTTTTTTTTCTTCGACCTTTTTTCCTCTCTCCTTTTCTGTTGTTTTTACAATTGTTTTATTTACTTTTTCGATTATTTTCTTCTCTTCGGTCGTATATTTTCTTAATCATTATTCAAGGACACCCACACGCTGTGTAATGGCCCATCCAGGCTTGAATTTCTCCCATCTCATATGGATACGTATAGTTCAGATGCAACTAATTTAGTAGTATATATTATATACTCATACTCACGTAGGGTCTGTATTATACATATATTGTAACATATTGACCCCGGCCAAGCTGTCAAAATAGGAATATCAGGATATAACCTTGACCGTGGACGGGTTGAATTGAGTGCTATTTGTGACGCCCACAAGAAGAAGGTGGTCATCTAACAATTATATAACCTGGTTGAAGACAGGAAGTCAGTCAGTTGGAGTTAAGATGCGGTAGGGAAAACCAGCACCCAGCAGTAGGGGCCCTCAGGCCCCCGATAGAGCAGTTGCAGTTGCAGAGAAGATGTTGGAATGAGGAACATGTCCCAGAGAGGCTAGTTCCCCAGGCCCCCGATTGAGCAGCCCAGGAGAACGGGAAAGAAACAATGTTAAGACCATAGGAGTGGGGGTCAATATGTTGCAGTTCTGTTCGGTCTCCAACTCCCTCTCACACACAACCCTTTCAATAAAGTGAGAGGTATATTTTTCTAAAAGAACTGTGTCGCTCGTCTTTATTGTGTCGTCGTTATGATTCTGCATGCAGATGTATTATGCGGCCATACAACATAATTACTCATGACTGTTCCATGTTATATGGTCCCTACTTTAGGATTAATATGCTCCCATCTCTCGAACTTATTTCTCTTAACTTTTTCCCGTCATTTGTCAACTCGTTTCATCATCTTTATTCTTCTTCATTGTCTTCTGTCCTCAATCCTAATAGATCTAATTTCTTCTCTTCAATGATCATCAGTGACAATTTTACTAAATTTCAGGTGTACATTTTACTGCTTATTTTCGGCGACTTTTCAATGATTGTCCTCTGTGGTTTCTATTGAAATCAAGTGACAGTAAGATGGGGCGTTAAACTTATCGTGGCTTTTCACAAACTGGCAAACTTATTTCTTATTCTAGGGCAGTTTTAGCTACATGACTAAAACAGTCAAATCAGTTTCGTGGTCTCTGGTTGATCACTTATTCAATAGATGTCAATCACACTGATTGACTCATTGTAATTTACACGTATTTACCAGCCAATGAACGAATTCAGATGCTACACTGCATGTTAAAAGCGAATGCCCATGATCAGTTAGTTAAAACGGAAGAAGATTTGCTGTCATCCAAATTCAGTGAAAAAATCTACCGATTAATCTTGTGAGAAAAAACTCCCCTTGAATGAAATTAGAATATATATATATAAGTAAGTAAAGTTGGCGACCATAGTCGAGGGTGACCCAAAGGCTCCCTTTTCGATAGCTTACTACACCAAGGTGTAGGGAAGGGCGCTACTCCTTTCCCTGGATTGCTCCACTTTACCCTTGATCCGTACCTTATAATGCTGAGTGTTAAGCAAGGAAGCATCAAGTACCATTTTTGAGTCTTTGGTATGACACGACCTGGGATCGAACCCAGGTCTCCCGGGCCATTGGCGAACACTCTAACCGCTAGGCCAATGTCCGGTATTATATATATATATATAAACCATTAATTACTAGATTTAAAAGTAAGTGAATAACATCTCATCGGTTTAGAAAGTTGAGATACACAAAGCTTGGAAACTATCAGCGAAAGGCAAAGGTACTGAAATCTAATAAAATGGGTGGTTTTGCCGAGATTTGTGTTGAATTATTGAAAATATGAATACCCGGATGAGAAGCATTCAGATGTTTTGTCTTTTTTTCTTTGATGTTACTGAAAAACTGTATGTATTTTATATATGTACTACATTTTCGAAGGAAATTTTATTCTTAAAACCTGAAAAGTTGCCTTCAGTACTCCATTAAAGTATATAAAATCTTAAATGTGGAAGATAAATAAGAACAAACTTAAAAAAAAGAAAAAAACTCAGACCACCACTACAAAAGTTATTACTTTGTAGGTTTAAAAGTAAACAAAAAAAGATATTGTCATATTAGAAAGTAGAGACACGACAAGTTAGCAAACTATCAGTTAATATCAGTTAAAATCAATTCCACACCCTCGGAAAAATGACTGGTACACAAGTCTCTAAATTTCGATTACAGTAACTCAAGAAAAAAATTAGTGGCATTTGGAATTAGGATTGAAACCGAGAAATTCAGATAAAACATTAATTGTAAGATTTATATAATTCAATACTTTTGATAGCTTAAGCATTTCTTTTTTTGTTACCTGCTGAAGTGCAATTTCTCTTGGAAGAATAGCAGGTCTCATCTCTGACAAAACAATGTCATTGATCAACTTGTTGATATAGTATATTCTCAATATATTTCCTTTGATAAATGATAAATCAAAATCAATATAAGACTCAGACGACATATTTGAGTGTGAAGATCGGCAGATGCTCCTTTGATAATCACCATAGTGATGACCTGATAAGCATCATATGAATGTCCTTATTTTAGGCTTACAACGACTGAAGACATCTGTGGGACATCAAAGGAAAATGGACTAAGGAAGACAACACTTTGTATAATATCATCCATATTCTGAAGCACAATTTTTAAAAATGTCTTTTGTTTAATTCTTTTAATTTGATTGGGTATTTTTTTTAAACTGATGGTCAAGTGTTTTAATTTTAAGTTATATACAATCAAATATGCTACAAGCACCTGTTCTTGCTAAATCATTGAAGTAAAGAAACAACGAACCTGATCAATATTTAATTTTGTGATGAGAGAAACACATATTCCCAATAAGGAAAGTGTGACATCGATGGGGGTGGGGGTGAAGGTTTTGGGAGGGCTTACTCTCGGACGGGCTGCCAAAAGCCCTCGGGCGTTATTTCCATCCCGTTACAAAGTTGACAAACAGCAAATTTATAGTTTATTTCCCACGTTTATTGATTGGTACTGCAATTAGATTAGGCCGATTAGACTTGAAAACATCGTCATTAATCGTGGGAAAACTCTTTGCTTCGGTTAAATTTCGCTTGAACATTTTGAAAGAAGCTTTTAAACTTTAAAACCATCAAATTACGCCTCATTTTAACACTTCAACAAAATGAAAATTCCAGTTCAAACAACATATTGCGTTTTTGCAAACGACCATTTCAAAGACACAGTATTCACAACACTACCCCAATGCCAAATCCTCTGTAGTATAGCCTTGTCACTGGCTATCAGAACAATAAACAAAGGAAAGGATTGATATTCAATCTATATCTTAAAAATATTATCTTGTCATACCTGAATGTATTCTACAAGGAAATACAGAAAAGTTCTTCGTCTAACTTGCTAAATTATAGAACGAAATGTACATGCTACTACATGTATTCATTCCTCAGTTCAAAAGTTGATAATCAAATTCAGAAGTCTCTTTCATACCTTGAAAAATATCCTATCAATATTCAAAACAGAGGCCTCTCCTTGGTTTGGGCTGAGATCTTTCTTTCAACCACTCATAATTCTCCAGGCTTAAAATTGCTTTATAGCAATGTCAACATACCCACAGGTAAATCGTAAACTGCTATTTTTAGGTTATCAATAATTCAAAAAATATGTACTGTCAGATAAAATAAAAAGGAAATAATTCCAAGCAATCACCGTGTAAGAACTACTGGATGGCTACACCACCCAACCGAAATTATTGGATGAAAGGTTTTATAGGACAGGGACAATGTTATGCACTCTTTTGTTCAAAATATTGTGTATGGTCTCCTACCTACCGTGACACAAAACATCCAAGTTTGACGAGCAATATATGTAACCTCTGCGGAGAAATAAGGGTAAACTCATAATCCTCGTTCTTATATGGACTCCTACACCAATGACTGACTAGTATTGGCCAACCAGCACAAAACTTGCATTAACCAGCTCTGAGCCTATCCTGGATACACTCTAGAGAAACTACGAAACGCAGAAACTGATAAAGACGGAAAGAGAGTGTCAAGGAATCCGGTGTTGTCAACCGACCTTGATGGTGATGATGGTAATGATGATGATCACTATATGCCAAATAAAACCAGCGCAAAAAAAAAACTCCTATGAATTCAATTAACCTCAAAACATATTATCGTATTTTTCAACAAGGGATTCTCGACTTAAAATGAGTGATAGAATACGAAACATTTCAGACTAAAAATATGAAAGGAATTAGGGAATAGGTATTGACACTGAATGTCATGACAGTTGGGATCAACCATTTTGTTTTGGTCAGTAATGGCACGTTATCGCATTGTAGATCGTTTATCAACGTGACCCAAACAGGTTATCCAGTCCACGATGAACATTGAAAAGACCTTAGCCGATAGCTTGTTGAGTAAGGCCATTTAGCGATTAATGTGGAAGTAAAAACAGCGTAGGAATTAAGCAAGGAGAAGTTGATGTTATGAGAGAGAGAGAGAGAGAGAGAGAAAGAGAGAGAGAGAGAGAGAGAAAAGTGGGGTAGATGATAGAGAAAAGAAAGCAGATAAGAATAAACAATAAAGAGACAAAGTCCAATGATGTTAGAAATGTAAGTCCAGCTCGTTAGCCACTCTGCTAAGGGGACTTCTCCCCATAAAAAAACAGGGGTATGATTAAAATGGAACACAGAAAACAACGGTAGAAGAATGTTGTAAATGAAAGATAGTATGCAAATGATAAAATAATCGACAAAAAATTATTTCATACGATTTAAAATTTATAGTTGACGTTTCTCATGTGGTTTATAAAGGAAGAATTCAGATTATTACAATACATCAAATAGTTGGTTGAAAATAGTAATTTTTTATTCTATAACTTACACGAATCTATAGAGAATGAGTTGAAAAAAGATTTTGAGATATAGACACACCAAAATGTTTCACGGTTCTTGGTACAAAGACAAGGTAGTTCATTAATTACTTCCATCGGAAGCGGTATTTTCTTAGATAGGTGGGGTAATTATTTTTTTTACGGAATATTGACTTCATCTATGATTTTTTAACGCTGTATTTCCGCGGAAACACTCGTTAGTCTTCGTAAGACGAACATACACACACACACACACATGCACACACACACACACACACACACACACGCTGAAAGAAAATGACTGAAATTTTTACGACAGGTCAACCAGTCTGGGAGTATTTTATCTCAATATGTCATGGAATCATGTACATTGTACTTTCATATTTTTGCTGAATTTGTTCAAGCCCAATCGGTTTTGGGGAATGCAGTGTACCCCTTTATTGTCATCGCTCCTACGTCCACTCTGGCTCTGAGAAGAAGCACCTGATATGGTCCTATCTATGGGTCAAATAGAACTAAACTGTGTACTTATGTTAAATAGAATTACTTGAAATAGGACTGTTTTGACAATTAAACTACATACTTATGCTAAACGGAATTGTTTGAAATAGAAACGTTTATAAGTATAAAAATGAATTTGGCATTAATCACCTGCAATGGTTGATATGCCATAAACCCAAACCAAGCCTAACCAAATGTATGTTCGTGAATTGTCTGTTAAAATACTATTTTCTCTCAGTTATGTGATATCAAGAATTCCTATCTATACAAATAATTTGCATACACTGCTGGAACCCTAAAAAGTACTACAATTCCGAATCAGAACGGGCCTGTGAACAATGCCAATAGAGTAGTACTCCATCAGAAGCAGTTTAGTGTTTACTCAATTTATCCCAATTCTAGAGGTTGCTCTAACACTCAGTGTATTTTAACTCAGCCGATAGCATACATAATGATGAAATATGAAAATTACATGGAATATTGTAAACAAGTACTTTGAAAACCCTGGTTACGAAAAAGAGTCTCTAGGAGCAAATTAATTGTTAATTAACGAAAAAAAGTCACTGGAAGAAAGTTGACAATGAAAAATACGAGAGATAATATATGAATATGATAGAACTTGAAATGACAACTTGTAAGCAATCTTTGGTACTCTAGGGTAAAAGCACTAATTTATATTGGGTTGCAGAAATTATCAAAACTCCATCACTCCCGTAAGAGAGAGAGAAGTTGGAAAGATCAAACGAACCGCCAACACAGATAGAAGATGGAGTCCCCTGTTCTGAGAAGCTTCATCAAAGAAAGACAGTTTTCCTTGTCGGAATTTTGGGAGCAGAATAAGTTGAGTGAGAAAGGGTCTATAAAAGTATTAGATGGAACGAACTCCAAAGAAACGGCATGAGTTTGTTTCCCAAGCAACAATAAAGAACCTCTTGAGTGCAAAGGATTATATATATATATATATATATATATATATATATATATATATGTGTGTGTGTGTGTGTGTGTGTGTGTGTGTGTGTGTGTGTGTTTATGCAAGGGACCGTCACCCGATTCCATCTGTTTTCTTGTCTTCATTAATCGAATATCGAAAAAGAAATAAACAACTGACTGGTTGATTTTAAAGTCATTTTAACCCGTCGAGTCTTGTTCCATCTAGAGGCAAGAGATATGCGTTCATCGTACATTCGTATTTATATATTCATATAGTGGTTTCCACACAGTCCTATCAAACATAGATAACATTTAAAGTTTTATTCGACCCATATATGAGACTCTAACGGGTACTATGACTTTGGCTTCGAGTAAACCTGGGAGTAATGGCAAGGATGTGGTTCTCTACACTCCCCCCTCCAGATTCTCAGAACTGGATATATACAATTAAATGCAGTTTAGTCACATACCGAGGGTGGGACCCACTCCTCTCCAGGGGGATTCATTCAGCGAATTATATTTCCCGGTGACAGGGTGGTAATAAAATATAGAAGTTCCTGTAAATGAGATGAGTTTTATCTAGTGTTTGTTTTTCTCTTAATTGATAAAAGGATCACTCTTCATTTCTTCATCAATATAACAATGATTATGCCAGGCCACTGTGACTTGTTCAAGTACATAGAAAGCAGTCATCGGTATTATAAAAGACACAAGGCAGGTAAGTTTATCACACACGCCCATCCACTCTTCGCGGGCACACAAAATATCAAACAAAATGTGTAAATGATATATATTGATGTAGCAGATCAATCAGACATGAGGTTGAATTTGGTGTGTGCAATTCTTGATTTGAAATTTTTAGTGGACGACTCAACTTCTTTACGGACTTCTTCAATAACATTACACAAACCCGCAAAAAAGTTTTTTCCTAGTTTAAAACAACTATCCATAAAATCTGTATTTTTACAAAATTGAAGGAAAAATACAATTTAAATCCACTCTTGTTTATTTGAAGTGCTTTATCTGAATTTTAAACCAACGTAGCTACAAGATGTGTGCAGAAGATGAAGATCATAACAACAAAATCGAACGAGCACATGTGATCTAAAAATTGTAATTAAAAGTTCCTTTCCCATCTGGACACAAATCATATGTAGGTAAACATTCGTATAAAGAAATCTAATTTATTTTACGATAGCTCTCCCATAAAATAGTGATTATAAAAAAGATAATTCAATTTTATTCGAAGAATTTTCATTCAAGCAAAAAATTATTTTTCACAAAGTATAGTATACCTAATAAATCTATGGTAAACATTAAAATTTATTTTAGAAAAATGCAATAAATGAGGGATTTTTTCTAAAGTGAAATTGAAAAAAATGTTAGTTCATCTAAAGAAACGCTTAGATACGAAGCACCTGATTGGATTGTCAAATGAGGTTTTATTTATTATGAATTTATATTTTGTCTGCATTTATGTTTCTCATTTAATGTCGACATAAGCTAAGCATTAAAAATATACGAGATAGGGCTAAAAAGTTCATTGGCTGAAAAATTCATATAATCACTTCTTATCTGTTGTAAATGACATTTTTATGAATGGTATCTACTCACTGCAAGACTTGACATGGACATTTTCGAACGACAAGACTGATTATGTTTAAAAATAAACGACATGTGGTACCATTGAATAAAAAATATCATAGTCAGCCTATAGCAATTTAGTAAGCCTTTTGTTGAAATGTGGCACATGTTCATATGAATGGAGCACCAAATGAGACCTGAACTTACTCGTCAAGGTTTGCTCGTCTAGCTAGCTAACCATTACACAACCCAAGTCGCCAATCTCTGTCAACCAATATACTTTTCTACCAACACTATTATCTAAAAAATTAAAAGCAAGACATTTTATCATCCACATTAATAAAAAAAAAATTCAATAGCTACAACACTAAGCTGTAGGGGAGAGCGCTACTCTTTCCTTTAATTGTTCTAATTTACCCTTGATCCTTAACTTATAGTGTTGAGTGTTAAGCAAGGTAACATCAAGTACCATTTTCTGAGTCTTTGGTATGACTCGACCTGGGATTGAACCCAGGTCTCCCGGGCCATTGGCGAACACTCTAACCAGTATAAGTTTTAATATGATAAAGTGTTTTATAGAATTAGATAGACAAACGAATTAATAAAATAATCATAAAAATATAACCTAAATAACTAAGGGTGTTGTTTTGTAGTCGACAGTGACGTAGATTCGGACACAGATACTTAATCTCCTTCATAATAAGATATTTATATTTCGCTCTTAAACCTTTTGATTGAAATATGTTGCTAGGATTAAGTGGGCGAAACCTCCCACACATAATAAAACACTCATACATATTGTTTAATCCAACACAACTTTGATGAAATATTCACTATTCATGTATTGTTGCTTTCCAAAACGATTACATGATTTTCTTTTCTCAATATAACTCACATCAATATATTTTTCACAAAAATATGACGATAATATGCATGTCGTAAAAATCGCTTTTCTGAAAAACTTAACTAACACGCATAATAATTTCTAATGTAAAAAAAATCATTTGAAGAAAATATTCTATTTAAATTATTTATACACATAAAGCCTGAAACAAGAATCAGTATTTGCTTGAATTTATATTTGTAACTTATAAAGAAAGAAGTTTCAATAAGGGAAAAAATAAATATAATAATAAAAATTTCATCTTAGCGTTGGTTTAAAAGTCTTTATGAACATTAAGTATTTATTAAGTCATATGTATATCGTATATAACTTTTGCATGATCTTGTTTAAATACGAACTAACCCTCAGCCATTGCCTAATTAAAAAATGAATTTATTTTTGATCATAATTTCACTTCGGGTAGCCAATTACATTTCCTGAAAAAAGGATTTTGGTTTGAAAGTGTAGACTTATTAATACGTTTCTTCTGTGTTATTAACTACCTGGTTGATTCCAAAATATATTTTCCTGTATTTGAACGGCTAAGATTTCTAAAATTCATAAAATATATGTTTTGGGTTTGTGTGTGTGTGTGTGTGTGTGTGTGTGTGGTAAAATAAGTTCATGCCACGCAAAATATTTCTCATACCATAACAGCGGTTGATGAGCAAAATTTTCTCATATTTCTGCCCGGTGATTGTGAGGTAAGCAGGAAACTTTAAAGGGCTTCTAGAGTTTATAATGACAATTTAACTTATGATTTTCACCTTCTCTGCTTTACATGGAGCACTTTTATATGTAAACTGTCCTCATTCACATAGATGAGTTGTTTAACCGTAGTCAAGGGTGACCCGAAGGCTCCTTTTTCAATAGCTACGACAGAGATGTTTAAGGAATGGCGCTACTACTTTCCCTGGATTACTCTACTTACCCTTTATCCATACCTTCTAAAGCCGAGTATTGAGCAAAGAGGCATAAAGTACCAATTTTTGAGTGTATATTTAGGCAGTAAGTTGTTATTAAGGCAAACTTTATAAAAGACAATGGAAATTTATATCCTTCTTAATTGTAATTTTTCACGTCTTTTAATTTTTTTTTTGTATCTGTATCTTAGTGGAAAATAAATTGTCCCAATATATATATATATATATATATATATATATATATATATATATATATATATATATATATATATATATATATATCTGTGTGAGGATGTGTGGGTGTTGATATGTTGGGTCAGAAGTAACTAGTACATTTTTGTATGCAATTTCTTTAATTTCTACAGTAAAGCTGGTAATTTCCCATGCTTAAAGATACACAGTTAGAACTAATGCATTTGTTCATTAAATTTATTTCACTTTACCTATGTACAATTTTATTTTTATAATTTTAGGTAGTGACCTCTCGCATACACTTATTGGGGTATACGTCTGCCGGTATACAAGTATGTTACCGGTGATAGTGATACATGCCAAGCTCTTGTGTTGCCTACTTAAAACGCCCATGTTTTCACTCTTCCAAATATTCTCCATAATTGTTTTCTCGCGATCGGTCAATATGTGTGCATTAAATTATTTCAATGTCAATTCATCATTTTTGATAACTCACTAAAGTAAGTAAAGTTGACAACCTTTGCAGAGGATGACACGAAGGCTTTCTTTTCAATTGCTACAACTACACCGAGGCGTAGGGGAGGGCACTACACCTTATCCGTATTAGAGAGCAATACTTATTATCATATAACCGTGTGTAAAAAAAAAAAAAAATCAAAACCCTTAAACTATACAAGAAATATAGATATAAACGTAACATTTACGAAATCTCTTCACTTCCATGCATTCTTGCAAAAACCGATACAATGTTTTCATCACAATCAATTATTGGAAATGATATATCTATATAAAAGACTAGCGCGTTTATATTGATCCAATGTCAGGACTGAAACAGTCCTAGTTTAGAAATTGTCAAACAAAGTCAGAGATGAGGTTTTCAGCAAATACTCGAGATTAAAAAGACAAAAAGCCAAGTTGTTTGCCTTCCGTGTATGAAGTGTTACATTCGTTTTGCTGTTTTAACTTGTTTCACGGGCTCAGGGGCTTTATGTTTCTTTATATGCACGTTCATTCCCGGGGATAGGACTTTATTTATGCAATTATCTCAGAGGTGTTTTCTTCTGTGTCCTTGTTTGTATCTTCCCTTTTATTTTCTTTTGGCCTTTGAGAACAACTGAATAATTTTCCTTAGGCCCCTTTTCTCTTATTTTGTTTTCAAAGCGAGAGCCCACATTTTCTTTATTTTTTCCTTCTTAGTTACACTGTTATTTTCTTCCTGTCTTTACAATGTTTCTCTTTATCTTTCCTCTTTCCTCCTCATTTCTCGTTGTCTTTCACTGATAATCATATACATTTTTTTAATTTTCGTTTATTCTAATATTTCTGACTCTTTATTTTATTTTTTTGTATAATATATTTCATGTTTCAAAGGTCGATTTGAATTAGTATTACATTTTTTCTTTTACACAGCATTTCTCACTGAAATTATATCCTAGGACTTGAAATTTTCTAAGTTTTCAGCCTTGAGTCGTTTTCATTTTCTTTTCTCTCTTTTTTTTAAATTCTCTTACTTGAATTATTTTCATATCTCCCACAAATGATCGTCTTACATTTATTTTCTTTTTCTTTTTCTTTTGATCTCTAATTTGTTCATCTCTCATTATCTTTTGTTTTCCAAATGTCTTCCTTCCCTTTTCCTACGTTCTTCTCTCTCTTTATCCCATTTTTTCTCATTTATTCAAATAATTTCACTATTTTTCAATATTTAATATCTCTACTTTCAATAATCTGTTTATAATATTTTCATTTGTTTCTTTGTTTTCTGCTTCTTTTGTTATTACTAAGTCTTTGTATTCGCTTTTTTTTTTTTTTTCATTTTTCTTCGTTGTTTGTCTGAGATCAGGATAGATAGATAGATAGATACAGTCCGAGACAGGGTTTTCTTTATTCTCATGTTGATAGGTTGATACATTGATTTCAGAAGAAACTTTTATCTACTTTCTTTCCTTTATTCTTTCTTCTTTTCCTCACAAGATTCGGTCTATAATTAGTTTCTACTTATCTTTATTGATTGTTTTTGCTTCTTTCCTTCATTCTTTCTTTTCTCTGTTTTCTTTCAAATGCTTTATGTTGTCATCTTTCCTTTCGTGTGTATTTATTTTTTTTATTTATTTTCTATCCGTCTTTCTTTTCATTTATTAATCTGTTCCAAACAATCGATAATTATTTTTCTCCTTCCATTCATAATTCATTTCTTTTTTTTCCATTATGTTTCTTAATGTCATTACTCTCCTTTTTTGTCGTTCTTTACAGAAA
Source organism: Sepioteuthis lessoniana (assembly GCA_963585895.1). Taxonomy (NCBI): domain Eukaryota; kingdom Metazoa; phylum Mollusca; class Cephalopoda; order Myopsida; family Loliginidae; genus Sepioteuthis; species Sepioteuthis lessoniana. The sequence continues at coordinate 112,412,996 of OY757917.1, read as the reverse complement.
TGTCTCTAATAAGTTTTCTTTTAATCTTATTTTTGCTGCTTTTCTCTTGATGCACAACAGCCCCAAATAGACTATGGGTGTAACACTACCCCTTAGGTTACAGTCGGGCCCCGTGATAACTTTCTATGATAAGGAGTGACGAACACAAAACTCTGCCTGTCGGTTTACTTGATATTAAAATGCAATTGCTTCAAACCTTACATAGTAGTCGCCGAAAAAAGAGAAATGGAGTAGGAAATCCATCAACTGATTTGAATAGACTGAAAGAACAAAAAGTCGTAAGACGAGAGAGACAGAGCACTAGTTATTATGTTTTTCGCCCTGGTCGTTTCTGTTGAAATTTTTGTGTGTGACTTCTCTGGGTTCCTTCCTGTTTTCTATCGTGTACCCACTTTAACGAATTCCGCTTGAGTTTGTTTCGGCTAATCATTGCCCGTTATACCAAGTTATTGCTGATTTATCTAGGTCGCCAGTCTGCTGCTACCAGGGCGTTTGACTTCGGGGTTACCCTTCCTTGAGGTTATCATTCGGAACTCAAGTCGAACCAAAAAACAAGAGGGAGTGTCCTCGTGTTGTAAGGGTTAAAGCGATGAAATATGGAATAGTAGTAAGTAAGTTCTAACTCCAGTCACGCTATTACCTTCACTTTCGGATAAATAAGCTTGGGAAAGGAATGAACCTGCTTATTCTCCCAGCTATGGGTTAAATAGTACCACTTCAATTCTTCCAGAATAGCTTTGGCATTAAATAACTCAAAATGGTCAATATACCATGAAACCAAACAAAAAAAAAACAATTTATTTCTAAAATAATCAACGAAAATTCTTTATTATTTTACACTCCATGTACTTGTTTTTAATCTTTTAAAATATTTTTTAAGTTTTCTTTCTTGTCTCCATATTTTCAGTGTATTTTTTCTTTAAATATACTGGTTATATGACTCGCCTTTTACATCTTTCTTTTCTTTCAGTTATTAATTAATCATCTTTATTCTTTCTTTTCTTCGGTATTTTCTTTATATTTCTAACTTTTCCGCGTTCTTCTTTCTATATTAACTAACTTCTATCTTTGTTTTTCAATCGTTCCACCTACATTTGTTTTTTTAATTTTATTTTCAGTTTTTAAATAAAAAAATAATTATAATAATCCCGTTTATTTGGCTCACGAGATTACTTGCTACAGATTAAATCATGCTTTTTGCCAAAATTTTTCTCCCCAATCTAATGCATATTCCTAAAAAAAAACAAAAAAAAAACGCTACTCTAATCAACTCCTTACATTCTAATTTATTACTATTTCGAACCTATCTCCAGTCATCCCCCCTCCTTCGTCCCATGAACTATTTGCAATTAGGTTTCAATCAATTAACTAAAACTGCTCGTGACCGCTGGCAAATAAATTACCTTAAATCGTAGCGGACCATAACCAGTATACGAGGAAGAAAAAAAAATAATAAAAAAACGGATTATTAGAAATAAATAAATAAAACTAAATAAAATGTCCATCCACCCTCCC
>OY757917.1:112348747-112411281 GCA_963585895.1 Sepioteuthis lessoniana | reverse complement strand
CCCAACGGCCAATTATTCTCAACCTCTCCCCCCGACATTCCGACTATCCTAACTTAGTATTAACTTATTATGCATTTATGGTTTGTAATGTGTATCTTAGTCTTAAATCTTTAGGCTCCTCCAACGTCCTCTTTATTTCTTCCATGGCTCTGATCTCTTAAGCCAAATCCAATTTGACACCTTCAGAACTGTGTTGGTGATGTTCTTCAGCGCTCTCACTCTTGCTGCACCGACTATGCCAATTTTTGCTAGGGCTCTGCCCAAAGACTGTCCATCAAAGCCCCTGCAACAAACTTCTACGGGGTCATAATGAATCTTCCCTGACTTATGTTGACATTGTTCGACCAGTTCTTGGTATTTGGACCTCTTCCTCTCATTAGCGAGAGTGATATATTCCTCCCATGACACAGTAAGCTCCCAAATAATGCACTGCTTTGTGTTATCAGAGTGCAATATCAGGTCCGGTCTCAGCGATGTTACAGCTATGTGTCTGGGGAACTTCAGCTGAGTCTCCAGATCCACTGTCAACTGCCAATCGTCCGCGGAAGATAACAGGTTCGTTTTCTCTCTCCTCTTCCTCTGTATCTTCTCTCCTGCTTTTACGAAATTGATTTGCTTCAATTTTCCTGGTTGGTGTTTACTAGCCCTCATAGCTTTAGTCACCTCATTTGCAATTAACTTGAGTACTTGATCGTGACACCAACGGTACCGACCATCACCCAAAGCTTTTGGGCAACTACTAAGGATATGTTGTAAAGATCCTTTCCTAGCACATAGTTGACAATTGGGGGTCTCTATCTTCCCCCATATGTACAGGTTCGTTGGGCTCGGTAACACATCATACACTGATTTAATGAGGAATCGTATCTCGTTGAAATCCGGCCGCCAACAATCTGACCATGTAACCCTTTTCTTCTCTACATCCTCCCACCTTGTCCAGGCTCCTTGCTGACTCAGACCGACCATTTTACCGTAACGCCCTTCTTCTACGCCCTCTCGGACTTCTTCTAGGATGAGATGGCGTCTTTCCTTGCCTTTGGCACTGATGGTATGCGTCGAGGGGAAAAATCCCAATCCCGCTCTGCCTTTAGCTATCGACCCTAAGATATCCTTATGCCTAAGCCTCTCCACCGCCACTTGCAACTCTCTCCTCGCACTCCACTTCCAGCCAGATCTTATCTGAATTCCTGCTGCCGCCACCTTTGGATCTTCAGACTCTTTATACTGTAGCAGTTCTCTTGCCTTCGTGATTTTTAATTCTTTCACGAGACTGCTGCAGGGGAGGTGCAATGCTTTGCTGTTCCCGTAGAGAGCTGCACCACTTAAGCATCTCGGCAAGCCCAGCCACCTTCTCAACCGATTACTAATTGCTCTCTCTAACGATTCCACGGTGGTAATCGGAATGTCATAGACGAGCAATGGCCACAATATCCGGGGCAAAACTGCATGCTGGAATAGCCATGCCTTAAATCGACCAGGCAATCCAGATTTGTCGATTTTCGTCAGCCATTCCTCAAGGTCTTTTATAGTCTTCTGTTTTGCGGCTGTCTCCTTCAGACTACTGTTGAAAGTCTCGCCCAAGCTCTTAATAGGCTTTTTGCTCAGAGTAGGTATTGTTTCTCGTGCGACTGTAAATCGGATTTTTTCCATGACCTTGCCTTTTTTCAATACTAGTGACCTGGATTTTGCTGGCTTGAAATACATTCTAGCCCAGGTCATATTTCTCTCAAGACCCTTATATTTCATATTTCTCTCTTAGAGCCATCTACCTCCCATGACAGATGTTGTCGTCACGGTTAAGTCATCCATGTAATGTATTGGTGATTGGCGGACTCCTGATCTAGACAAAGGACCTCGGCATTCCACCTCTGCCGCCTTCACAAGCATGTTCATAGTGAATGAGAATAGGACGGCAGACATAGTACACCCTGTAATGATACCCTTTTCCAGGGTTTGCCACTCTGATGTTACTGAACTAGAACATGCTCTCAGCCGGAAATTCTTATAATAGTCTGCAATGAGATCGCATACTGATGGCGGTACTTGATGTCTCGTTAGGGCTTCCTCCACCAGTTTGTGAGGCATGGACCCGTAGGCGTTAGCGAGATCCAATCATAATACAGTCAAGTCTCCTTTGTTTTCCTTTGCCTCTTTCAGGAGCTGTGTCAGGACTCCTGTATGTTCAAGGCACCCTGGCATACTGGCTACCCCGCCCTTCTGGACTGATGTATCAATGTAGCCGTTACCCAGGAAGAAATCTGATAATCGCCTTGACAATAAACTGAAAAAGATCTTACTTTCAGTGTTTAATAAAGAAATTAATCGGAACTGGTCCAATAACTTCGAACCCTCCTCCTTCGGGATCCATCCCCCCTCAGCGATTCTCCATTGCTCCACGATCTTGCCTCTCCTCCAAATGACTCTCAATATCTTCCACAGGATTTCTAGAACTCCTTTACACCGCTTGTACACAATGTAAGGTACTCCACTTGGTCCTGGTGCTGAGGCGGATCTTGTGGCTCTCACAACTTCTTGCATTTCCTTCCAGGTTGGCAAGCGGGTGTCATATTGGACCACTGGTGGCTTCTGATGAATCAAGCGGTTGTTAATACCCATATTTTGATCTTTTGCAGGGTCACTCATAGTATCTCTAAGGTGGTTGTTAATTTCTTCCTCCGATGCCTCCAAATTCCCATTTCGTTTCTCCCCTAGTAATGTTCTTGCAAAGCCGAAGGGATTAGACAGGAAATTTGCCCGCTTCTTTAATCTTTCTTTCCTCCTCCTCCTGTGCCACTCCGCTCGCCGTAAGGTTTTCAATTCCCCTCTGAGTATTCCCCTGAGCTCCTCGAGGGGTTGACTCTCTTCTATACTTGCCCTTCTATATAGCTTCTTAAGGGATCTTATTTCTTTCCTTAGGTCTTTCATTTTATTCACCCTACGGTTGGCAGTGTAGGGCCTCCTTGGTTGCCGGGTTTCGACGAAACCAAATCTCTCTGACGCCAAGCTAGTTATTATTGTCGTCATGGAACTTAGTCGCCTGTCCACGTCTCCCTTCGTAGCTGACTGAATTATCTCACAAATGTTATTATCGAAGTCCTGCCAGGCCCCCTTTTTGTTCACTGGGGACCATTTAATTTTCTTACGGGATTCCTTGCCCAGAGTGAGAGGAACTGAAGCTTGAAGGGACTGGGCGCTGTGGTATGACTCCTGTCCATGCACCTCCTCCGTTTTACTAGGACTTGTACCTGCACGTTGCTCCCGGTTACCCCCATCCAGACATTTCATCCGGCTTTGATGTATCTTCAAGCCTCTTTGGTTTTTGCACGTCTTACCACAAATGCATCTGCTCAAAGTTGATTGGGCATTCCTGTTCGTTTTCGTTAAATACATCCAGTTGAGGATCTCCTCCGCCCTCCCCCTCTCGGGATCCCCTGGGGGTATTGTGCATTTAGGTTCGTCGTAGCATTTTTCTTGGTTGCTCCTCACGGAGCGTGCAATTTGGGTTGCTAACCCATCTTGCCCCACTACCCGTCTTTCCGGGTTGCCAGTTGCCTCTCCAACCGTCACCAGGTCTATTCCCTGGTTGCCATCTAGTCTGTTCCCAGTCATCACTGTTGTTACCAGCATTCACATTTCAATCATACATCTTAGATGCATCAGGGAGGTCTTCAGTGATGCGCTGTCTTCATTTATTCCAAAGCGTATTATTAAAGAGAGTACTTTTTAAAATAATTTTATGTATATACTAGCCAGAGAAACGTCAGGGAATTCATTCAATAGATTTTAAGATTTGCTCTTTATCATATCAGTACCGCAATGTTTTCAGAATTGTTATTTTTAATATTAGTTTAATATCCTCTGGTTGAGAACAACTCTTTAAATATAATAAAAATTCCGTTTAATTTTTTTTTGTTCAAGATGTTCTGAGACAGTATATAAATTATTTAATTCTTCGTACTGTTTATCATGTAGCAGGATGTAACTGCCTAGTGTAAAAATAATCGTTTAGAATGCTGATTCAAGTTTGATAAACGAAATGACAATTCAGTCAGTTGGTTGTAATAAAATTGATTTTAAGCGTGACAGGCTGTCAGCATCACCCATTTTAGATGAATGTAAAGTATCGCAATTTAAAATTATAACCAATTAAAATGAAGTTGTATTTGTGAACCATATAAACGGTAATAGCCGTTTGGGAATCAGATAGCGTCACTTATGATTTATGGTCGATTTTAATACATTTTATGGAATATTTATCCTTACAAAAAATAATTATTAATCGTTTCTTTCAATATGGCTATAGTTTCTTTCAGTCAAGATTAATGAATGAAGAACAAATGTTATTACTGTTTTGTTGTTTCCTTCTTGAATTACTGTTGTGAGAGACCGATACTGTCGCTTCGGAAACGGCAAGTGCAAGACTATCATGAAAATGGTATAAAAGTGAAGGGAACTTAGTAAATGCTTGCGAATTCAAGCAGTAGATTTTTGGAAATAAATATATAATTAGAAATACAATTCACTCAAATGTATATTTTTTAATGTAATGATAGATTGATAGATAGATATTAATATAGAATTGACAGTTTTCAAGCATTAACACAGTAAACCTTCAAACGCAGTGATATTTGGTGAATTGTATTTGAAAAAATGTAGTTAGATGCTAAATTTAAGTTGAATTCATCTGTGTAAAAAACTGCAATATTACAAAACACGAATATTTTATGATTTTGAATGTAATAGTCATGGCACTTCGTTATAATTGACAACTCTCTAGAATCTTGCTTTGCATATTTCAAGCGAAATAATTTATATCTCTAAATGTCTAACAAGATTTCCTTGAGGTCACCAAAGAATTTGGTTCGATTTGAGGAAAATATGAATAAATTTTTAATTAATCTCTTTACTATATATTTACCTAAGCCATCCGCCACAAGTGTAATGCGACATAAGGTCCGTTTTTGGCGGATTTTAAAAGGTTTTAATTCAGAGTTTTATTTTCAACAGTTAACGAATGTTTAGTGAAATTCATACTGTCTCTTCTAAAATATTCAACGAGGAACATTTCTACCACATTCTTTCAAATAACGTTCTTTGCATTCGAACAAATAGACAATAATCACTTGTATCTGATTGAGATGTAATATTTCGAAAGGAAAACCAATGTATATAGTCATGCATGGAGGTTCTGAAGGATATGTTTCTAGAAAACTGTCTTTTTTGTTTTGTTTAGTTTTCTTTTTTGTTACATTGAAATAGTTTATACTTCTAAAACTCTAACATCCAATACATTCAATACATTTCGTTATCTATAGGATATTGAATGTGTCACTACTAATATTAGACAAATTAGCACCATTTTTAACCGCTAATTTTAAAGTAATCATCAGTTTTTATTTCATTGTTCAAGTTATATCTTTTATGAAATACTTCACAAATATTTAACATTCATAATCCAGCGACAAATTACATTGGTTTCAGGGTCATAGCAATAAATGTTTTTTTTCCATAAAATCCCGGTATCCAACTCTCCAAATGATCCAAAAACGAGGTTCCTCCTGGTGTAAGCAATGGACTGCGGAATCGTAGAAAACGAGTTCGAACTTCAGTCTCGCTATTACGTTCACTTTCGGAAAGGCATGAACTCCCTTATCCTCCCAGTTTCCTTCTAGAAGGGGACATATTATGGTAAATAACCCAAGAAGGTTAATATGCCATTAAACAACAACCAAACTAAACCAAACCAAACCAAACAATCCAAATAAGTTAAAAATAACTGTATGGTCAAATGAATAGGAACAGTATATATATATATATATATATATATATATATATATATATATATATATATATATATATATATATATCTTATGTCATATTCTTCTCGTTTAGAGAGGTTTATATATATATATATATATATATATATATATATATATATATATATATATATAAGTTCATCATAGGTAAGAGCAGCTTACCGTTTCGTTTCGGGGAAAAGAAGAAGACAGCTTCAGGCCGAATTCTTTGCAAATGAAATTATTACCTCACAGATCAACACCTATTTTTTTATGTTAGATTTATCTAATCATGTTTTGAAATATGGACTGCTTTCCCAGATATGTTATCTCCTTCATCGCAGCTTTGTAGGAGGGATTATATACCAGATGATTATTCGAAATTCCAGCTGAATAAATAAATAAAAAGGTGTATAAAAGAACAGTTACAAAAGTGGGTAATTTATTTGTGGAATTCTTATGACATTTTTTTTTCGGTTTGTATTTGACTTCAAACATCAAATTTGAGATACAAATAAAAATCAGGAACTAAAGTAATTTTGAATAATGGATTTCCTTTTATGATAATAACGAAAACCTATCATCTATATAAAAGTAAGGCAGCCATAGAAAATGGACCAAATATAAAGATAGGCACATTAGCTCTAGTCTATACACACACACTTATATATATATATATATATATATATATATATATATATATATATATATATATATATATACATATATATATATATATATATATATATTTGTGTGCGTGTGTATGTTGGTATGGATATTTGTATGTGCTTGGTGCTAAATAAGTTATTTAGTCGACTCAACACTCACTAAGGATGAATATTTGCATTAGGATATTGAAATATTCTAACACTGGACACAATAGAAGGAAAGGAGAATTAAATGCATTTTTGCATACAAAAACATTCAAATTTTTATATGCATTAATTTTCTAAATTGATGAGACGAAGCTGGATGATTTTTATCATTAAGGGATTTCGGACCACTGTCTATATCTTTATTGTTATTTCAACAACGTTTCGGCTGATTTGTCTTCCGGCCTTCTTCCGGTGTTTGTCGAACTTCGAAGTACGTCTTAGCAACTAAGCATATGTACATATTCTTTCATGAACAAGCAGTAAGTAGAACAGATACAAAATAACTTACTTGGTGGGGTGAAGGAAACATTTGTACCTTGCCAAAATCCAAGACACGTGCCCGTGACCATAGAGGTCAAGAATGGGTTTCTGACTGTCATAAAGAACCCAACAGAGTAATCAATGGGAACATCCATGCTTTAAATGAGACAATTATGTATCCTCTCTCCACATACTTACACACATACGCCTGGGTGTGTACCTGGTTCTGTATGTATGAGTGCTTTCAGTATGTCTTTAGCCTGGTACGGGGTCATGAGCATAATACATATCCGAAATTTTACTGCATATTACAATAAGTAAAGATGCTTCGTGTAGTGTATGTATTTACCTAGCCCCTCCTTCATGGCCAGGATGCGACACAAAGTAAGTGCTATGGTCAAAGGGAAGTTCAAATGATAACACGACTCGAAAATAAATGGTAAGAAATATATTGAAGGAAAATAGTTCATACACAAACGATAGCTGGGAGAAACTTCTCCTCAGCTTAACAATCAGGAATATAAGCGCTCTTGGTAACAGTTTGCTGAGACTGCCAGAGACTGAGATTGAGGGTATTTTTTGCACGCCCTACCAAACGGGCAAGTGCGGCACAAGACTTTTTTTTAGGTGGATCCGGGCACAAGGCCGGAGCCCACACGCGCCTGGCATTTCTTAAAAATAACTACGGCTTCGTCGACATTCCCCTTATTAGGAGTACCTCATACGCCATGCAATAAACCCAACTCCCATAAGGGGGTAAAAGCCAAGGGGTAAATGGTGAGTCAACAACCAGCCCTCGGCCAGATCTGTGCCCAACCGACACTAAGACTGAGACTCCGAAGAAGAGAGTCGATATATGTCACACGAGGACGAGCCCATCTATAGGGGATACCCCAGCCATAAGTTTATTCGAGGAATACAACAGATTTAAATTCTAGACTAAGGTGGAGAGAAGAGAAAGAATAATTCCATTTCCAACGGCATTAGTGTTTAGTGAAACGAAAACAGTTTCGTTCAGAATTAGAACACCCGTCGCTGTGTACATTCCTTAAGATGATTAAAATTACACTACGAAACGAGACTAGTAGATCATTTATATGATTAATTCGCTTCCCTTACATCTACCAGAGTTCTGCCCTATAAATACTGGAGGTGACATTAAACTATCCATATTCATATAATAGATATCAAACAAAATCCATATACGTTTATTTATTATTTGGCCTTCATTTTTAATTTGTTGATTTTTCAGTTAGTTAAGTAACCGAATATAAAAAAAAAATAACATATATTCATACAGACGTTTAAAATATATCTTTCCCGTAGTTCACCCAGACGTTTTCAGTATATGCTGAACCTAGATTGATGTTTATATTTTATACTTAACTATTAAGGGTAGTAACCCAGAATAAAACTTGTAATAGCATATACATATAAATATATATATATATATATATATATATATATATATGTGTGTGTGTGTGTGTGTGTGTGTGAAGGAAATTGATAAAACAAAAAGTTATGATACATCTATGTTGCTCATTTTTTTTATTGTTCTTTAAATGTCAAAACTGTTTAAGGTTGGAGATTGTTTGGGGTTTATACCATATCAGCCTTTGTAAGTTATTTAATGCCAAATCCATTTTAATACAAATAATCAGTTCTATTTCAAACAATTCAATTCGGCATACAAAAGCACTTCAATTTCAAACAATTCAAATTAGCTTGAGTACATTTTAATTGTCAAAAACATCTATTTCTAGCTATCCAGACAACTCAAACAGCTCAAATCCAACCAATTCACTTTAAGTAAAGATTTTATTTACACAGAGTTAAATGTCAAAACAGTACTATTTTAAACAATTCAATTTACCGCAAAAACTGTTTTAATGTCAAAAACAGTTTCATTTTAAATAATTCAGTTTAGCATAAAAAATAAATGCCTTTTCCAACAATTCAGGCTAGCATAAGTGCCTAGTTTAATTGTCAAAAACATTTCTATCTAAAGGTGTTCAGTTTAATGAAAGAGTTGTAATTTAAACAACTCCTTTTAGCTTAAGTACCCTGTTTAGCTTAATTTAACCCATAGATTGGGCTATATCAGGTGCTACCATTCCGGGTCAGAGTGAACTTGGGGGTGATGTCAAGAAGGGTTTCACCGTATTCCCCAAAGCTCTAGCATTACTGGAACCTCACCAACAGATTGTTTAGTGTCATATCTTGGACACTTTTGGGGGAGTCTTACCCCTCTGCAGAGGTGCAGCCGGTGTATTCTACAGCCCCAGTCGACTGGGCAATACACAAAGTTAATGTAAAAACAGTCTTCTTTCGAGCAATTCAGTTTAGCATAAGTACGCAGTTTAAATGTCAAAACAGTTCTATTTTAGACAAATTAGCAAAACTATGGAGTTTAAGTGCAAAAACGGTAAACTAAAGAAAGCACGGTTTAACCCATAGATAGGACTCTATCAGGTGCTACCACTCCAGGCCAGAATGTACCTGGGAGCGATGGCAATGAAGGGGTACTCCGCATTTCCAAGGTTCCAGTATTACTGAAACCTCACCATCATATTGTTTAGTGTCATATACAGGACAGTTGTTGGGGTGGGGTCTTAATCCTCAGCAGAGGTGCAATCGGTGTATTTTACAGCCCCCTCACTCAACTGGGCAATATATATTTATAGTCATCCACAGACAGAAGAGCTCAGTTCGTTTGAAGAGCTTTGCATTATGCGAGTGGCAACCGTTAATTCCTCCCCTGACAGACTGTTTCATTGTATCACACCTCATCAGTGTGGCTAGACACACGAGACATATCAAGCAAGAATCGAAATACGGCAAACATTACGTTAATATATAACCCTACAGTGAGCAGGTGCAGCCACAACACAATCTAAGAAATTTAACGTAGTCGTATTAAATTCCTTTTGTTTACATTTTACGCTACAAGAGACCGAAGTGATCTATTCGTTAAAAAACCGTTGCATTACGCGAGTGTCAATAGTAACTTTCTAATATATATATATATATATATATGTGTGTGTGTGTGTGTGTGGCAAAGAAAGGAAGAGGAACGTGGAATAGGAGAGACTGAATAGAAATATTGTACTAACCAATAGATGTCATGTTTGAAAATAATGGTTAGAAACACTCATATAATGTAGAAGTAGGTGGGTTTTATATATTAAATGTTGCAATTCATCTTTGTTTTTCTTTTTTTTTTCGAAAAGATTGCTTACAACAATGTTTGATTTTTTTATCCTGTTCTATGATATTTGAATTCTCGGTAAGTGTCTATGAATAAACTTACTTTGGATGAGCTATTTGTGTTTGAATGATGTGAAGTGACTTTCTCGATTAATAAGAGAGAGGAAACTACAACGTGTCGCAAAGTTCAGCAAATGAATTTTAGAAAAGGCAAGAAAAAGGATTATCCAGAATAACACATATGTTGTTTTTTTTTTAACAAGTGAATAATTCTGAACCTATTGATATTGTTATTTACTTAGGATTTGTCATCATCATTATGAAACCGTGTTCATAGCACTGACTTTCCGGACATCAAATCACGATTATCATTTATAGTTATCTTATTTTCTCATCGACAGACGCCACTATTATACTTGAGTAGCGTAATTACCTCTCTCAACCACTTGATCCTCTCAGCAATTTTAGAAACGCACCGTTGACCCACCTTTGAATTCATTAGTTTTATTTCTAACTGTTGTTTTGACCTTTTGACCCAGCCAAAAATGCCATTCAGGATGATGCACCGGAAGGAAGTGACACATTCTAATGGCAGTTATGAGAGGAAATCGCGTGGGCGGAAATTGGCTGATGGAATGGGACAAGGTAAAAAAAATCCCATTATACTCTCATAGACTGACGCACCGGAAGAGAGTGACCTCTGAATTGCATGACAGTTATTTCCGCTCGATGACGATCTCACAGGCCATTTCAAAGATAGCGGAAGTGACACATCCCGATCGCCAGATATCGGAAGAAATTGCGGAGGCGTGGAGGCGTGTCCATATCACCGCGTGGGAGTTTGAAGGAAATATAAGGCCGACGAATTGAACAGAAGGCAGTACAAGCGAGTAGAGTTGGAGGAGGGAGTAGGACGAGGTGTAGTACGGAAAGCCAGCACACAGCAGAGTGGACTCCAGGGCTCCGGTTGAGCAGCCCTGGAGAACGAGAAACACACAACGCTGACGGCCATAACTTTGGGGTCAAAATATTTCAGTTATGTTTGGTCTTCAGCTCCCTCTCATATGCAAACCTTGAGTAACCCTTTTCGAACCCTTTCAATAAAGTTAGAGGTAAATATTTTTTTAAAGACGTCTTCCTGCGTCTTTATCACTGCGTGCATCTGTTATTCATTGCGTCATAATTATTGTGTCGTTGTGATGCTGTAGATGACGATATGACATAACCACCATAATGTATTGCTCGTTTTTATTGGTATACACTTACGAAGATAATTAAATAAGTTGCCAGACTTTTTTGTATGGGCACTTTTATTGATATTACACTCTTGAAACTCTAGTCTCCTTCGAAGTAATCTCCTGCGGCTGCAATGCACTTGTTTTATAGTTGCAACAACTTCTGGAAGGCCCCATGGGAGTCCTCTTGTGTGAGCGTGTCAATGACCTTTGTCACATACTCTTTCATCTCATCAGTTGTCTCATAACGACAGACTCTGAGCTTAGGGAATAACTAAAAGTCACAGGGAGCAAGGTCTGGACTACAGGGAGGATGAAGAACTGTCTTGATGCCCATCTTGGTCAAATAGTCCGTGTCAAGGATGGAGTTGTGGACTGGTGCATTGCCCTGATGGAAATGCCACTGACCCGATTTAAAGTGTGCTGGCCTCTTTCGACGGAATCTCTTCCTCAACTCCCTTAAAGCCTCAATATAGTAACCCTAACCCTTTTGTCAATCAACTCTGGGGTATTGTCTTCCTTACTCCTCCCACACCTCTCATTATCCCTCACAGACTCCCTGCCTTCCTTGAATCACTTATGCCACTAAAAAACCGATGCTCGATTCATGCAAAATGCTCCAAAAGCAGTCTGAAGCATTCCATACGTTTCTGTGGCATTTTTTCCAAGTTTAAAACATAATTTTATTGCATATCGTTCTTCTAAAGTGTCCACACGTCCAGATTGCATTTTTGAAAATCACCAGGTTTGACAATCAGACTTTAGTAGAGTGTATTCCAATTTCTGTTGTAGCTGTTCATTTGAACCTGAAATCATGAAAAAATTGGTCAGTCATTTCATAAGAAGTATAGCAATAACATACTGAATTTTTAAGAGTCCACGACAATTTTAAATGCCTGCACAAAAAACGTATGGAAACCTATTGAAGGCACCATATATGTGGCTCGTAAATTACTCTACTCCGTCAGGATATCTTATTCAGTGACTGTCCTAGGGCAGGAAAACTGTTGCAGAGTTTAACATATCCGGTTTTATCGTCGCAAAGTTTTATATCCCCGGTGTTACCCTTGTAGGATTTTGATAAAATGAGTTTCATTCCTCAGACCACTTGGACCAACCCAATTGATATTGGTAATGATAAATGACCGTAAGTAATGAGATCAAAACACAAAGTTTGACCAAAATAAAAAGAAACAGTCAAACCATTACCAAACCAAAATCTCTCAAACTCAAAACAGCAAGTATAACATTTTAATTTAGATCTAAGTTCTGTTAGTATAAGATGTTAATCCATTTTTTCATTTGAAATTAAGCGAGAGAAATGAATTTTTTGTCGATACGAAGTGCAAAACATATTAAAGCCCATATCATACAGGTCGGTTCTTTTTTGATGGAAGTCTTTACCAAGCTTTTCTAGAGCGTTTTTAGCACATTTTAGAAAATGTTCTTTCATGAAAAAAAAAAAAAATACGTATATCCCATTTTGATAAGACTATGGAATAAAATTTTATGTCTTATACACAGTTTTGTTTTAAAACCCGTTTCAAAGCATAAATAATGATGACAATAATAATAATAATTACAGCTATCAGAAATGATACAAACAACACGATGGACAAAAGAATTTCAATAACTAGGAAACACGAATGGGAAAAAAAAAACACTCTGGGCATTTTAAACGTCTAATAAACAACATCTCAAACCAGAACACCTGGACCTGGCTAAGAAAAAGAAACTTTGAGAGAAACAGAATCTCTCCAAATTGCAGCACAAAACAACGCCACCAGAACAAATCATATCAAAGATAAGACGCAACAAAAGAGCAAATGTAGGCAACGCGGTGACGGAGATGAAACCATCAATCACTAATTAGCGAATGCAGCAAACTAGCGCAGAGGGAATATAAAACTAGGCACGATTGGGTGGGTAAGGTGATCCACTGGGAAATGTGCAAGAAATTTAAATTTGACCATACAAGCAAGCAGTATATGCACAACCTATCATATGTCCAAGAAAAGGACACACATAAACTCCTATGGGACACTGACATACAGACGGATCACCTAATCTCGACCAGAAGACCAGACCTTATAATAATCAACTAACATAAAAGAAAATTTGCAAAATTGTTTACTTTGCCGCCCGGCTGACCACAGAATAAAACTGAAAGAATGAGAAAAGGATAACTACCTCGACTTTGCTAGGGAATTAAAAAAACTATAGAACATGAAGGTGACAATCATACCAATTGTGATTGGTGCTTTTGGTACAGTAACTAAAGAATTATTAAAGAGCCTGGAGGACTTGGAAGTTGGTGGACGAGTGGAGACCATCGAAACGACAGCATTATTAAGAACAGCAAGAATACTGAGAAGAGTCCTGGAGACTTGAGGAGACTTCCTGTCACTCAAAATCCAGTGAGAAACCGTAGACTGACGTTGGTGTGAAAAACTCTCAAAAGAACAATAATTATTATAGAACGATTGAACATGAAGGTGTTGGTGTTGGAATTATCAGCAGAAATAGTCCCTAATGCACGTACTAGGTTCGGCGAGACAATATCACCGAACTACTTCCTCGATTTTTACGCAACGGCGTGTCACGAGACTTGTCTAAAGACGCCACAAATTTTGGCGTCCAATTTGTATTCCCTTTCCATTTATCATTTTGTTCGTCTCTTTTACCAGCTTGTGTACACACGTAAAAATTGTCCTCTCCTCAGATACTCTTCTATCATTATTTAATACTATCACTATGAGTTGTCCTATTATGCAAACTTTAAGAGTCAGTGATACCAATTGTAATTAGCGCACTCGGTATGGTCACCAAAGGACAGGTGCAAGGACAAGAGTATTTGGAAATAAGAGGAGAATGGAGACCATCTTAACTACGGCATTGTTGAGATCGGCCAGAAATCCAAGAAGATTCCTGTATATTTTAAGAGACATGCTGTCACTTAGACTCCGAAGAAAAACCATCATCTAACGGTGATTTAAAAACTCTTAAATGAGTAAAATAATAATAATAATAATAGACAATGGCCAGAATACTAAGACAAGTCCTGGAAACTTCAGGAGACTTACAGTCTCTCAAACTCCAGTGAAAAACCATCATCTAAAACTGATTTGAAAATCTCTCAAGGAGTAAATAATAATAATAATAATAATAATAATAATAATAATAAGAAGAAGAAGAAGAAGAAGAAGAAGAAGAAGAATGTGACCGTGATGCCAATTGTAATAAGCACACTGGGTACGTCCACCAAAAGATTGGTTCAGAGATTGGAGAACATGGAAATGAGAGGACAAATAGAGACCATCGAAACTACAGCATTGTTGATATCGGTAAGAATACTTATTGGAGTCCTGGGGACTTTAGTAGACTAGCTGTCGCTCAGAACTCATTGAATGATTATCAGCTAACGTAGGTGTGAAGAAGAAGAAGAAGAAGAAGAAGAAGAAGAAGAAGAAGAAGAAGAAGAAGAAGAAGAAGACTTTCTAACGTCATTTTTGGAGACAGGATATTTGTATTTCAAGTTCTACGTTCTGCCATTATGAGATTCTCAACCCTTTTGATGTTATAATTAACATGTTGTGGATAACTACTTCCCAACTAAGCCAACTTGTAGTCACTTTCCCCCCACACACTCACGCGCGCATACACACACATATACACACACACACATATATAAAACATAGGTACGTATACATACATATATATATATATATATATATATATATTGTAGGTATGTATTATAGTCAAATGCAGGCATGATATAAATTCCAAATTATTCGCCAGAAAAATGAAAACACCAATTATTATTATCATTTTACACTTTGAGAGTTTTTCACAGAAATGTAAATTGATAACTTTTCACTGAAGTTTGAGTAATAGCAAGTCACCAGGACTCTTCTCAGTATTCCGTCTGATCATAGCAATAGTGCAGTTTGAGTGGTCTTTACTTGTCATCTTATTTACAAGTCTTCCTGTCCCTTTACCAGCTGTTGTGCCATCTACTTTTGGTATCAACGTCATCTTCATGGCCATAGTTTTTGCTCTCTAGCAATGTCTTGGTACTTATAACTTTTCACTTACCTTTTATTTTACTCTGTTGTCTGCTAGGACGGCCAAGTCCACTAATCAGCTATTTCTCTGTTGTCTGCTAGGACGGCCAAGTCCACTAATCAGCTATTTCTCTGTTGTCTGCTAGGACGGCCAAGTCCACTAATCAGCTACTTCTCTGTTGTCTGCTAGGACGGCCAAGTCCACTAATCAGCTACTTCTCTGTTGTCTGCTAGGACGGCAAAGCCTACTAATCAGCTACCTCTCTTTTTTTTTTTTTTTGCTATCACTAAGTTATGTTGTCTGGCCGATATTAGGGGATCTGTTTCTGTCTTTATCTCCAAGAAATGTTTGTGGGTCTCATTTTCCATGAGAGATTCCGGGTTGTGCATATATACTTCATGTTCTTATGGTCAAATTTCAATTTCTTGCCCAATTTTTTTATGCACTAGTTTCCTGGTTTTCTGGTCCATTTGTTGAACTTCTTCCCTCGTCCATATTAAGAATGGTCCTGAAAAAAGGGCCAGTGAAGGTGTTTATACCTTTGATGAGATTTCTTCGACATAAATTGGTTTCTCGTTCTCCGGAGATACTCGTTTTTTTTCTTTTATTCTTTCATCTCCACTTGTTGGATGTTGTCCACTTCTAATAATCCCAATAACATGTAAATTTCCACTTCTCCGACCGCACTAATTGTTTTCTTGATTGGGCAATTCTATTCGTTCCATTATTTGTCGTTTTCCGTTTATCATTATTACTATGGCGCATTTTTCTGTGCTTAATTCTAACCCTTTATCAGGAGGGTATTTTCACAGTGACTGTAGTAGGGTTCCTAATTGTTTTTCATTTTTGGCAAACAGTTTGGTGTCGTCGATGCGCTTTCGCTGGTTAACTTTTTTTTCTGATTTAGTAAGGTTGTATCCGCCTGTACATTTCCTAAGTATGTGATTGAGTGGCATAATTACCTTTACAAAAACTAATGATGATAGCGCATCTCCATGGGACATACCTTAAATAAACCTCCTCCTCCTCCTGCTGTGAAATTCACTTTCCAGTTTTTCAAGGTTTCCTCGATAAATTTTCTGAACCATATCGTTTGCCTTTTTGTTTTTTCGCCACGTTTTTCTCTGTTTGGTGATGTGTTGATCTCTCGTTCCTCCCGTGCCCTTTTGTTATCCTTTCTGTTCCACGCAGAACAGTTCGGCACTTATTATTGTATCGAAATCTCACCCTGATTTGTGCAGTATTTTCTATATCATAAATAGGTACGTTTTCAGTCTATAGTTGTTGAGGGTTGTTCTTTTGCAGGTCTTTTTGGATCAGCGTGGTCTTTACTTTGGTCACACCTTCGAGTATGTCTGTTTCTTGTTTGCATTTTTTCATTTCAATAGCCAGTCAGTCGTGCATGGAAGTGATTTTTTTAAAACCAGAATCCATGTATGCCACCATCGCCTAACGTTTTCCAATTTGGTACTTTTTTGAGTGTTGCTCCGAGGGAATCGATGCGTATTTTTGCTTTAAGGCCTTCTTCATGTCCTTGTAGCTTTTTTTTTCACGTTGTTTATCGATTCAGCTTTTCTGTTATGTTCTCTTCGTTCCTAAATTTTCACGAAAATCACATTGCTTCCCTTTAGTCCAGTTTTTGGTAGGACTTCGTGCATTTTCCTCCTACTAGTTTGTAGAACTTTCTTTTGTTTCTTTGGAATGTCCTGCTTTGTCTGTATTGTTTACGTCTTCCTTTTGATTTATTTCTTGAATCTTATTGTTTGATTTAATTGTTGTGTTGCTTTTCTCTTTTCCCCAGAAAATATTCTCAAGTTTTTACTTTGTGTTAACATTTTATTTTGTTGTCATAGATTTCTTTTCTGTGTTTCCAATCTAATTTTCCATCCAGGTTTTGAGTTCATTTTCGGGTTCTTTTGGAGAACAGCAATTTTATAAATGACTAATTTGACTCTAGCATACATGGGTTCGTTTAATCCCGTGATTTTGTTAGTTGAGATATTTATTGATAATTGTTTTTTTTTTGTTTTTTTCTTCAGTTTCTGCTTTGCCTGCTTTCAAGTTTTGATTCATAAGACATGGTAATGTACTTTTCCTTTACGAAAATTCTCTTTATAATCTCTATAGACATTTTTCTTATAGTTTTTGTCTTTGATATGTTGTGAATGGGTGTGTGGTATTTCGAATACTATTAATTTACGTTTCAATTCGTTTCGAAGCCTTTCGCTTTTCCGTATTTATCTAGCTTCAACCATAGTTTCAATGGTTGTGAGTATTAACTGAAGTGCTACATATGGAGGCATAGCCAGGTGTTGCAAATAGTTTCTTTGGCTAGAGTCTTTTGTGAAGAACCTTTTTTTTTGCAAAGAGCGGTTATATGAATTTATGATATCCAGTAATATTCTTAAAAATATTCCAATGAATTTCTGTGATTTTCCTGTTTTCTTTACAATCCAAGCATTATTTGTTTGGTGGTAAGTTTATGAACAATAGAACTGATGATTCAAATTCTTTGTGAATACAAAATATGTATTATTTTGCATGTATCCTTTTCAACAATATGCCAATTTTCAATTCTTTTCTTTGTTATTTTGGCTAAGAATTTTTTTTTTTTAGATTTTTCATTTTTAAATCTAATCAATACATATCCGTTCAATGGCTTCAACATAGAAAAAACATTCTAATCCTTTTGGCAACTTAATAGAATATTATCTACATTCGTGCTCATATCCAATGATTACTCAAGGGAGATAACAACAGGTAAATTAAAATATACGCAGATAATTGTTTCCTTCACTCATTTCTGAAGCCCAGCTAGATGGAGATTTAGAATATGCTTACTGCAACTTTGCAGAGCAGTAAGACACCCTCCAACAAGTGTCCAAGCAATCATACTCAACAGCATTAGATGGTAAGCTTTGGGGAATATTGAGTACATCATCACTGCAATTAGTACAAGGTCAATACCTGTTGGGGTCCCATCTAAGGGTCAAATAAGACTAATCATTTACTGAAATAGGAACTATTCAACTGTGTTCAAACTCTAAGTGACAATACTTAAAATCAATGTGTTTAGACAAAATATCGATCCTTCTACCCAGTTCGAGGAGTCACGTATTTACATATTGATATCATAGAAATATTGATTAACAATTTCTAAGAACAAATATCTGTAGTGTATTCAATTTACACGTAAAAGCACATTTGCGAGTATTCGTGGATGTATGCCGGGATTTTGTGTCAGTGTTATTGATTCATTCTTGCTTTTTGAAAAATATTGGTTACTAAAATGGTTGATATTGAAGGTTAGCTTGGGTTTTTTTTTAATGGCATATCAACCGTTTGGATCATTTATGGTTAAATGTTATTTTGACATATATATATATATATATAGTAACGATAATTACAAATTACTAGTTTGCTCTACTTAGTTTTGGGCACTTTTTGCATTGTAGCTTAGCAGCCCTAACGGTGTTTTTTTTTCTTTTGACCAACCATTTGCGTGTCTTTTGATTTCTTTTCAATTGGTATGACAAGGTTGGCCTTTTATTTCTTTTTCAATATGTACTTTTTTCCAATATATATATTTCCCCCTTGACAGTGATTCGTTGTATATTTTCATCTTGAAATCACTTGCCGGGTTTTTCCTTACCATAAAGGCAATTATTTAATATATATATATATATATATATATATATATATATATATATATATATATATATATATCTTTAAGAACGAAACATTTTGAAATAATATTCCATTTCCATAATAAATACTTATTCTAGCTCGTCAGATGAAATTAAATATCTGAATTCCATCTGACGAGCTTGAATAAGCGAAATTTCTAAATTTCTTATTTTTTAAACCAAAATATATAGTTTTTGCTCAACAGTTACATAGTGCCTTCAATAGGTTTCCAGACTTTTTGTACAGGCATTTAAAATTTTTGTAGACTCTAGAAAATTCAGTATGATTTAGCTATACTTCTTATGAAATGACTGACCAATTTTTATGATTTCAAGTTCAAAGGAACAGCTACAGAAGGAATTTGAAATCACCGTTCTAAATCCTGATTGTCACAGCAGGTGAATTTCTAAAATGCAATCTGGACATGTGGACACTTTAGAAGAACGATATACAATAAAATTATGTTTTAAACTTGGAAAATATGAAACAGAAATATATGGAATGCTTCAGACTGCTTTTGGAGAATTTTGCATGAATCGAGCATCAGTTTTTTAGTGGCATAAGAGATTCAAAGAAAGCATGGAGACTGTGTGGGATGATGAGAGGTGTTGGAGGAGTTAGGAAGTCAGAACACCAGGGTTGATTGGCCAAAGGAACAGGGTTAGGGCTACTATGTTGAGGTTTTAAGGGAGTTCAGGAGGAGGAGACCAGCACTCTTCAAATCGGGTCAGTGGCATTCCCACCAAGACAATGCACCAGTCCACAACTCCATCGTTGTCACAGACTATTTGACCGAGATGGGCATCAAGGCAGTTCCTCAGCCTACCTATAGTCCAGACCTTGCTCCCCGTGACTTTGGGTTATTCCCTAAGCTCGAGACCGTCGTTATGAGAGAATTGAGGCGATAAAAGAGGGTGTTAAGAAGGCCATTGACACGCTCCCACTAGAGGACTTCCATGGGGCCTTGCATAGGTTGTTAGAACTGTACAATAATTGCATTGCAGCCGGAGGAGATTACTGAAAATGGCACTAGTGTTTTATGAGTGCACTATCAATAACAGTGCGTATACGAAAATGTCTTGGAAACTTATTTAATGATCCTCGTATATTCTTTAGATATTCACAGTCCTTTTTTACACTATATATATATATATATATATATATATATATATATATATATATATATATATATATTAAGTTGATTAATATTCGGACTGATATGTCTTCGTTTAGTTATACAGCATTTTGACCCTCCTCTATTTCTTGTAATTTCTGTTGTTTATTGTTTGTAACTTATTTTACGGTGTTTTTTGTATGTATCCGTTATTACCGGATACATGTGCCGAAAAGATATATTAAGCACTCATTCTTATTTGAGTATCATTTACCTCGACGATACAGCACTTGCTTTATTTACTTTCTGCACAATTAAATGTTTGCATACATTGTTCTTCAACACTAACTCTATTCACTACTAATTTCCTGTTCTTTTTGACTCATAAGTATGACCCTAACAAGTATTAACCTTTCAGGTCCAAGTTAACCAGAAGTTAATGGAAATTAAGTGTTAACCCAAAATCTTCAACGCTACAGGACAACATCAGATCATATAGAATCATATCCGGACATTGGTTTCGGGGGAGTCTTACCACTGTTGAGGGATTGAGTCAGCGTATTCTCCCCACTATCCGACTTGGCTTAATTTTTTAGATTTCTTTTGTCGTTCATGAAGTTAATAAACACCATTATATTTCAAATTATTAGTTATAGTCTCTCTGTCTGTCTCTATCTTTCTATATATCTATTTCTCTCAATATATATCTAACTAGAATTAATATCTAATATAAATCTGATTTTTAAGAAGATTATTTTCTTTGACTTAGTTTGATTTCACTTTGAAAATATTATCTTTATAATGCGGCATTACGTGTGTTTACTGTACATAGCTTTCAGTTTTTACATTATTTTTTAAGATTTCTATGTTTAAGAAATTAATAAACGAAAATTACATAGGTGCATGATACATCAGATCATGAGTGAAAGTAATAATGATATTTTATTTTAATAGATAAACTGCACTGGAAAACGAACATATTCATCGCCTAAAATAGTTACTATAGTAATATAATTGGTGTGTGTGTGTGGGGGGGCTGTGCTCTGAAGAAGTAGGCATTAATATTCACGATGAAAATTACGCCATTTGACCCAATTGGCTTCCTATTTAAAGGCAGTATCATATAAAAATTCCCGAGAGAATGTCACCTATGCTAAGCAATGTATTTACCAAAACTCTGATACGGGAAAAATGTGATACATGGTCAATTTTTCAAAAGAGTACAAATGATTTGAATTTAGACTTTTTCTTCTACTTGACTGATTGTTATACCAAGTACAAACAGCAAAATATCTTCAAGTATTTGGCCGTAACAGAGAGAAAAATCATTGGATACAAATCCTTTCCAAGGAGAATCGCCTGAAGAGAAATGCTGACAGACTTGTTTTGGATTAGAACAGAAAGTCCATTTCTAAACAATGACAACTGTTACGCCTTACGTAACTCTATAGTAAATGGTTTCGACAATTTTATACGAAAATAATGAAAGGGAAATTTGAAACGTAGTTTCCGGAATGCAATCATATTATTGTACAAGTTTACAACAAGATTACTCAGAACAAAGTGAAAAGAATTTCATCAAATGAACCCATACCTTCAGTATTTCAGCAATTCGAGACGCCGATTTCATTTTTTTGATCATAACCATTTGGCCATGACCGCCTCAGTTAATTTAGATTCCTAGCATGGGATAAATATAAAATACCAATAAAAGACCTATGAATCCTATCATTCTTTCAGTACATTTAAGTAAAAAGTCTACTAATGAGTATTAATAGATAAAATAATCCCTTTTTTTCCAACCACACAAAATGAACAGAGAAGTCAGTTTATATTCAAATTGCTCCGGTTTATATAACTGTCTCATTGATAAACTCTGAAGAAGTTCGGTCGCAACAAATAGTTGAATCGAAGGAATGTAAGTGTTTCTAGTTTTCTCCACAAATTCCTATAATAGAAGTCATGATTAAGAAATTCAGAATCTACATCTAAATGCGGATTCCTTTCATAATATTTCGAAGACAAACTAGGATGTATCGTAATGACCATGTTCTTATATCTATGTTAATAAAACATTGCAAAAATTGAACATGACTGGGGATTTTTGTATTTATACACTGTTAACATACTCTCAATGGATAAAACACATTTTGAATCAAATTTGTACTTTAAAAACGTTAATGTCTGTTCGTTAACATTTAGAATTTATTGTGTTCTAGCTATAACACTTTTTAAAGATTAATAATGAGGCCTAAAAATATAGTGGGACAATGGTTTTATGGTCATCCAAAACCGCATTTATTCAATTACATGTAAAACGACAAAAATATTAGAGAAAAATGATCTAGTAATAACGAAATAATGTCAGTATATTTAAAATAAACAAATAATATTAATGCATTTTAATTCGTCCTGTCAGCATTCATTCGTATACACTGAAAGTATCCCATGTAAATGAAAACTGCACTCACAAAACGTGGTGACCTAGGTATGACACTAAACAAAATCTGATGTTGAATCTCCAGTTGTTGAGATCTGGGTTGTGTGCAAGATCCCTTGGTTACTATTATTCCCATGTCAACTCTGACCCAGAATGGTAGTGAATGTTATGGTCCAATCTATGGGTCAAATAGATCTGTTTAAACATTATTCGTTTCATATATGAATGTTAACAACATTCACTCTCTTCAGAAACAATTACACAAAAAAAGAGCGTGATTTTCTTATATTTCGGAATGAAATAAGTTAGTTTGAAATGCCAATAGACCCAAACGATCAATTTATTTCAATTTCACGTCTGTACATTTCAGCAAAAAATTATGTAATTCTTCAGCCATAAAATTGTTTATATGCATAAAAATTTCCAAACTGAGACACTTGATTATTACTTAATACTAATGGTAATTCTAGAGGTCTACCTAAACAATACTTGTCATTGAATATATTTTGAAGAACCCATCTCTGTATAAAACGATACTTTTTTACGAATACTCCAAGAAATATTTTAATGCATTTCGCGCCAAGAGAATCTCACACAATGAAGCGCGTAAAACAGCGCTGGTCGCTTGCAGAAGCAATAAACTGTTCGGCTGAAATGAGAGGATTTCGTTCTCTAAGTGCTCCTTTATTACAAAACCAAATGGACTTTAGCAGATGTCATTCAAGAAAAAAAGGACACAGAGAGCAACACTCGATAGGAGAAGAGAGAAAAAAGTTAAAGTGATGTATGGAAAAGGAAACGAGTTGATTTTCGTGCTCCCTAAATCTAAGTGGCTCAATGCTTTGTCCATCAAACTGAACGAATCACCGTTTCTGCTTCAAAGGAGAGCAGAAACAGACATCCTCTAATCGAAATCCGCTGTTCTCTACTGACCTTGGTGAGCATCAATGGATTGCATCCTTGAATGGATTCCTATTGGCGCTGCACAAGGGCCGTGGACAAAGTATCATCCCAAGTTAGAAGGTTAAACTTTCGGGAAAGTAAATGAATGATGCAATAGAAAGTCGTCTTAGGGCACGGCGTTATGAGCAAAAACAGCAGTTAGGTGAAAGCTCATATCGAATGGGCTTCATAAAAACACGCTAACTGCAGATGAAAAGGAAACAGAAGCCAATATATTCATAGCGCTTTTACTTTCTTTATGATTTCTCTTCTTGTAACTTGTTAATACAGTTATAACTGAAACTATTTGGATGGCTTGTTTTTTTCCTTATATATTGTCGGTTGGAGATTAGAACATATGAACTGTACCTCCTACAGAGAAGTAATATGTCGCGGATCCAGTTTTAGAGTTCTGAAGTGTGTAGAGTATTTTTCTATTGCTTGGGGTAATAACACTAGACGTGTTGACATGCCTTTAATATCATTTAATCGATTTTATTATTTTATTGGTGTCAGTTACAAAATAATTCAATAGTAATAAGTTCCTGCAAAACAAAGATTACTTATGTAATGATTGATAGATTTTAACGGTATTGCAAACCGTCTAGAGTTACCTTAACTTTATGAATCATGTTTATAGAACATTTACATTTTCATGTTTTCTGTGGTTGCTTCATAAGAGTCTTTTTTCTCAGAGTTATATAACAGACAGTATTCTTCCCATATACAAATAATCATCATATAGTTCTATGATTATAGGCATACCTATTTTTTTTACAAATAATTATATTATAATTATTTGTAATGATTATTTCTAATTCTCAACTGGTATTTGCTCACAGTAACCTAAATTTTCATGTTACCGATAATAATCCTGAGTAAATGATTATAGCTACCTGTAACTATTCTTAATGCAAATGAACTACAGTTATATGTCATGATGTATTCCTATCAAATACTAATGATTATAAACAACACTCTTCGACGCAGAAATGGGACCATAAGATGTACCACCACTCCAGATTAAAGTGAACCTTAGTATAATGGCTATGAATAAGTTCTCCGTATTCAATTGATATCCAAAACAGAAGCCTCAGCTTCAGATTCAGTTTAGTGAGATACCACGGATATCCCCTTTTGGCTCTAGGGTTGTACACTTCTGCATAGGATATATTCAGGTATTTCAAACCTCTCGCGGTAGGTTTGCTCATTGTATAAAGTTAATGGTTTACTCACTTGACTGCAACACCGACTTCTTTAATTATGTCACGTCAAACCCATAAGACGTTACTGTGCCAATAACCGCCCGCCGAACACATCAACTTCCATAAACCACTCCATAAACCACTTCCATAAACCACTTCCATAAACCACTCAGGGCAGTGATCTATCTAGTGATTTTTCTCATCTCTGACCAGGGACATTACACATTTCTTTACGGACACACAAAACACGGCTGACAGGGTGGAAAAAAAGAACAAACAACATACAAACACGGGCTTGAGTTAGCTCTAAGCGCAAGAAAGGAGAAGTCTGTGACACTGTGTATTCTGTGAGCTAACGTGAGCGTGTACTCGAGCGAAAATTCTCCCAAAGCCGCAAGAAATTCTGGCATCTTCCCACGTTGGTTAACCCGGCGTCTGTAGGTCAACAGATCCTAGTAGCTGCTTTTCTGACTTCTGTTAACAGGTCTCCTCTGTGCTTGACTCTCATCTCCTCACTGTGTCCTTCTCTTGACTGCTTATCTCAAACCAACTAATCTCTTACGTTCCCTTCTGCTGACTGCCTTCTTCTCTGGGACCTTCCTTCCCTCGTCCTTCCAATCTCGGGGGGGATCTCACGCGCAGACCCTTTGTGTGGGTTTACCACCAAAGAAGACAAAGGAATTCTCTTTCACCCATGCACACCAACACAACGAATGCTCAACATAGTGTCACAATACATTAGAACCATAATTTTAAATAATTTGACTAAATTCTTCAAACATCGACAAATCTAATAAAAGAAAAATAGAGATTTGGTTTCTTTGTTTTAATGGCTTATCAAACTTTGAAGATTATTTAATGCCAAAGCCATCCTTCGAGAAGAACATAGCTGGGAGGATGCTGTATAGCCACATACAACGATACGTATACATAAGCATAATCAACAATAATGACGAACGAACACACTTCTTTAGAAAAATATACCTCTGACACTTTATACTCGAAAAGATTGCGAAAGTGTTGTGCGTAAGAAGTGAGTTCTAGACTGAACAGACTGCAACATATTGACCCCAAGTTCCTCTGACTATAGCAGCACTTCTTTCACATTCTGCTGGGCTGCTCAACCGGGGTTCCTGAGGGCCCAAGCCCTCTGCTGGGAGCTGGTTCTCACTGCCACGAGCTAAAACTCGTACTCGAACTAACTCGAACTGTCTGTGGCACTGGGTTATATAATTGTTTGACATCCACCTGCTTCCCGTGGGGGTCGTAATTGCACCGAATTCTACCCGTCCACAGTCAAGGTTATATCTTGATATCTTCGACCGTATGCACCTGTTTCTTGAATGACGGCTGGGTCGAAGGTCAATATGTTACAAGGATAATGGGGTTCATACCTTTCCTAAAAGTATTTATCCGAAAGTTGACATAATAAAAGAAAAAGGCTTCATACTAAAAATGGTAAGAAACGAGTGATATACCGGAGAAACTATGATATGCCAATTACACTTTTCGCAAATACACCAGCACAAGCCTAATGCATAATGCATAGCCTCGACAAGGATCAGAAGACATTGGTCTCTATGGGAACGGTTATAAAAGTTTATGTATTTTAAACAAGAGAAAATGATCTTCATTTTAAGTGGCAAGATTTTAAAATGAGCAGACCAGTTCACATACCTGTACAGCAATATCTCATCTACTGAAAGTAATGTCAACATCCACCAAGCAAAGGAAGTAGAATGCTATTGACAGGTTATTGAACAGGTTTTTGAAATCTCACCGATCCGATAAAATAAAACGAGATTCCTTCGAACAATACAAGAATGCCATGAACTTTTTTTTTTATAAATCCAGGAATCAATATACCACAAAAAGCAGTTGTACGGCCACTTACCTCACAGATCACAAATTACATAAGGATGATAATGTGGGTTACTGTTGGAAAGGCTAGGAAAAACTACTGATCGACATTCACTAATGAACTCTTACAAATGGACGTAGCAGTGTTGGCCCATCAGCAAAATGTATATACACAATCACTGTGCGGACACTGGATGTAGCTTAGAAGACCTAATATTAGCAATGGAGGATTGAGATGTATGTTGAGAGAAAAAGTCAGGTAAGTTCGTGCTCTCAACAGGAATTGGTGATTGGTGATGAAGATGATGATATATATAAAATTAAATAATGATTGATTTTAAGCAAGTTGTCTTGGCAGATAATAAACAGTTATTGTTGTATAGTCACAATACAACTATACAAATATACAGATGCAGGGAAATACGAAACACTGACGACTCTCCGTTGTTCAGGTACGAAACGTTTATAAACTTCTGGACTTCAGTTTTTCGACACGAGGAGAAAGAGGCACCATTTTTACTATGCTGACTGTACTATCTGACCCAACAAACGCGCTGCGCATCCCCTAGCCCCTAGCTGGACTGGCCCGGCCCAGAGTCGAATTTCAAATAACATCTTTTTCAAAATCACCAAATTCTCAGACCATCGCTTCCGGGCATGACGTCATCCACACCCCAGTCGCATTTCTCATCTGGGTTTTTTATTATGACATTTGTGATTGTCATATCCACTGCGCACGAGCGTGAACTGTACTTAATGCGTGTGCACCTGCACTAAGAGCCGAATAGTTCTTAGCCCAACCAAACTGAATGATAAAATATAATTAACGAAAAATGATTAATATAAAAAAAAATATTCCGTAATTATATAACAGTATGGGACTAATGAGTCTCTTTGCAGCACAGCTTTAACAATGTCGAAGTAGTCTGTGTCTCCATCGGGTGAGTAACCGTTTACTTTCGTGTTTTTATATATTATCATCATGGCTGCGAAGGTTTCTTTGGGGAAGTCGAAAGCGAGAATTATTTGCTCCATCTTCCCTCTGTTTATGGAGTCAAATGCCTTGGAAAAGTCCACAAATAATAGTGTTGCCTCGAGGTTTTTTGCACGAACACCAAGAATTCAACGGATTGTCAATATTGGTGATGTCGGGGATCGATTTTTCCCTAAAGCCATTTTCATTCTTCTAAAGTATTTTCTCAATTGTGGGTTCTATGCAGTCGCCGCTATAGATGTAAGGGTTATAACTCGGTAGATCTTGGCTATTCCAATATCACCCTTCTTTGTGAAAGGGAGGATGCATTCTTTTGTTCATCAGTCTATTGTTTTCTGGCTATATACGGCGTTAAAATATCGGAGCTGTATGTTGCGTTCCATATTTCTGGGGGTATTTCATCAAGTTGATTATTTGTAATTTTGTAAAATGACCTGGTTTGTAGTTGATTATTTGTATTTCATCAAGCCCTGCTGCTTTCCTATTTTTTTTATTTTTCTTAGCACTGAGTCGAGTTCTTCATGCATAAAATGACCTGTTGTGATATGTAGTTGATTATTTGTAATTTTGTAAAATGACCTGGTTTGATATGTAGTTAATTATTTGTAATTTTTTTTCGTCCATAACTTTCAGGGGTTTTCTGAGTAAGTTCTCGAAATGTTGTTTCCAGCGATGTATTCTTCTTGGCTGGCAGCTTTCAGTTTATCTCTCGCAGTACTCTTCCTTCTACTCACTTCGTTTACCGTCTGCCATTGTCTATCCTAGATTGTCTATCCCTAACTGAGTCTCCGATCATATCGTTCTGACTTTGTTGGTATTCTGTTTGTTCTTCATTTTGTGCCGCCTTCTAAAGTTTCAGGGCATTGATATTGGTTGGCTTCCTACTATTGCATAAAGAAGCAATTTTCATGTGAGCATACTTTTTTCTAACCGCAAATATCTCCCATGAGACTCTAGGTTTAGCTCTTTGTTTATTTACTATGGGTTTTACCGCCGCTTCTAATTTGGCAATGACGAAGTTCTCATATTCGTCAATCGGACTAAGTGTTTCTGTTATCTCCTGATGTCCATCCTATTTGTTCATTAGGGTTAAAGTGTATTGATCTCTGATATCTCTATTGCTAAACAGGGAGCAGTCAGAGTGTGCAGCTGTGGTTGTTCTTGTCGTTTTCCTGCTTAGGCTCAAACGTATCTTTACTGAGACAATTCGGTGATGGGACACACACTCGAAAGAGGAATGTGCTTTGCCATCCAATGCGCTATTATTCCATTTCTTATTCAAGAGGATGTAGTCTACTTGTGCCTTAGCGTTATCTGCGTAGGTATAGGTCCCTAGCTTTCCCTTTCTTTTCCAAAATTTTGTATTAAGACAAGTTAATCTATATTCTTGTGTGAAACCTGTTAGATGTTCCCCATTTCTGCTTGACGAGTTGTCTAAGCTGAATTTGTTTCTTACGTTTTTACCTATTTGGACATTCATGTATCCACTGATGAGGAGACCGCTGTGTTTGGTGACGCTACGAATAAGGGAGGATAGCTCTTATAGAAGTCGATGAAGACTATTTTGTCACTAACATTGGTAGGGCTGGAGAAGGTTAGAATTTTTTTGCTGTGGTTGGCATTAAACGTAGCTACCATCATCCTTGGTTGTGTTTTCTCGATGCTATTTTGTGATTTCGGGGCAGTGGTCTGATAAGAATACCAAAGCCACCTATCGTGGCGTTGACAGAGTTTCTCAATGCCGATGCCGAGACAAACGTCTATCCATTGCCCATATTGTGGTATCGTTTCTTCCGTATGGAGGTATATGTGTTATTGTATGGATATTATGCCTATGTTCTGATCAATTCCAGACGGTGTCAGTTCCGGTAATTGGCCAATTCTATTTAAGTTTCTAAAGTCGAATGCCGCTATGTGTACTGTGCTTTTACATTTATTAAGTTTTGGTTCAGTTTGAGATCTGTAGCTGATTTTTCGAACAATGAGGGTAGAGGTCCAACCTCAGCAGGAAGGGCGATACGGTTTGGACAATGAAGGAAAACGGTTTTAAGCTGGCAAATTAAAGGAGCAAAAAATATATAACCAAACTAATACGGATGCGGACTACGCCAATGATATAGTGCTTCTAACAAATTTACCCGCAGAAGCCGAATTTACATAGCCTGAAACCAACAGCCGGTTGCTCAACCGTGGGTCACTGAGGGCCCAAAGCCCCCTGTCTGCTGCTGGCTCTCACTCCGGCATCTTGTCTCCAACTGACTCGAACCACCCCGGGCACCTACTTACACTAGTAATTCACGCCCACCTGCTTCCGCTGTTCTTCTGCTTATTTACACAGGTGCATCTCTTGATTAACTGCTCGGTCAAGGGTCAATATATAACAATCATCCCAGTCTTATTTTTTAAAATATGGAATTTTTCTTCACGTCCGTCTCCATCCCCTTCACACACACATTTTGCAAATAATGTTCATGGACAACAACAGCGAAATTACAAAAAGAAATTACTCGAACTACAGCAAAATACAAATTCTCAATTAGAAGGCGACCTTTTCACTATGTAAATCTTGCCCAGGGTAATTATCATCTAAATTTATTTGATACTATGCTTTGCGCGGTTGGCTATCCTAACATGTGGGCGTCAAAGTACAATAGAGATTCATCTTTCAACCTCCCAAACACAATAGGACCCTCTGCAAATCCTTGAAAAATCTCAAAACTATAAAAGGACCATACTATGGTCCCAGATCCTGGTCACAAACCTAGTGGCCCTTGTCATTCCAGCAAAACCTTTCGCCTAGATTCCCTATGACCACGCTCCAGTCCTTCGCTCAACAGGTTCCTACTTGGAGTAACTGGAGAATTCCACCAACTAAAAAACAATATATTCAAGGCTCGAAACATTCCTCATAAATCTACAAAAATCATGCCCCAAAACAATGCATCACAATTCTAAAAAATAACAATACATCAAAATGTATCACAATCTGAGATGCATGCAGTAAACCACCTAAAATAGACCAAGCAAAATATTTATTTGCGATGTTTCACTCATTTTTTTTTCATTATTCAGTTTCTGTTAGCGTGCCTACTAGTGTGTAAACCCTTGAGGAACATGCTTTACCTGATCACACCCTTCGACGGGTTGCTTTTCAATTTAATCAAAAGCCCCTGTGGTTACTAAGATATAGGCACCTCGCCTTTTCTCGCTTCATTTCACTTCGCCAAACCACGCACGAATCCGAAACATCATCGGGATTGAAAGATTCAGACATCATCCAAAAAATATTGGAGCAGGCCACGACTTTATTTCCTTTATTCCATCAACTTGGAACTTCAATCTGAAAATACTGGCCACCATAAGCCTTCAACAAATCCATGGGACGGTGAATTCCTCAATAGAATTACTTCTTACCGTATGCCCAAAACAATATGTAACACAACTTGGATGAATCTCTATCCTTTTCTCGAGTAAGGCCACGATTCGCTCGAAAACAGAAACCTAAAAAGAAAAGTATTTCCTATTCCATGAAAACCCAACATCCCCCAAAAATGTTGAATCAACATAATTTTAAAATCTTCATAAACTTGATATCAAATCCCCTGTTAAAGGTTTTCGTCAAATTTCATAATATGAGACAGGAAAAAAATTCTAATATCGCCTTTAAACTCAAACAACTCTTTTCCTTCCACAAATGTTTCAACTATTCTGAACAAATCAACAATATTTACAATATGTCCACAATCAAAGTTCACAAATGTTCAGCTTTTTTCTTTTTTTTTTCAATTTTTGCACTGTCTATTTTTCCTAAAAAATGTTCGTTTTTCTTTCTTTTTTCTATGGTGTGTTCAACAGCGTTCAAGTTTTTCTTCTTTTCTTTT
Source organism: Sepioteuthis lessoniana (assembly GCA_963585895.1). Taxonomy (NCBI): domain Eukaryota; kingdom Metazoa; phylum Mollusca; class Cephalopoda; order Myopsida; family Loliginidae; genus Sepioteuthis; species Sepioteuthis lessoniana. Next base: position 112,379,720 of record OY757917.1, on the reverse strand, counting down.
TTCTGTCTTTTTCCATTGTCCAGTCATCCTTTTTTTTAAATAAATTGCTCATTCATTATTTTTTAAACATTATATCTGCTTCTCTCTGTCTTTACTTTAATATAATAACTACAGGTTCGTGAATCACCGTTTATTCAATTTCTGACGAGTAATTGGACATTAAACTACGAAACCACATAGAACCCAAAATCGATAACATCCTTAGGAAAAACCTAAATGGCTTCCGAAGAAATAGATCCACGACCTCACAAATATTAACCATCCGTAGAACCCTTGAAGGTGTACGGGCAAAAAACCTACAAGCGACATTACTATTTGTCGACTTCAACAAGGCCTTCGATTCCATTCACAGAGGGAAGATGGAAAAAATCCTACTAGCATACGGCCTACCAATAGAAACTGTACCAGCAATAACGATTCTCTACAGAAACACTAAAATGAAATACATTCACCGGATGGAGACACAGAATACTTTGACATTGTAGTAGGAGTACAACAAGGGGACACGCTAGCCCCATATTTTTTTATCATCTGTCTAGACTACGTGCTTAGAACATCGATTGATAAAATCAGAGAAAACGGCTTCGAGCTGACAAAGAAAAGAAGCAGAAGGTACCCCGCAAAAACAATTACCGACGCCGACTACGCCGATGACAGCGATACTGGTAAATACACCCAACCAAGCCGAAACACTATTGCATAGTTTGTAACGAACCGCCGCAGGCATTGGCCTCCATTTCAATGCACACAAAACTGAATATATGTGCTATAATCAGAAAGGTGGCATTTCCACACTCGAGGGAACCGTTCTGAATCTGGTGGACTGATTCACCGACCTAGGAAGCAGTGTCTCATCAACCGAAAAGGACATCGACACGCGGCTAATGACGGCATGGACAGCTATCGATAAGCTATCGATCATATGGAAATCAGACCTGAACGATAAAATGAAACGCAGTTTCTTTCAGGCAGCGGTCGTGTCGATACTGCTTTATGGATGTACCCCGTGGACGTTACCCAAACGACTGGAGAAGAAACTAGACAGCAATTACACAAGAATGTTGCAAGCAATATTGAACAAGTCCTGGAGGCAACACCCCACAAACCACCAACTATACGGCCACCTGCCTCTCATCACGAAAACTTTCCAAGTTAGACGAACAAGACATGCAGGACACTGCTGGAGAAGTAGGGATGAGCTCATAAGTGATGTATTCCTATTAACTCCCACATATAGCCGAGCAAAAGCACGACGACCAGCTCGAATATACATACAGGAGCTATGTGAGGATACGGGATATAGCCCTGAAGACCTGCCAGAGGTGATGAACAATAGGGAGAAGTGGCAAGAGAAGGTCAGGGATATCCATGCTAGTGGCACGACATGATGATGATGAGGATTTCCTTAAAACAAGCATGGTTCGTTCATCAAATTTTTTCAGTAATATTCTTTCTTCTTTCAGCAAGCAGCTCTACCAAAGCATGGCTCTATCCAGCCATCATTTCTTTATTTTTACTAGTTCCGAACGCGAAAACACAATACTACTTTCTTGCTTACGTCCACGGAGGAGCCAAAACATCCCTGGAGATCTATCTCAATAACCCAAACTTTTATCCATTCGGCCAACAACATTTCTCCCTCAAGAACAATTCAAAACCGAGTCCACAATTTTTCCGGTTCATACAACGAGATCGTCAAGATTTTGCACATATACTCCCTATCTCCTATCCCGTTTCAAATATACTCTTGAATAGAATTTCAAAAATAACATTTTCAAAAACAAAAGTCGAACCCCATTCCAGGGGGACCTTCACAACTCAGTCTGGCCCCTAACCACTCAGTACTTCAATACCACAAGATTCTCGAACCCCATCCCAGGAGGACCTTCACAATTCAATCTCACAAATACTCAACCCCTCTCTAGAGGAAAACCTTCACAAAATCTGGTATGCTTCTACCAGTACCCAAGATATCGATCCCATTCTAGAGACACTTCACTGAACACTTCCAATTTCCACAACTTTTCCAAACATGGAACCTTCCCTCAGCCTTAACTACGGATCCAAAGATATATGAGAATTCTCCAGACAATATCATTGATGCCTCGAAATCCTCCCAGATCTCGGATTAAAATCCTAATTTCAAATACCATGCGCCGGGACAGCATTCACAAGTTAATATAAATTTCATTCATATTTTTTTTTATTACCAAATTCATTCATAAAAATTAAAACTCAAAACGCTAGTGGAAGTTTACATTATGACCCGTCAGTTATTTTAACACAGGGACAGTATATCTGTACACAGGGGCCACCTTTCTATTCTGTTCACAGCACCCTGCTTGTATTTTCCCTCTTAGTCTCTTTCTTTCTCTCTCCCTCATTACGATTCAAAATTACATATAGTAGTTTTCATCATTTTTCTATGCTTTATATGTAGGGCTCAATCGTTTTTTTCTAAGATTATTTCCATTTTATCTTTTAGAAAGGTCAAATAATCATTAATATATAAGACAATAAGACTCATGTTACTCCCCATTGGTCATTAATTCTTTTTTTTTATAATCATTTTAAATTCTTTCCACGAACCCTTAATATGAACGAGAGAGAAACAATTTTACACTATTCTTAGAATGAGCAATTTACTTACAGTTTTTGGAGTGTTTCTCTTTTTTTCCTCTTTTCTGTTTTTCGTTGTTGGTCTGTTCTGGATTTCTTCTTTCTCCCAGTCTGTTGTATTTTTCTTTGTTCTTTTCCTCTATCGCTCCATTTTTATTTCTTTTCGTCTCTCGTTCGTTCCGTTTCGTTCTTGCTTTTTCTTTTTCTTCAGATTCATTTCAGCTTTTCATTTCTAATTTTCTTAATGTGTTGATATCGGCCGCTTCCTTCATCGTCTAGGTTTAAACTCAATTTCTAAATCATGCCATGTGGGCATGAACTAGCCTTAGGCATCAGATCATATAATGTTGTATTGCCACATACATATACAACTATATGCGGAACATAATCAAATATAATGACGAACTTCAATAAACAAACGAATCCACTTCTTTATAAAAATATCTTTCTCACACTTTATTCTCCTAAGGGTGATGTTTCTTGTGTGTGAGAGGTGAGTTCGAGACAGGGGCAGACTGCTATATTGACCCAAAGTTCTTCTGATCATAGCAGCACTTCCTTCGCATCCTGGCTGGGCTGCTCAACCGTGGGTCACTGAGGGCCACAAGACACTCAGTCTGCAAGCTGGTTCTCACGCTGGCATCCTCTCTCGAACTGACTCGAACCGCCCCGGGCACCTGGTTATATTATTGTCTTAAGTCCGCCTGATTCCGCTGTTCTTCCGCTTATTTACACAGCTGCATCTCTTGATTGACGGCTCGGTCGAGGTTCAATATATAACAATACTTCTATTTGATTTAATTGAACTTTTTCGATCAATTCCATGTCTCGAATTGAATAACTGTCGGAACTTTCTGAAAATACCTAATTATTCTGTTATTCTAAAAATATTTCTGAAACAATTTGGAATTTTGTTCCGGATAATAGTCAATTGTTCCTTATCATTAAGGGTTTTCGGACTATTGTCTTCATCTTTATTGTTATTTCCACTACGATGATAAAAATCCAGCTTCGTCTCACAAATTTAGACAATTAATTTCTCCTTAGTCTCTAACTTTTCCATCAGATATGTTTAAGTGGACATAAGATATTTCATAATAATCCGTTTTTATTACATAATGAACTTAATTTAATGAATCGAATGCTATTTCAACCGTAATAAACAAAGAATTAATATAGGATTCACATATCGAAAGTTAAGTAATCTTAATAAGTAAAGAATAATCTGTTATGGATATTTCATAATTGTAACTTATATTTTTAATTATGAAAAAAAATCGATTCTTAACGTTGTGTTTATCTATAGCAAAAAACGCTATAAAAAACAGGGGTAGTATTTGGAAAATTTCTTCTCGTTATGAGTTAATTAGTCTTTTTTTATTAATTATTATTTTCATTTCTTATTTTTATATCTTATTATAGAAATTTATGTTTGTGTTGGAAAAATATTAAATTGATTTATTAATTTGTCTGTTCTGTAAAAGACTATGGAGAAATGTATCTATATAGAGAATTGAAGATATATAATTCACTTATTTAATGGTTGTTAAATATTTTATTTAATAATATATCAAGTTAAATCATGCTTTAAATTTCATTCTATGTGTACATGCTGAAATCATTTTTTTTTTTCTAGAATTACGTAAATTTTATTTACACATTTTTATATACATATTTTCTCTTCTAAGCATAAATTACACTTACTATGTAACATTTCTATCGAGAAGGATTTTTTTATCATTTTTCAGTTCATAACTGGTGTCAGTCCTAGTTCTATTCGGTCCCAGTAATACTAAGACAGGACAGTTTGATTTCTTAATGTCGGATGTCTAAATGATTGTAGGTGGTTGAAATATCTCAATTTCCAGTTTAAGCTTGTCATCAATATGTAAGCCGTATCATTAATATCCTTCTCTTTAGCTGAAATCTTAGCTTGATACAATATACGTAGGACATTCAATAAGTTTCCAGACTTTTTTGTACAGGCATTTAAAATTGTCGTAGACTCTTGAAAATTCACGATGTTATTGCTATACATCTTATGAGATTATGATTTCAGGTTCAAATCAACAGCTACAGCAGGAATTGGAATTCACCCTACTAAAGCGTGATTGTCACAGCTGGTGATATTCAAGAATCCACTCTGTACGTGAGGACATTTAGAAGAAAGATATGCAATAAAATTCTGGTTTAAACTTGGAAAAAATGCCACAGAAACGAATGGAATGCTTCATAATACTTTTGGACCATCTTGCATGAATCGAGCATTAGGTTTTTTAGTGGAATAAGAGATTCAAGGAAGACAAAGAGTCTGCGAGGAATTATTAGAGATATAGAAGGCGTAAGGAAGTCAATAAACCAGAATTGATTGACCAAAGGGTTAGGGTTAGGGTTACAATTTTGAGATTTTTAGGGAGTTCAGGAAGAGATTCGGTCGGAAGAGGTCAGCAATCTTCAAATTGATAAAATGTAAAAGAGGGTCAAATTATAAATGGAGTACAGGTGGTTTTCAATTAACATTTCAAGCTAGGTCTTTGTTGCTGTAGGCCCATTGAAACTATTCAGTATAGGCATATGATTCTGGGATTCGTATGTATATATGTATGTATGTATACGATACATTGTCAATTTTTTAAACGGGTTATAGCTTTGTTCGTAGTTAAAAGTTTTCCTCTTAGAGACCCGTTGGAGTATTAAGGCTATAGCCCAAATTTTGCCTAAGTATTTAAATAGAGATTGGGCAAAAAAGATTATTTCATGTTATTTGTTAATAAATTAGCGCGGGGTGGAATGCAAACTGCCTCGGTCGGGATTAGAACTCGGGTCTCTGAAGGTATTTTCTCCGATAATCATTATTCCGAGACTGATGTATTGAAGTAGATTTTTCCATGTATGATTTGAAACGCTTTTGTGGCATGTAATGTTCGATTGAGATTAATCTATATTCATGCCTATCTTTATAAGGTTCTCTCAATACTTTTATGTCCAATATTGAAATCAACAAAGTCATATATCTTAGTCTAGTATAAAGTCTATTTTTGATATTGTTATCACAGGCGTAGAAAATTAGCTCATTTAAAGACTCTTGTTTGGCTTCACGAAGCGACCGGTGGCTAGCCAAACGCCCCAGGAATCTGAAAGCGCTGATTTCTTTTACTAGTCGCTATGAAAAACATCAAAGGCTTTTGCTGACCATTCGCTGTGAAGAATATTTCTGCTCTGCGAAACGACATAACTGTATTCTCGATCCAAGACGAGGACAGACAACAAAGCCACAGACCTTAATCGTCATATTTTGGGAATGGTAACCGTAATTACTTCAGTTTTCGCGGCCTCAAAACATGTATGTTTTCTTCTTGCATAGTGCGAATTTATTATTATTATTATTATTATTATTATTATTATTATTATTATTATTATTATTTTTGATATAAGGGTCGGATTCCTGTAAGAAATCCCCAAAGAAATATCTTTAATCACTGTGTTTTGAACTGGACAACTACCAGGTCAGTTAGCTTTTGTCTTTTATCTTAACTGTTATTTAAACACATGTTTTAGATTTTGTTATGTGTATGGAAGTAAAATATTTGCTGAATATCATATGTGATAAAAAAAGAAAAAGACTATAAATGTGAATCATTATTTTTAGCTGAACAATGAAAAAAATGGAAAAGTTTTTATCATTAATATTTTTAATTTTGCAGAGTGCTTGAAAACCTAAGTTTGTGTGAAAACGGAATGCCTTTAAGATTGCGATAAGCTGTAAAGAAGTATTGCTTGGTGAATTTAAAAAATAACTCAACTGTGGGCCTATACGAAGTTAAAACTAAATACCTATTCGAAAGTAGGAGGGACAAAAAATTTAATTCACATAAGATATACCTCGGAAGCCATGAGAGGCAGTGTAGTCGACGTAACAGCGGACGAACCCAACGATGGGTCAACGGCGTACCTAACCAGATGCAGGGCAGACAAAGGCCACAAGTCAAAGGTCAGGATCTAATAGTTCAATCAGAGACAACACCTACTCATACTTAAGAATAAGAATATAATACAGCCATCGAAAGATTATCATGACTCATACTCAAACCACATGTCCAAACCGCATCGCACTTCGCATGGGTAAAAATGGGGCTCGTCCTGCTGAGGTTGGAGCTCAAACAAAAATTACTATAATGCAAAAGCACAATAAAAATCGTGGCATTCAACGTTTGAATCTTAAATAGATAGGCCAACTACTACAGCTGACAGGTTCTGCTATAGATCATAACATAGACATAATATGCGAACAAGAAGACATATACTTTCATAGCAAATATATAAGATACCATGATACGGGCAATCGATGGGAGTTTTTCAGGACATCTACATGGAAAACTCTGTCAATGTTGCAATTAGAAGTATATGTATGCTTATCGGACCACGGTTCCTAAAATCATTTAATAGCACAGGGAAAATACATAATGGTAGCCATATTTAATGGCAACCCCAGCACAGCATTCATCTTCTGATGCAGCCCTACTAATATTAGTGACGAAACTGTTCTAATCGACTTCTATATTGAGCAATCCTTCCTTGTTCATAGCATCCCCAAACACAACATTCTAATCATCGGTGGATACATGAATGCTCAAATAGGTAAAAACATAAATAACAAATTCAACTTAGACAACTCTTCAAGCAGAAATGGGAAACATATAACAGATTCTACACTAGAAAATATATTAACTTGCCTTAATACAAAATTTTAGGAAAGAAAGAGAAAACTAGGGACCTATGCCTACGTAAATAACGCTAAAGCACAGGTAGACTAGATCTTCTTGAATAAGAAATGGAATAATGGCGCAATTGAATTGGAAAGCATATACCTCTTTCGAGCGTGTATCCTTCGATCACTGAATTGTCTCGGCAAAGATACCTACGAAAGAATTCAGTGCGAACAACCACAACTGTACGCTATAACTTATCTCTGCCCAACAATAGTGATATTAGAAAGAAATATGTTAAAACTAAGAAACAAATTCGATGCTCAACAGGAGATATCAGAAAAACCTACTTCGAATAACGAATATAAGTACTTCGTGATTACTCACTTAAATCGGCAGCAGAATGGACACAAACTAAAGAGCTAAACCTAGATTACCATGGGAGATATCAGAGGTTAGAAAAAAGCGTGCAGACGTGAAAACCTATGCAATAGTAAGGACCTAAATAATATCAACGCTCAGAAACTTAAGAAGGCATAAAGTGAACTAACTAACGCATACGTAAAAGAACAAACAGGATGCATACAAAATCAGTTCAATAAGATTAGAGACTCGGTCGAAGACAGACAATCTAGGATAGCGTAGCAGACAGTAAACGAAGTTAGTAGAAAGAAGAGTACTGTCGGAGCTAATCCGAAAGTTTCCAGCCAAGAAGGACAAATATATTTGTGCAAACAACATTTAGAGAATTTACTTTGAAAATATCGCGAAAATTATCAGTAATCTCATCATCATCATCATGTCGTGCCGCCAGCACGGATATCCCTGACCCTCTCTCACCACCTCTCCCCATCGTTCATCGCCTCTGGCAGGTCTTCCGGGCTACATCCTGTATCCTCATATAGCTGCTGTATGTATGTTCTAGATAGTCACCCTGCTTTCTCCAGCAATGTCCTGCGTGTCTGGTTCATCTAACTTAGATAGTTTTCGTGATGGGAGGCTGGTGGGGGTATAGTTGGTGGTTTGTGGGGTATTGCCGCCAGGACTTGTTTAACATTGCTCGCCAAATTCTTGTGTAATGGCCGTCCAGCTTCTTCTCGAGCCGTTTTATCAGCATCCAGATGGTGTATTCATACAGCAGTACTGACACGACCGCTGCCAGGAAGAAACTGCGTTTCATTTTATCGGTCAGGTTTGATTTCCTTATCATCGATAGCTTATCGATAGCTATCCATGTCTTCGTTATCCGCATGTTGATGTCCTTTTTGGTTGATGAGACACTGCTTCCTAAGTTAGAGAATTTGTCAACCAGGTTCAGAGAGGTTCTGTTAAGTGAAGAAATGTCGGTTGCTTGATTAAAGCACATATATTTAGTTTTGTGTGCATTGACATGGAGACGAATACCTGCGGCGGTTCGTTACAAACTACGCAGTAGTTTTTCGGCTTGGTTGGGTGTATTTGCCAGTATCGCTATGTCATCGGCCTAGTCGGCATCGGTAATTGTTTTTGCTGGGTACATTCTGCTTCTTTTCTTTGTCAGCTCGAAGCCGTTTTCTCTGATTTTATCAATCGATGTTCTAAGCACGTAGTCTAGACAGATGAAAAAGAGGTATGGAGCCAGCGTGTCCCCTTGTAGTACTCCTGCTACCATGTCGAAGTATTCTGTTTCTCCATCCAGTGAACGTACTTTTACTTTGGAGTTTCTTTAAAGAATCGTTATGGCTTCTACGGTTTCTATTGATAGGCCGTATGCTAGTAGGATTTATTCCATTTCCCTCTGTGAATGGAATCGAAGGCTTTGGTAAAGTCGACAAATAGTAATGTCACCAGTAGGTTTTTTTTGCCCGTACGCCTTCAAGGATTCTACGGAGTGTCAATATTTGTGAGGTCGTGGATCTATTTCTTCGGAAGCCATTTTGTTTTATTTCCTTAGGATGTTGTTGATTTTGGGTTCTATGCAGTTTTGTTATAGAGCATTGTAAATTTTCGCTGCTATGGAAGTAAGTGTTATACCTCGGTAGTTCTTGGCTAATCCGAAGTCCCCCATATTAGGGAAGGGGAGGATGCATCCCTTCATCCATCTGTCTATCGGATTTTGATTATAGACTGCGTTGCAGTGTCGGAGCAGTATGTTGTCGAATTGTCTAGTCTTCCATTTTTCGGGGGTAATCTCGTCAATCCCTGCTGCTTTACTATTTTTAATTTTTTAAAGAACAGAGTCGAGTTCTTCTTGCGTAAACGGTCCTAGTTTAATGTCCAATTGCTTACTAATAATTCTGGTGATTGGCTCATGCGTAACTTTCGGTGGGTTTCCTAGTAGATTTCCGAAATGTTATTTCTACAGTTTTATTCATTCTTGTTGGTTTGCAGCTTTCAATTTTGCTTTGGTTGTGATCTTCCTTTACTCACCTCGTTTATTGTTTGCCAGGCTATCCTATATTGCCTATTTTCCACTGAGTCTCTAATCTTATCTATCTGATTTTGTATGAGTTCTGTCTGTTCTTTTATATATATGCCTGCTTATTGATATTATGCCTTTTTTTACTTTTATGGCATTTGTGTTGGGTTCTTCCTGTAGCATTTGGAGGCAGTTTTCACGTGTGCACGTTTTTCTCTAACCGCTACCGTTTCCCATGGGATTCTGTATTTAGTTCTAGATTTTGTTGGAATACACTCCGCTGCCGCCTCTAGGTGTGCGTTGACGAAATTCTCATATTTATCATTTGGGGTACCTTTTTCTGTCTTCTCTTGTAATGTCTCGAATCTGTTTCTTAATTCTAATACATATTTATCTCTAATATCTCTGAAGGGCTCAGTCATAGTGTTTGGTGGTCGCTGTTCGTGTGGCGTTTTTTCATAGGCCTAATCGAATCTTTGCAGTGACTATTCGGTGATCGGAGGACACACCCTCGAAAGAAGAGTATGCCTCACAATTCACCGCGCTATTTTTCCATTTCTTGTTGATAAAGACGTAGTCTATTTGTGCTTTACTATTGTTCACATATGTGTAGATCCATAATTTCACCCTCCCTTTTTTGATAGTTTGTATTGAGACATGTTAATCTATTTTATATCACGAATTCTGTTAGATGTTGTTCATTCCTATTTGATATGTTGTGAAGGCTGTATCTGTTCTTTCCGTTTTTTCCGATTTGCGCATTCATATCTGTAATCTACTAGACATCAAACTAGGACATTTCATGAAACTCAACCCATTACAGAGAAACATTAAGAATACGAAAGCTGAAAGTCTTCAATAAATATCCACAGAAGCATGTAAGACAAGGAAATTTGACGGCATACTGATCCGATACTGAAACACCGTATACAACCAGAACACAATAGACGGATGGACAAAGGGATGCACCCTCTCTTTCCTCAAGAAGGCTGACCTTAGAATTGTCCCTGACGACAGAGGTATAAACCTTACTTTTATATCGGCCGAGATCTAGAATGCTCTGCCACGCAACCGCCGAGAACGTAAAATAGAAAAATATGAAGAATCAAAATGGCTTTCGGAGAAATCGATCAATGACATCACAAATTTTGACAATTCGTCAAACTCTAGAAGGTGTTTATGCAAAAACCTTCCGGCAACACTGTTATTTGTGGACTTCTCCAAGGCATTTGACACCATACACAGAGGGGAGAGGGAACAAATAATTCTCGCCTACGGTCTCCCCAAAGAAAACGTTGCAACCATAATGACGCTAAATATAAAAGCGAAAATAAAAGTTCACTCACCGGATGGAGACAGACTAGTTCGATATTGTAGCAGGTGTGCTGCAGGGAGGTATATATTAGCCCCATTCCTAATTTTTTATCTGCGTAGACTATGTGCTTCGAATGTCTATCGATTTAATGAAAGAAAACAGTTTCATGCTGGCAAAAAGAAGCAGGAGATACCCTGCACAAACTATTACGGGCGTGGACTACGCCGATGACATAGCGCTTCTCGCAAATATATCCGCCCAAGTCGGATCCCTGCTACATTGTCTGGAACGGGTAGCAGGTGGCATAGGCTTCTATGTGAACGCATACAAAACGGAATAGGGAGGTGTCATCTCCACACTGAATGGTGGTCCTCGTAAACTTGTAGACAAGTTTTCCTACCCATAAAGCAGCGTCTCATGAACCGAAAATGACATCAACACGCGACTTGTGAAGGTATGGACAGCTACCGATAGTCTATCGGTCATATGGAAGTAAGACATATCTGATAAAATAAAACTAATTTTTTCCAAGCAGCGGGCGTGTAAATATTGCTATATTGGTGGACACTAACTAAGCGTATGGAGAAAAAGCTAAACGGTAACTACTCAAGAATCCTGCGAGCTGTATTGAGCAAGTCTTGGAGGCAACACTTTACAAAACAGTTGCCGTACGACAATCTACCACTCATCACGAAAACCATCCAAATTAGACGAACAAGACATGCAGGACACTGTTGGGGAGCTGAAGTGGCGAACTCATAAGCGATGTACTCCTGTGGACTCCCTCACATGGACAAGCAAAGGTTGGACGACCATGTTGAAACTATCTACAACAGCTCCGTGTCGATACAGGATTTAGCCTGGGAAACCTATCGGGAGCAATGGACGCTTGAGAGGGGTAATGACCGAGGGTCAGGGAAATCTGTGCTAGCAGCTATTATTATTGTTATTAATTTACTCCTTCGAAACTCTTAATAGATAGTTTCCCCCGGAATTTGAATAACAAAAAGTCTTATCATGTCTTTAGGACTGTTCCCAGGTTTTTGCCGATCTTAATAATGCTGTTTTATGGATGGTCTCCACTTGTTCTCTCATTGTCAAACGTTCCAGTCTTATTACCAATCCTTTGGGGATTGTTCTGAGTGCCCCAATCACAATTGGTATCACTGTCATCTTCATATTCATTAGTTTTATTAATTTAGACTTTTGAGGGTTTTCACACCAGCGTTGGCTAATGACTTTCCACTGGAATCTGAGTGAAAGTAAGTCTACTCGAGTTTCCAGGACTCTTCTTAGAATTCTGGCTAATTTCAGAAATACTGTAGTTTGGATTGGTACCACACATCAACTAATTTCTAAGTCTTCCAGTTCTGGTAACATTCCTTTGGTGACTGAACCGAACATGAAATAGATATCATCGTCATTTTTATGTCCCCTTTTTGTTTCAGTTCTCTCGCAAGGTCTAAATACTTATCTATCTTTTCGATTTTTTCAGTTTTACCCTGTGGTCAACCGGAACAGCAAATTTCTCTTTTCTTTTTTGGTTGATTATCACGACGTTAGGTGATCCGTTTCCAGATCAAAATTCCAGAGATATATGTACGTCTCATTTTCTATGACGGATTCTTAGTTTTGAATATACCATCTGTTCGTATCGTCAAATATAAATTCATTGCAGTGGATCACCCTTACAACCCTGTCAGTTTTAGTCTTATATTCTTTTCACGCTAATTTACTGCATTCACTTATCATCTGATAGTTAGTTTTGTCTCTATTATCATCTAATCTACATATGCTATTTTGCAGCGTCTTGTCTATTTTTCTTTGGCATATTCTTTATGATGTTATTTTTTTGTTGCCGTCAGAAGAGAATCAGTTTCTATATTTAGACTTCCCTTTGTAAGCCATATCCAAGTTTTATCGTGTGAGATTGTGCTTGTTTGTCGTTTGAAATGTCCCTATACTTGATTTTCTACCCATTTTTGTTTGCTGTTTCTTTTGATCTGTTGATATTTGTGTTGTCTGTATTGTTTCTGGCCGCTGTAATCCGTCTTCCTCTGCACTTTTTATATGTAATCTTCTACTTATCGTTTCTTTGCATCGATGCTATCTTAAATGCAAGAAATTACTCCTCTTACTTTATTTGACACATAGAGTCTGTCGACGTCATCTCTGGGAGTTTAGGTCTTATGCATCCTTATGAGTCTTCTTGTTCTCTGGTCCATTTGTAAAACTACTTGTCTCGTCCACTTTAATAACGTCTTCTTCTTCTTCTTCTTCTTCTTCTTATTATTATTATTATTATTATTATTATTATTATTATTATTATTATTATTTACTTTCAGAGTTTTTCATATCAGTGTTAGCTTTCATTGTAGTCTTTCATTGTAGTTTGAGTGACAGCAAGTCTCCTCAAGTCCTCAGGACTCTTCTCAGTATTCTGGCCGTTCTCAACAATGTAGTAGTTTGGATGGTCTCCACACGTCCGCCAATTTCCAAGTCCTCCAGTCCCTTAAGTAATCCTTTAGTTATTGTTTCAAAAGCACCAATTACAATAGGTATGATTGTCACCTGCATGTTCAAATTCTTTAAAAATTCCCTTGCAAGGTTCAGGTAATTATCTTTCTCTTCCGATTCTTTTTTGGTCATCTGGGACAGCAAACTCGACACTTTTTCAAATTCTCTTTTTTGGTTGATTATTATAAAGTCTGGTCTTCTGGCCGAGATTTGATGATCCGTCTATGTGTCAAAGTACCATAGGAGTTTATATGTTGTTATTTTCTAGGACAGATGCTGTGTTGTGCATATACCATTGGTTTGTATGGTCAAATTTAAATTTCTGGAATATTCCCCAGTGGATCACCCTCTAACCTGATCGTGTCTAGTCTTATATTCCTTCTGCGCTAATTTGCTGCACTCGCTTATTATGTGATTGATAGTTTCATCTCTGTAATCGCATAGCCTATATTTACTATTTTGTTATTATTGTTTACTCATCAGAGTTTTTCACATCAATGTTAGCTGATGGTCTTTCACTGGATTTTGAGTGACAGCAAATTTCCTGAGGTCTCCAGGTCTCTCCTCAGTATTCTGGCATTCTCAATAATGTAGTATTTTGGATGGTCTCCACTCACCCACCGGTTTCCAAGTCCTCCAGTACCTTTAGTAATAATTTAGTTACTGTTACAAAAGCACCAACTACAATTGGTATAATTGTCACCTGTATGTTCCAAAGTTTTTTCAATTCCTTCACAAAGTCAAGGTACTTATTCTTATTTTCACATTCTATCAGTTTTATTCTGTAGTCCGCAAGGAAAGCAAAGTCGACAATTTTGCAATTTCTTTTATTTTGTTGATTATTATTAGGTCTGGTCTTCTGGCTGAGATTAGGTGATGCGTTTGTATGTCAAATCCCATAGGAGTTTATGTGTGTCATTTTCTAGGACAGGTACTGTGATTATTATAATTATTATTATTAGTAGTAGTAGTAGTTATAGTATTCCCTTCCTCGCCAGATTTTCTCACCAGTTTTCACTGGATTTTGCACTAAAATCTAGGAGGTAACACATTTCCTCATTTTTCCAGAATACTTCTAAGTATCCTTACTGATCTCTACAATGTTGTGGGCTGTATGGTTTCGGCTCTTCTCCTAATTTTCACTTCCTGCAGTTTTTTCTAAGCTTTTTCGGAACGATTTATTTAAAACTAATATCACTGCCTGCTTCATGTTTAACAGCTTTTGAATATCGTTATCTTTTCGCTTTCTTTTATTTCTCTTTCTCATTATCAACCTGGCACATTTTCCTACGTCTTGTCTGATCTTGCTTTAACACAGTCCTCATGGCGTGGTTCTTTAAATTCCATATATCTTTCTCTCTGTATCTCTGCCTCTGTCTCTCTGTCTCTCTCTCTCCCTCTCTCTCAATCTATCTATCTATCTATATATTCATCGGTTTCTCTTCTCGTATGACGTTCTTTTATGTAGTGTGGAAAAATTTTTCAGCCTATAAGTGACCAAAATATCTATTCTCTTAGCAGTGCAATCAAAATTTCCTTCATATGTAAACATTTTATCGATATGTAGAAGCTGAGGTTTATCCCTTTTTTGGCGTATTTCCGGATCAGGATATTTTTCTCCGTTATGCATTTGGCACTTTTCTCTCTTTTTTTAGGCATTTACGCAGTTGGGGAGATAATCCGTTGTAGATGGACGTGGATTTTTAAAGCTTGAATCTATGTATGTCATTTTTATTTTTTCCACATTGGTTCTTTTATGGGGGATTCTTTTAGCAGAGTCCAGGTGTATGTCAGCCTCGAGGCCTTCGTCATGAAACTGTAATTATCTTATCAACTTGTCTATTTATTCGGCGTTTATGTCATGTTGTTTCTGTTCGCATATTCTGATGCAGAATTTTTGTTTTCTTTTCATCCAGTTGTTCATTTTTCTTTAATCATTCTCCATCGACTTGCTAGAAGAGTTTTTGGATTTTCATTCCATTGTGTCCAAGAATATTTTTCCTTGTTTATTACTTTGACTAGTTATCGTGTTTTCTTTATCCAACTTTAAATCCTTATTTCATATCTAGAATTGCGTTTGTATAAAGTTTCTACAAGGGAATATCAATATTTTCCTTGAAAAGTTTTGCATGAATTAGATAATTTATTTCCGTGATATTCTTCAAAAGCAGAATCTTTTAATAGTTTATTTATTTGTTTGGTTTCTAACTTGACTTTTTCCAGAATAAATTCTTTCTTTTCGATTATGATAATGTAGAGCTAGATTTTATTATACATCATTGATAAAAAAATATTTTGTGTTAAAATTTGATTACGGGGCTCTTTTTGAACATTTTCTTCCCGATATACCAATCATCATATTTCACTATCTCGTGGAAAGAAAACCAGCCTTTCTTTAAAATGATTCTTGCTTGGTCAGTTTGTTGTTATAAGTTCATCGGTTTCTTCCCCAATACCGATCATTTATTCACTCTGCTCTCTTTGTATTGGGTAGCTTTTAAAATAGAGGAAGATTAAATTTTTATTGTTTCTCTTTGGCCATTTTCTTCGGGCGTCTCTCAGATTTATAGTTATATTGTGTAAATGAAATTAAAACGACCAAAATCACTGGATTAGCACCGGGTGCTTCATTTGATTATTAAGGGAGCAAGTGCTGATCGTGAAACTCAAATCTTTCATCTGATTTCTACGTTTATTCATATTTATATTTGACAATTTTATGCGTTGTAAGTTGTGGCTATTTATGAGCCAGTTGTTGATTCTTTAGTGTACTTATGTCACAAGGGTTACCTCGTCTACTTCTAAGGAAGACCGCTCAGCAGTCCAGAAAAATATGGATCCTCTTTTCTTGGTCAGAATCTGAGTTGTATATAAGTCATTTGTTAGCAATGTGTCATCTTTCTCAGCACTGTTGTACTCTTTTTGTCAGCTGGTAACCTTTGCTTATTATGTTACTAAATATTTCAATTATTGCTTTGGCGTAATTTAATCTCATGTGCTTATTTTTGCGGCTAATAAAATGTTTTCTTGTTTTCCTTTTAGCCATACCAAGATAATTTCATGTATAATTTTCTTATCTCTTTACAAGTGTTTCATTCTGAAAAATAATTAGGGACACCGGTTGATTGTTTGAATAGTCGACCACTAGACGGGAGAGGAAGATACATAAGAGAGAGAGAGACAGACAGACAGACAGACAGACATAGAAAAGAAAAAAAACGGATAGGAAAGACGAAGGTAGTTTCCGGAAGTCCGTGTCTTCATAGCAGCGGGCACCTGGATTAAAATAGAAATGTATCAGCAGCAAATCGACATCGAGTTATGAATGACTGGAAGGAACTCAAAATAAAAAGCCTTTAGGATGTATGATAGGAAAACCCATTTAGGGGTGAGCTCCGGAAAGGGGTTTCACGCTCAGACATCAGGCTGTGTGTACAAAAACCTCGCGAACAAGCACGTGTTAGCACTACAACAGAAAACAATAAAGGTCTGTGCTCTCTCTCTCTCTCTCTCTCTTCTAACGATGTTTTATTTCTTTCTATCAATCTAAAGACTTCAACTCAGTTCATACTCTGTTTCTCCTTTGTCAACAGCGACTAAAATGAGTAGCAGCGAATAAAGTTTAGACTTAACGAACTAAGACGGTGTTTTTGTGTGTTCGTCACTTCTTTTAATCACACCGAAGAATTCAACGTGGTCCGACTGACACCAACAACGTATTTCTACATGTTTAGATCAGTTAGAGTCGTGGTGGTACAAATGTCAATAAAGGGCTACAAATGGTTTAACAAGAACCGTGGTGGTGCAAGCGTCTATATGATGGAGTGGTAGTACAAACGTACATTAAGACCACACCGGGACAAACGTGCATTTCAACACTGAGGAGTTACAACTGTCCATCTGTGCCGTGTAACATAACAACACCAGTTGCAGCTTTTCTTTTTCATTGCTTTCACTAGGACAGAATGTAAATGTGGCAACCTTAGTTTAGGGTAACCCGAAGGTTCATTTTTCAATAGCTACCACACCGAAGTGTAGGGGAGTGTGCTACTCCATTTCCTGGATTGCTTCATTTTACCCTTGATCTTTACCTTATAATGCTGAGTATTGAGCAAGGTGGTATCAAGTACCATTTTTTGACTCTTTGATATGACTCAACCAGGGACTGAACCCCGGTCTCTTATCTCCATGATGTTTTTATAATCGTGCTGCGGTCTGAATGATCTCCATTTTTCCTCTTGTCTCCAAATCCTCCAGTATCTTTTCCAGCATTTTTGAGATTATTCAATGGGTTACAAAATTGATTGAGACTATTGCCACCTTCATTCTCATGCGCTTAAAAAATTTCATGGACTTGAATACATTTTAGGATTAGGACAATAATAAAGTTTTATTTACAGCAACATTATCATGTGTTGGAATTTTTTACAGAGCACAAGAGACGTATACTATGTGTATTTTAAATTCTGCAATAAGGCCCAACGTTTCTAGAATTCCAATGACTACAAATGGACCTTGCCAGAAATCTAATAATGCTGTAGAAAATTATATGAACAAAGCACTCGGAACTGATCCTAAATATCCGGAGATGAGATTGAATAAAATGAAGATTTGATGAAGAATCAAAACCATCCAAACTAAAGCAGAGTAAAATCAGCTTGGAAAATGATTAGATCATTGGAGATCAAAGGAAACTTGTTGTCAATCTGATTCCAGTAAAATTAAAACTGTCATGAATAAAACAACATGACGCAGAGGTACCTTATTATTTAGGCTTCAATAAGCATATATGTGTTGTTAGTATAACAGGACATTCTTATAAACATGAGTAATCCATTTTACAATGGAACACAGTGGGGGGGGAGAAGAGGAGTGTTCATCACAATCTCTCCTGTTACTAAAAAATTGTTAGTGGCATTAAGAAATGGTTAAATCCTAATGGAATTTATTTCAATTGTTTAAACTTTTTTCCGATTTGAGGAAAACAGCAAAATATTTACCCATAAATTAGGTGGTCAGGAGGTTTACGTTAACCTTTTGATCGACATAAAGGTGTTACGATTTCTTTGACTCGTATGACTGTTATAGTTACTTTTTCGTTAGGTGTTGAAATCTTCCGTATGAGTTCTAATGTCTCAGAGTTTTGAATCAGTAAGACAGAGTCTTGTATTTCAGGAGAATAGTTTTGCACAAGACCAGCATTGGCAGGATCTCGAAGTGATACCATTGTTTCGTCACCGTTTTGAAGTCAAATATACGCATAACGAGGATTATCTTCAATAAGTTCTGCCGCCACTACAATAGGGTCGTAATTTGATTGTCTGCGATATAATTTTTCTGGTGTTTATTGCCACACCAGGATCGACAAGAAGAATTAAATTGCTGTTGATGAGGAGCTGTTTTGGTAGCTGTTGAAAGTTGTGTTTGAGCTGAATGTAAAGATTATAGTAAAACAATCTCCCATCGATTTATGAATAGGCCTTGTGTTTCAAGAGCAGGAGTTATTGTTCACCACGAAATGCTTTTATACCTCTTGCACTGTCCATTACCTTAGGGGCTATATAGAGTGGAATGCCTTGTTGAAAATCTGAACTTATGAAAGCATGTTTTCACTTCTGTTGACATGAAGCAAAAACGCCTGTCCGAATGCTGGTACATCGGCATACCAAAGATGACAAAAAGTTGGGTGAGATATTTAATAACTCTCTGCGACGATATATTGGAACAAGCAAAGGTAAAGGGGAAGTGAAAACATTTGTCTAATAGTCTAAATAGAAACCAGTTACAAGAAGATGGCACAGGTCTTTTGAAATCAACCCTGAGCCTTTCAAATGGCACGGTTGCTTTTATTAGAGGCAGAGGGTCTGGTCGATAAAATCGAGGCTTGGCTTTGGCACATACAGTGCAAGAGGCTGATACTGCTCTTTACACCCTTCACTGATAAAAGAAGGTTTCTCGATCTAACAAAATGCATTATTCATTTAATACCAGGGTAACAAAGAGAGTTGTATTATTTATCAAATGTGTCCAAATTTACAACAGAAAAATAAATTCTAGATAACATATCTACAGTAGGATCATCTCTCTCCCGATGGTATATCGAAAATATAACAGGAAAGTTACACCTTTTGATTCTATCATTTTTAGTTTCCTTGCCTGTTTTGAATCAAACATGAATGCCACTGATTTCTGACCAGTAAGCAGTGTGAAGTGACATCCACTTGAGTAGTGCCTACATTTACGTAGGGATTCCATAAGAGCCTGGGCTTCCTTTTCTGATACTTAAAGTCCTCAATGCGAAAGCTACTGGTCAATAAGATTGGTTCAATGAGGCTGCAATACTGTGATAAGTAGTATCGGTCTCTATGATGAAAGGAACTGTTTCCTCAATAGAATACACTATTGCATTTACTATTTCAGTTTTTAGGTATTCAAAGGCTTTTACAGCAACCTTGGTTAGTGGAAAGCTATTGACTTGTATAAGGATGGGACACTTTTTCCGAATACATGGCAATCCATTTGAAATAGTAAGAGAACATCCCCCATGCACGACATAGAGAATTAATATCACGAAGAAAAGTAGGTTCCTTAAGTGGTCAAAGTCCTTCGAGTCAGGTTTTTTTGTACACTCAGATATTCAGTAGCCAAGAATATCCACTGCAGAGTTTGAGTACGACCATTTATTACACTGGCTTGCGATGTTTTAAGGACAAATTTATAATAGCTGATTTTAATGCAATACTCATACTCATTTTTAATAATAAGATCAATTTTTTAAGCTACACGCTCTTACCAACCCCTCCGCTCGGGCAGGATATGACACAAGGTCAATTTTTAAGCGGAGTTTAATAGGTTTGAATTCAGAGTTTTCCTTCTCTTAGACTAGTTGCCTCACCAAGGCTGAAAACCCCAGTCTTCCCAACTATTTATCCATAGGTGGAGGGAGAATAATTGGATTCATACCCTTCCCAAGCGTATTAGTGCTATGTGAAATGCAATCAGTCTCGTCCAGGATTTGAACTCGTGTCGCCGTGTCCATTTACTATGACGGTAACCATTACACCACGGGCACCTCCTGGAACAGTATTATAACCCTATTTATTTTCTAATTGATTTGAACAAATAATGCTAAATCTAGGGGCGATATATTCACAGAAAGTTCATATTCTGCCATAGTAAACTAAAAATTACACAAAAATGCTTTTCATGGATGAAAGTTCTTTTCAGGAACTTACTCCTGAACTTGCATCCACCGCATCCCGTTTTAAGCATCAGCAGCTGATGGCAAGAAATTTTACAACGCACCAGCCATATTAGCCGTCTTTCATAATGCGAATGTCTTGGTGAAAGCGATAACCCTGCAATTCAATGAATAGTCCAGGTATGAACGCAGAATGTGCAGTTTGACTGACATTCCTGCCACGAGTATCTCAGCAATTTCCTTCTCGTATTCCACACTCCAATAATTCCCCAAAACTTTGTAATTACTGACTTCAGTGACTACCAGGCGGACATTTCAGTGACCCTCAGTGCTTTGTCAAATAATAGGTCCTTCACGAGTTCTCTTATTTCAAGGTCGTGAAATATACTAGCCGTGAGTTTCTCCCTGCTTATCTATGGGAACGTTTTTTGGAGGAAAGCAAACCCGCTGCGTTCCCGGTTCATTGCCTTCACAAAGTTCTTCATTACTCCTAAATTAATATGTAAGGGTGGAGGCAGTATCGATATGTAAGGGTGAAGGATGACACTGAACGTTTGGCGAGGCAGGTTTTAACTCTTGTCTGATATAATGTTGGTCGTCAACCTCACTGTCTCAGAGAGAGAGAAGGAGACACAGAAGGATACTTTGTGTACCCACCTTTGAGACGTACGACCAGCCCTACCAACTAAAGATCTACACAGATCAACCATTTGCGTTCCTCGTACTTAACTGCAGGTAACAAATGATTCATGCCGTTGTGATCTTATTTCATTCGAACTGAATACCCAATAGAGATTGATGAAAAACTATTTCGATTTTATTGAAGCAATGCCTCTAGAGTTTTGCAGGCTGAGTCAATAAAATGTCTCCATTCCAAAACATTGATTCGATCAATCCAGTCTCATTTCTCTCTCACGGTCTTGAACATTGTCCCCGGTGCCAACAGATGTTTCTCTTTAAGAAGTGAACCCAGCAGCTGAGTAAAATTCTTTGAAATGTTTCAGTCTCTTGTCAGGTCATTGAGTTCAACTTGTTTTGAAGGTACTGGCTGCTCGTCCTCTTCTGGCTTGTAGACGTCATACCCAGCTACAAAGAACATTTCTCAATTTTCGGAATCAGAGCTATATACTATGTTACGATCGGGGTAATGAGGGATTGGTCTTATGGCAGAAGGAACATCGCAGTTTTGGATATGGTGCTTGTTCTTGCAATTTATTCCTTTTAGATTTATCAAGCAGAAATAGCAGTCCGTAATATCATCTTTCCTTTCCTCCAGACTATTGGAATGGCAAATTGACATTCATTTTTTACCATTCCTGCAATCTCTAAAGTTCTCCACACATGTTTTACATCAAATGTGGGGAGAGAATGACATGCTGATCCCCTAGTTTGACTCCAAAATAATCGCGATATGCCTTCTTCCCAAAGCCTGTGATTTTTGCTTGACAGTTTGAAAGAAGCATATAACCGCAGATATAACATAACTTGTCAGGAGTATCCTTAGACATACGATCCATTCTTACAGGAATAAAAATATCAAGTTGAAAAGAGAAAAAAATCACAGCTCGGCTCGTCGTTGACACTTGACACAGTACTTTAAAATATTTCAAGCTGAGGGATAAGTCCCGCCTCGTCTAGTTATGTGGGTGTTAGTGAGTAGGTTGGTACACTGTAGTTAGGTACATATACAACATTATATGCTATGACAAACATCAGGTGCCAATAATAAGCTGAGACTAGTAGAGTCCACAGCCTTTGGAATAAGTGTTATTGTGTACAACTTTTGAAGGATTCAAACACACCTTAAAAATCAGCCTCGACCAAACACAATGAATGGTATCTTTGAATTTAGCATGAAATAGCGAGCATATATCACTCGATAAACATTTGTCCTTGGGAAAATATTTTTTTTTATGTTGGGCAGGTCTTATGATTGTAAATTTAATTAAACTTATCGGACATTTCCGAAAATTTATTGAGGTTTTCATTGTGCTCTTCTCGACTCTTTCTACAGATAGTTATATTGTCTAAGTCGGCAAATGTCGGTGACAGTAAATTATCAGCTATAGACACATTAATTATCCTTTGAAAGCAAGCAGATCAGTTTGTACCCTAATTTGTCAAGTTTGAAGTTTACTGGCGGTTCTGTTGTAGTCTGCAAAGTTAGAGATTAACTCCTAAGATGAAAGGGTTTTTTTTATATTTAGGAGTACCTTGCGTCGGTCGAGACGGGAAAGGGTGTAATGTTCTATACTTTGCAGGAAATTCTCAAAAGTAGCAAAACCAGTGCCCCCAATCTGTTACAGCATTACTCAAATTGAAGAGAGTTCCAAATACCTGAAGTCTCATAATTTTGTCTGTTTTTCAAAAGAAAAGATATACGCTAAGTGAATTACAATGATTAATGACCCGAAACAGAGAAAACTTTCAAGTCTTTATTCAGCATATAGAAGTAGTTAGTATAACAGAACTTATTCATAAGCATTAACGGTCCATTTTACAAACAAAGGCAGCGTGAAAAAGAAATGCTCACCCTAAATTCCAGTTACAAATGTTGGAAAAAAAATTGCAAGGACATGACTATGAAGAGAAGCCTCAAAAGAGAAACCTAATATATTCTAATAACACTAGTTTACAAAAATACATTTTTGGGCTATGGTAAAAATGGGGATAGGTGTTTTTTTGTTAATTTGGGTGTGCTGAATTCAAATTTATTAATAGTTTTGCTCTATCACCTCTAGTTTTCTGGCTCTCAAATAGTCTCATTTTAGTATAAACAGAGAATATATGTGCATATTTCAAGAGTTGCAGCCGATTATAACAGATAAAACAGAATAGATAAAGAGCACTGATTGAATCAATATACTTGGATGACACAATTACACAATTAATAGTACCACAGACAGTCAAAAGTGTGTTTTCTTAGAAGATCTGGTGTATTTTGCCTCCGGGATGTCACGCAAGAGCATCCAGCAGAAGTCTCCATCATACCGGGGTTCGATTTGCCTTGATAGTTACTCTCCATCTTCATAATGTTTTGGTGAAATCTTTCTCCATGCTCATCACACACTTCTCCAAGGTTTGGCGGGAAGAATTTGAGGTGGGAATGGATAAAATGAATCTTGAGTGACATTCGGCACCCCATATCCTCGTAGGACTTTAGCAACTACTCAATACAGGCTTGATAATCTGGTACACGTGTGTTACCAAGGATGCAACTACAGACTGACTTGAATGTTTCCCATGCTCTCAGTTCCTTTAAGTTAAAAAGCTCCTCAAAATCAGTATCTTTCAGTACTTCTCGGATCTGAGGTCCGACAAAGATGCCCTCTTTGAGCTTAGGAGCACTAAGACCTGGGAACACAGTAGATAAGAGTTGGAAGGCAGCACCATTTTTGTG
This sequence comes from Sepioteuthis lessoniana, assembly GCA_963585895.1. Classification (NCBI taxonomy): domain Eukaryota; kingdom Metazoa; phylum Mollusca; class Cephalopoda; order Myopsida; family Loliginidae; genus Sepioteuthis; species Sepioteuthis lessoniana. The sequence continues at coordinate 112,355,564 of OY757917.1, read as the reverse complement.
CAACGCCTTCACGAAATTCTTCATCAAACCAAGCTTGATGTGAAGAGGAGGAAGAAGCACGTTATTCATGTCCACCAGAGGATTGTCCTTGAGGCTGTGTTCGCCAGAAACAAAAGTGCTTCTAGACCCCCAGTCTTTCTGCTTGTAATGCTGGGATACAGCTCGGCTATCCCAGAGACAGAGAAAACAACAGTACTTTGTGAAACCCGCTTGCATACCCATAAGAAGACCAATGACCTTGAGGTCCCAACACAGAATCCATTGGTACTCGCTGTACTTAATAGCTTCTAAAAGAAGCTCCATATTGTCATAGGACTCCTGTAGATGGACAGTGTGCAATGGAAATGCTGGGATATTTATTCCCATTGTGCAGAACAACCTTGAGACTTCGCTTGGAAAAGCCTATGAAAAGACGCCAGTCTGAAGAATTATGTGGCAAACCAAGGGACTTAAACAAGCCAGGTATGTTTGAGCAGTAGCACAACTTGTTTTCCATGTCGAAAAAGGAAGCAAGGTCTTTGTTCCGATTCCTGAAACTGGTGATCCTTACATCTTCCGGGAGTAGGTTCCTCTGTTTAAGCTGAGAAGCCAAGAGCTGAGACTGCTGTTTTGACAGATACAAATCATGAGCAAGATCATTCAGGTCTTCTTGCATGATCCAGTGTGGCTCATTGCCACTTGTTCTTGAATATGTAGACTCAATATCTTCCAAAGTTATTGACTAGGCAGAATCCTCCCTTGAAGGCTTTTCTTTATCTGATGAGGAAAGAAGATTTACTGGAGGTGTGTGTACAGGAAGATAATCTGAATGGGGAACGGGTCCCATAGCAGATCGAAGGTTGGGATATTTTATCTTTTTCCTAGAAGATGCATTGAAACCAGTTATATTAGTTAAACAAAAATAACAATCATCTGCGTGGTTTCGCGGCTCTCTCCAAACCATCGGGACTGCAAAGTTGAAAGCCGCTTTCTTGCCATTAAACCATGCAGTTATTCCATAGTAGCAGGGTTTACAATAGATGTGTGGAGCCCAAGACTTGTCCTGATCACCAATTTTACAGTCAAAATAGTGAAAGTAGACGGTTCATAGGAGGGAAGTGATGGTTCGACGCTGTGCCACTGTTGTGAAATCCCCACACACGTAGCAGAAAGAATTGGCCTTGTTGAGGCATCCCCGACATTTTGACGTGCTTGAAGCTATTGGAGAATCTGAAAATATAACAAAGTAAAACTAAATGTGCATTTAAAAATGTAATACTAATATTTAATAACCCAAAAGATGTGTATCACGATAGTTGACGGACACCAACCTCCTGCGCCGCCTGCGAGACAACCTCTTCCAATGACTGCCAGAGTGTGGATTGAGACCTGCTGCCTTAACTGTCAAAATCCGTCTTGATATATAACCCTCTCTCTCTCTCTATATATATATATATATATATATATATATATATATATATTTGTATATAATGTAATGCTATCACTTACATTTAGTGCATAAGGACTAAAAAATAAGCCATAAGTCTCACAATATTAGAATTAACCCTGAATTCATATACGCCTTTATGTACCGTATATGCAAAAAATGCACATATGCATATCTAAAAACTAGTAGTGATGAGTAAAACCGGATTTCAAATTTGAATTCAGCACCCTCAAATTAGGTAAAAACGGGTATTTTTGTGCTTGTCTCAATTTCTTTGTAAACCAGTGTAATAGTAAAAATCAACAACATCGGGACCATTTATATTAGAGTTAAAACTAACCTTATACTCAACAAAATAGCAAGTGTAGATTATGTGCTAAAATAGACGAAAAGTTTAATCTTCTAAGTAACGAATGCAACAAACTATCACAAAAGAAGAAAAGACTTGACACGATTAGATGGGAAAGACAATCAGCAGGGATTTATGGAAGATATTAAGATTTGACGATTCTACCAAATGGTGTATACATAAAGCAGAATTTGTCCAATGAAAGTCTCTGGGATTTTAAGAGACAGGCGAATAACATAATCCTAGTCAAAAGATCAGACCAACTGATAATTAACAAAAGAGGGAGTAACTGCTGTCAAGTCGATTTTTTTCAGTTCGGGTGGATGACAAAATGAAAATAGAAGAAAGCTAAAATATAGACCAATACTTGGACCTTGCTTGAGAACGAAAAAAAACTGTGAAATATGAGAGGCAAGGTAATACCAATTATAGTTGTTGGCCTCAAAACGGTCGCTAATTGACTAGGGAAGGGACTGGAAAATTGGATATTTTGGGGGGAATTGAATACATCCAGACAACATCATTGCTGAGATCGGTGAGAATACAGGAAAGAATCCAAGTTAACTGAGAAGACTTACTCCAATAAAAGACACCAGCGAAGTTTGGTGTAAAAAAACTCGCAATGTGTTAATCCACTGGGAACTGAGCAGGAAATTAGAATTTGACATATTGAGCGAATGCAGCAAACTAGCACAGAAAGAGTTTAAGACTAAACATGATTGGGTGGGAAAGGTAATCCACAGGGTACTGTGCAGGAAATTTGAATTTGACCATACGAACCAATATATGCACAACCCAGCAACTGTCCAGAGAATGAGACAGGCAAACTCTTCTGGAATTTTGAGAAACAAACGGATCAGCAAATCTCGGCCAGATCGCCAGAACTTATAATCAACAAAAAATAAAATTGTAGAATTAGGAATTTTGCTTTCCAGACTGACCACAGAATAAAACTGAAAACGAAAGAAGAATAAGTACCTGTACCCTCCTAGGAAATTGACAAAACTGAGTAACATGAAAGAAACGATTATACCAATAGTTGTTGGTGCTCTTGGTACAGTTACCAAAAGTTCAGTAAAAAGACTAGAGGACATGGAAATAGTAAGACGAGAGGAGACAATTCAAACTAAAGCATTGTTGTGATCGACCAGAATACAAAGAAGAGTCCTTCAGACTTGAGGAGACATATTGTCACTCAAACTCCAGTGATAGACTATCGGCTAACGCTGATGTGGGAAACTCTCAAGGGAGAAAATAAATACTCTATAGTTTTACGAATCAAATTTGTAAGCTTATCAGATGCACCTCAGTTAGCATAAAGGTTTTCTTATATAAACTATCTGACAATGTCAGAAATTTTCATTCTCACTGGGTGCCATATAAATCATAGCATTTGATCAGACTAGACTAAACCAAGTATATGTTACTCGTATCATATAAGAGTCGAGGAAGATGAAACGTCAACTTTTGTCTCTAAATTAAGATAATACAATTTCTCAGGGATTAGAAAATATGAATTAATTCCGGAAGGCAGAGAAGAAGCATTTCTGTAGCACTGTTATCATAAAACCTGGAGAGATTATTTCACCAAATTGAATGATTATAAAGATGCTTACGGGAAATAGAGTAACATCTGTATTGGGGAAAACATTACATTTTCTGCGCTGGAAAAATGATGCATAATGAGAGATAAATTAATCTTTTGGCAAAAAATAGATTGAAAGATACCCCGGATTTAAAATTGCCGCCGCTAAGGTGCTAACTGCGATGAGCGAGTGGGAGAAATGACTTAGTATCGACAGTCAAACCATTTTAATTACAATCATAGAATGAAATAGAAAGCATAATTTGTTAGTCATAAAAAACTTGTTTTCAAAATGTACATCCTGTCTACCCATTTGTGAGTGCATCTAAGATGCTTAAAGTTTGTGTGTTTAGAAATATAACACAATTAAAAAAAAACGAATGGAAATATTCCTTCGACATGAAATCACAGCACAAGTAGACACAAGGTGAGCGCTGTAGACATTCAGAGTAAGGTTTCAGGAGTCAATAGTTAATGCAGTTAACATTTGTACGAAATAATAAATATTTAAAAAAAAGTTATGACAATAAAAAATATTTTACATTTCCTAATAAAATTTACTTTTGAATTTTTGAATCGTTTTTTTTTTTTATCAATCAACATTTTAAATCCGACTGATCTGCACGACCATATCGATTAATCAGCATAATGGTTAGAGTTCTTGTTAATGGTCCAGGAGACCAGGATTCAATATCAGGTCGAGTCATACAAAAGACTAAAAAATGATGCTTGATGCCTCCTTGCTTATCACTCAGCATTATAAGGTACCTAAAAAGGGTGAAAAGAACAATCCATGGAAAGGAGTTGCGGCCTTCCAACCACTTCAGCGTGGTAGCAACTGAAAAAGACCTTTCCGGTCACCCATGATTACGGTCGACCAACTTATATATATATATATATATATATATATATATATATATATATATATATATATATATATATATATATATATATATATATTAAGTACGCGAGTGTTTGTGGGTAAATGGTACACTTGATTGATATCATTTATCATATATAAGTGGCAGATAAAGCCCACCTTAAGAAATCGAAATTTGCATCGACAGAAATGATTTCATAGAATTATTGATTAATTTATACATTGTTATATATGTTAAAATTAATCCAATATAAGGTATTTTAAATGATTGCACATTTATTATATTTTATTATATTTCCACTAATAAGAATATATAAAACATACACCAACACAAGGACATCTCTCTCTTTCTGTTTTTTAAACACTTTTTTTCTCTCTCTCTCTCTCTCTCTCTCTCTCTCACACACACACACACAAACACCCACACTCTATCTCTCTTTCTTTCTCTCTCTATATGTATATATGTGCATATATATGATAACAGTGTTCGTTGTCATAATCTCCCTTCGTGGGTTTGTGGCAGACCAACTGGGTATAATTTGGAGAGTGCTCAATATATGTGATAGAACTATTATATTATAATATATATATATATATATATATATATATATATATATATATATATAATAGCACCGAAGCTTGTCTGCGACCACCGGTTTCATGCCATGTTATTAACGATAATCATCAGTGCAGAGAAATAAATTCGAGAAATAAAAAATATCGAAAAATACAGAAGAAAATCATTAGGATTGTCTCAATAATATGTAAATATATTCTACTCAAACACCCACACAAACACACAAATACACACATATATAAAGTGTCGTACATAATCCTAAGACAAGCTTCCATGGATTTAAGTATATGAGGATCATTAAATAGGTTTCCAGACACTTTTTCGTATGAGCTCTTTATTGACAGTACATATATGAAACTCTAGTCCCCCTTGAAATAATCTCCTTCGGCTGCAACCATACTTATTGTACCGTTACAACAACCTCTGGAGGCTCCATGGAAATCCTGTTGTGTGAGTGTGTCAATGACCTTCGCCACAGCCTCTATCATCTCCTCAATACTAGAGTGTCTGAGCTTAGGGAATAACAAAAAGTCACTGGGAGGAAGGTCTGGTTTATAGGGAGGGTGAGGAACTGATGCCCATCTTGGTCAAATAGTATGTGACAAGGATGGAGTTGTGGACTGCTTCATTGTCCTAGTGGAAATGCCACTGACCCGATTTGAAGAGTGCTGGCCTCTTCCGACGGAATTTCTCCTTGAACACAAAACCTTAAAATAGTATTTCTTGTTGACTGTCAGTCCAGTGGGAACCCAGTGCATGTAGATCATGCCAGTACTGTCGAAAAGGGGATCATGAAATGTTCGTAGGTGGATTTGCTCTGTCTGGCCTTCTTGGTTCGGGGAGAGCTAACCTGCTTCAACTGAGAACTGTGTCTCTTGGTCTCTGGGTCATAGCAGTAGATCCATCTTTCATGGCATGGCATTTTTCCAAGCTTAAAACATAATTTTACTGCATATCGTTCTTCTAAAATCCAGATTGCAGTTTTGAAATTCGCCCATTGTGACTATCAGGCTTTAGTAGGTGTATTCCAAATTGCTGCTGTAGTTGTTCATTTGAACCTTAAATCACAAAGATTCTTCATGTCATGAATAGCAATAACATACTAAATTTTCAAGATTCTATGACAATTTTAAATTCCTGTACAAAAAATGTCATGAAACCAATGAATGCACCACGTATATAAAACTAATATATAGTTACTTATATATATATATATATATATATATATATATATATATATATATATATATATGAAAGTTTGATATGGATCAAAATCTCGTATCTTTCTGAAATCCAACAGTTTCAAATATATTTCCAAGTGCCCGACACGTTCTTAACACATTTGAATTATGAACGCTAGGTGTACATTTGTATCTTTTCGTTGCATACTTTTCATTTGCTCTTGTCATCTCAGCAAGCATCCATCGCTATGTGAACTATTTTGATATCCAAGTCCTGATGATGGTTACTTAAATCCAAACGTTTAACGTCGACTTTAATTCATAATAAATTCACCAATTTAGGTTAGGTTTTTCATATATATATATATATATATATATATATATATATATATATATTTGTATGAAGTATTTCCTCGTTTTAAGTTGAAAAAAATACGTGTGCATAGCAGAAGAACTTTTATAATAAATTTCTGATATTTTGAAGTTTAGACAGTAGTCTAGATAAGTTAAATCCATTTTCAGGGTGTTTCCTTGGCGTAATTGCTCAAGTCCAATACTACAACCTCAGAGAGTGTTAGAACTGAAATAACGCCGTCGCGTCGTCTTTGATTAATTTTTGAAACCCCTTACTTTTCCAGCTATAGTATCATTGCTGTGGTGGCTTTGGCAAAGTTCTATATGCTACTACACAACAAAAAAAAAAAACAAACAAACCAACCGTTCAGTCCAATTCCAGCTGTTTTTCAGCTGCGCATGGACGATATTTCACAAGTACCACATTGATAAGACTTTCCGAAAAAATAAAACAAAATAGCAGAA
>OY757917.1:112151247-112346247 GCA_963585895.1 Sepioteuthis lessoniana | reverse complement strand
CGAAGGTGAAGACTCAAATCCTGTTTTATTTACTCATTATACTTCAGATTTGTTTATCTATCAACAAATATGTTCAGGATTTTTTTCATGACTACACTCACAGACAAACATACAGACAAATTGTATCAATCATCTGCAATAGTGTAAAACAAAATACCTTCTGTCTGACTTAAATTAAGTTCAACATAGTTTGAGGCAATGAAATCGTTTGTCTGCTTTTGAATTTTTAAACTTTAGTAATTCTAATTTTACGCCTATATATCACAAACATCTTGACCAAAATAATTATCCGTAGCCAAAAATTGATCAGAGAAAACATTTCAAATGACAGCAAAAATGGTCACTCAGGTATGTGCGCAAAGTGGATATCTATCCATTTCTCTCTCTCTCTCTCTCTCTCTCTCTCTCTCTCTCTCTCTATATATATATATATATATATATATATATATATATATATATATATATATATATATATTACGGGGGGTACAAAATTTAATTAAACGTCCAAAAAGACAAAATTTATTCATGTTAAAAAATAAAAATAACGGTTTTGGTCCTACCTGGTCACAGTTAAACTAGGACAACGATTAAGACAAAAAAGAGGAATTAGATTCTGTAATGTTAAAAATATGATGGGGAGGGGAATGTTAAATTTTAAATTGTAATCAAATTAAGACACAATAAACGTTCCCTCTGCTTACAGAGGGACAGTTTATGGGTCAAAATATACATGGTCTCTAACACTTTAAGGTAGAAATGTGAGTGTTCATATCTATCTATCTATCTATCTATCTAAGGTTTTACCATTATCAATTTATGCAGTTATATACAGGGCGCCCCCGCCCAAAAAAACAGAACACATATATTTTTGACGGAAATTCCTAAACTGAATTGTAGCCTTTTCTTTTTTTCAGGATATGAAGTAGATTCTGTGCATGAAAAATTGGGACCATAGTATTCAGCAACATGTCCAGACGTTCGAGTGTACAAAATTAGAATTATTTGCTTTAATTTTGTAGAAGTAATAAAAAAGTTTATGGGTTCTATTTTTGAGGTGGGGGTTACCCTGTATATAATTTGAAGAATGGATTGGTTGACATTGACTTATTTATATCCAAATGTCTCTATCCTTTTTTTGAAATTTAATGTGTTATTGTAACACTTAAGAAATGTTTATTTATCTATTTTGCTTCTGCGAAAACTGATTATTTTAAGACAAAATGTACACTTCAAATTTTGGACACGATCTTGTTTATTTTAATCTTCCCATTAAATTCTAAATATCGATGGAATCTTCTTATCTCAGAAATTGTTTAAAACCCATTCAAATTGATATTCACAGACGTTCTTCAAAAGGAAACAATCAGTTTTAATTATTTTTTAAAAACTCATTTATCCTCAAATAAATTATCGTAATCCATGTTTTATCATTTATAGAGTTATTTAGAAGTCACGCACACACACACACATGCTTATATATACATATATATATATATATATATATATATATATATATATATATATATATATATATATATATATATATATTGAAACACGGACATGATTATAGACAGCCAACAAGAAAAAAACTTGCTAATTTATTTGAACAAAAAAGATTTCTATTAATGAAATTGTCACGAGCAAATATAATACGCAGAAATAGAATATTCATTATTCTTATTTATAAGTATCAAGTCAGGATGGAAGTAAGAAGTTTCCTGACTCTCTATCTCTCACTATCCACCCCTATCATTCACCGCTTCTGGAAAGTCTCTTAGACTGCATCTTGCGTCCGCACAGTTGATTTAAGTAAGTCTTTGATGGTCGGGAAACTTGCAGGTCGCTGTCCGGTGTTTATAAGAGAACGTCACATATTTGTTCGTCTCTGCTTATATATCAGTGTCCTTGTTCTTCATACATGAAAGGTTTTTAGGTATAAAGGTAAGTGGCTTTACAGCTGCTGCTTTGTGGGTAGTTGCTTCCAGAATTTATCATTAGAGCGTTCTGTATCTTTGTGTTGTTACAATCTAGTTTTCTTTCTCTGTGCTTTTTAGTATCCATGTGGTGTATCCATATAATAATAAGGGCATACTTACATTTGATAAATTATAAGTCAACATTATTTCACGCCTTCACTAGGTGTATGTAGCCATCACTTTCGGTAGATGAGATGCTGATGCCGAAATATGTAAACTGGTCAACTAATCTTAGTATATTGTCACCGACTGGAGATGGATTCTAGTCGTTTAAAACATTTCTACTGTGTCTCATTTAGTTTCATTTATTTGTCTATTTGAGTATTCAGGTTAGCACCGATGACAAAACATTACATTTTGGAATGTATCTAGCAAGGAGAGATAAGCAATTATAGAAATGGAATTGGTGCAATTGGCATTGGTGCAACAACAGTCAATCGTTGTGCAGGGGTTTGGAATTAAATGTACAACACATGATTCTTGGTTGCCTTTTCTTTATGCTATTTAGGGATTTTAAAGCACAAGGCCTGTGGAAATATCCTACACAATCCTTTGGTAGAGGTTTGCCTTACAGATGTGGAGACTATGGCTAAGTGGGTGGAATGTTAACTAATGACCCGGAAGACAGGTGTTCAATTCCAGGTCGAGTCATCCCATATTTTCCAAAAATGATACTTGATAACGCCTTGATTCACACTCAGCATTATAAGGTGCATATCAAGTGTAAAGTTGAGCAATCCGAGAAAAAAATGTAGCGCCCATCTACACCTCACTGTTGTAGGGAGCTTTTCGGTCGACCTCGACAATGGTCACCATCTTATATATATATATATATATTTCTTTTTTGTCTACAAACACTTATGTGTGTGATTAATATTCAATAAAATTCCTAAGTTGATACTTAGGCAGATAATTTTAAAAATGCTGGTGCGTAGTATGAATACTCCTTTGTTGATCATCATACAAAATTAGCAATGTATCTATATATGTAAGTCTGTGTCCTCCTGAATATACACACACACACACACACACACACACACACACACACACACACACACACACACATATATATATATATATATATATATATATAGCCATGTCTATGTGTGTGTGTGTGTCTGTTGATAGTATACATGTACATATCTGTATATGCATGCATAAATAGAACATATCTATCTATCTATCTATCTATCTATCTATATATATATATATATATATATATATATATATATATATATATATATTATTTCATATTTAACATTTATTATTATATCATAAATATTAAATAAGCAAGTCACGCTTCTGCCATTGTTGCTACAAGCATTCATCCTGTACATTTTATTTTCTAAAGAAAAGATTAAGTAAAGCATTATATTTGACAATTTATCTTTCATGATCTATTCTATTTCCTTTCCATTCCTTTTGTCTTTTGTTTTTGGGTAGAATCGAAACGAATGATATGATTTGAACGTCAGCATGTATTTCATTCTCTCTTTTTCGTGCTCATAATGAACGTCTCGCTTCTGGATGACTGGATCTTTCAAAATATGTGGATGCTAATTGACTGATAATACGCTAAATTATATCAACATTCAACGGCATTGGAAATTCAGAAGAGAGCTGTAATTTTATAAATCTTTGAATACCGAAATTTGCAAGGGTGGAGTTTAGGAAGACTTAAAGAAAAAATAATCTTTCTTTTTCGTCTTCTAATCTTGTTCTGATATGAAGAAAAGAAAAGACTCTCCAAAATATAAGACAAAAACTATTGGCGGAAGACAAAAAGTTATAGAAATTGTTGAAATAATAAAAATATAAGTAAATTAGATAAATGAAAATAAAACAAAGTAAAGAAGGGGTAGAAAGAAAGAAAATGTTTAACTAAAGGAAAAACAAGAGAGAGAGAGAGAGAGAGAAAGAGAGGTAACACAAACTAGTTGATAAATGAACGGAGAAGTAATGTAAGTAAGAAGGAAAAAGTGAAGCAAAATTACAGTCTGGTAAAGAAGACAAAGACAAAGACAAACGAAATGGGAGAAAACCCGAGGAGAGTGAGAGACAGAGACAGAGTAGACAGAGAGAAGAAATAATGTCTGTGACAGAGAGACAGAAAACTGAGAAAGTGTACATGTGTGAAAGAAATAGAGCGAGAGAGAGAGAGAGAGAGAGAGAGAGAGAGAGAGAGGGAGAGAGAGAGAGAAAGTATAAGATGATAAAGCTAATCATCATGAAAATGGAACGATAAATGAACAAAGAGAGATAATGAAAGTAAGAAAGAAATGATGAATCAAGAAAAATAATAATGTAAAAGAGACAAAGATTAATAAACAAAATAGATAAAAGTTTGAAGAAAGAGAGAGAGAGAGAGAGAGTGAGAGAGAAAGAGAGAGATTGAGATAGAGAGAGAGGGAGATAGAGAGAGGGGGTATAAGAAGAAAAAAAAGGAATATTATGAAAATGGAATTTAAAATAAAAAGGAAAAATCTAAAAGTAAAAAGTTGGGGGAGGGAGAATTCATTAAGAGATTTAGAGAAGAATTTTAATCAAGTCAATTTCAATCATTCAGCAAGCTGTCATTGACAAACAACCGATTCGTATAGCATACAAATAAGTTGTTTTCATTAACGATAAACTCTCAGAGTTTTGGCACATTGTTAAAACAATACGTTAACACTTTGGAAATGGATTTATGGAAATCTAATTACTGACATCATTTAAAACCCGATGCTCTTAATTTGGTGATGCGTTTCAATCTTTCATCTTTCTTTCGGAAAATTACTCTCTCAGTTATATTTATTATATTTTTTGTGATATTATTATATGAAAATTAAGATAAACCTTATTTTTAAACATTTTTAATAAAAATATCACTATTCTTTGCATAATGCAATATGTATTTTATTATTCTTTAATCTTGCAAAAGATAAAATCTATTGTATTTCCTGCTAAATTCTATAATTATTGAATAATCAAATAATTGAATTGGAATTTATACATGATGATGTACATAGACTTAAAATTATTGAAAGTTGACTTTTATATTAGAATGTTAGAAAGAATGAATTAATCAAATATCATTTTTCGTCAAATTCTACATTTGGCGTTTAACCCACTTATTTCCGGTTTTTTTTTATTGAACTGGTCAGAAATGCTTTTGTTATGGATGAAACATTGACGCCATATTTATTTTAATCCCCTTCACTTTTTCAAATTTTACTCTTTTATAGATTTTCAGATTAGAAAAAAGAACACGTTGTGTTGTCTGGTGAATATAAAGTCTTATCAAATTGCGTTAGTCAGTTTTTGGTGAATAAATTATGAAAACTAGGAGGTGAATAGCCATGAGATTTTCGTGCTTAAGAGATCAGTAACCAGTCGGATTTTTGGAGCATATTCATGTTAAATTGTTTTGTGGGTAAGCTTTAGATTATCACTCATCCTTGTAGGGAATAGAACCAGTGACCCGAATTCAATTCCTGGATTAGTCAGTCCCCCATTTCACTCTGAAATAGTTTCCTAAAAGTATGTATGCATATGTTTTACTTTAAGTCTTGGAAAATAGTGGGACAGAATGCGTTCTTTAGCTTTGTAAAGGTAACCCCTGTAGGAGAAAGAGAACTCTGAATTAAAACCAGCTAAAAAACGGAACATACGGCACATCTGCTCATGGGGAAGTGGCTTTGTAAACACATTAACAGTTCTGGTAAAGCTTTCGAGCGGTTTTCATGTTTGGAGATATTTGAAGATTTGTACCGGGATTGCAACCATATACCAAGGCACTGGTTACCTGTGATAACGTCTTTCATAAGTCTGCGTTGTTTTTTTCCTTACTGAACAAAATCAGTTACTGGAGTCATTTCAAAATCAAACTGCTCAGGCATCAGAATCCGAGGGAAGAAACTCAGTTAAAACTCGTGTCAAAATCAATGATCCAAAGTCTGGCCCACTAGGCTTGGGTTTCAGAATATACTGACAGCAGCTATGCAGAGGGGTAAGACTCTCCCAATGAATGTCCTGTATATGACACTAAGCAAACTGATTGTGATGTTCTTGTAATGCTGGAGCTTTGGGGAATACCGAGTTCTCCTTTATTGTCACTGATCCGTGGTCTGCTCTTGCCTGGTGTGGTAGCAATTGATAGGGTCATATTCAAGAGTTAAATTGAACGAAACTGTGTGCCTAACCTGAATTGTTTGAAATAAAACTGTTTTGGTCATTTAACCGTGTGTAAACACAAATCTGTACTTACGTTAAACTGAATTGTTTGAAATAAAACTTTTTTATGTGTATAATAATGGATTTGGCATTAAATAATCTACAAGGGTTGATATGCCATTAAACCAAACCGAACTAAATGGTCCAAAGTAAATGCTCAACGAATCACCCACGCTCCCTGAAACTTATCCTCTAACCCTGTTCACGAGACTGCATAGATTTCCGAGTGTTTCAATCTCCTTGCCAGTTGAATGAGTCCCTAGAGGTCCATCACTTCTCACAGATTACGGTCCTTCCTTTCTTGAAGCAGTGATGCCAATCAAAGAACATGAGACTGCATATAGCATCATCACCATAAGACTTTTACAGCATCAGGATAGTTTCAAGACCAGTTTTTCTATGATTTAGTTACATCGAATTCAGATTTTTATTCAGTATTTTCTACCAGAAGAGGTAGCAATTTGAAAAAAAAAACAAACACTGAAATGAAAATATACAAACATTTGTGCCAATTATGTCATAAAATGAAGATATATTGATGTCTTGAAGTGTCAGTGCCAATGCCAAAAAAAAAAAAAAGAGAAAAAAAAATAACCCAATATTTAATGCTTACAACTCGTATGATCATGCTAGTTTTATATCATACAGATTTTGTGTATTTATTTAATTCTTCATAGCTACAAGATAAAGGACATGCTGTATACTCTATATATAAGAGCCCCATGTTGTCTGAGTTACTCGTCATTTAGAACACTTTTTTTACTAATGCAGGGCTGCATTCCAAAAAGTAAACATTTCGCTTAAAAAAAGAAAACGTTTATATCATGTGTATCGTTATAAATTAGTGTGAATTGCAATAGGAATCACGGTTAGTCGTTCAAGATGTTCCAATTAAAACAACTTAAAAGACTTTTACATCGTAATAACCAAGTTAGATTGTAGAACCTTGAAAATGATAAGGTCTATTAAGATTTAGTTTGGTTTATATAAAGTTAAATCCACAATTATGTTTTTTTTTTTACATCCGGCATTTGATTCACTTGATAATAATCCTATTTTGTTTTATTTTAAAAGTTTCATTACAACAGTCTTTTTTATTTCTGGTAGAACGTTTTTGCCAACGATAATCTTTTTTTTTATATCAAGTATTTCTATGTGATGTAAATGTAGATATCAAATATTTCTACTTAATACAAATGTTTGATATCATTCCTTTCTATCTAATACAAATAACTTATATCACTCTTTCTATCTAATACAAAATGATTGATATCAAGTATTTCTATGAAATACAAATCTTTGATATCAAGAATTTCAATCAAATAAAAATCTTCGATATTTAGTATTTCTATGTAATACAAAATTTACTATCAAGAATTATTTTCTAATACAAAAGTTTAATATCAAATATTTTATCGAATAAAAGTGTTTGATATCAATTATTTTTATGTGATACAAATATTTGATATCAAGTATTACTATCTGATACAAATATTTGTTATCAAGTTTTTCTATCTGATACAAATTTTTAGTATCACATATTTCTACCTGACACAAATAATTTGAAAAAATTACGTTTTCCTATCTTATACTAATAACTTATACAGTTTTAAGAAATTATTCCTTTTTAAAAATGGTAATTTTTTTGTACAGTTACATAGTTTCAAGTATTCCAATACAATGAAAATAATTTATTAACATATCAATTTGATCACTTTTAAAATCCTAACAGGTACCTCTACTGCAGGTCGGATTGAACTTGGGAATTGTTTTAAAGAAAGAAGACCCCTATCTCCCAAGAGCTACAGAAGTCAGGACTCAACACCGGATACAGTTTAGAGTTATGCACAGATCACTCTTTTGGGCGTAGGAAGAGAAGTCTTATCCCTCTACATAGAACGCAGTCGGGATATGGTACACTCCCCCAACGGGTTGAACATACTATATGCCAGATAGTGTCATAAAATTTGAAAAAGGTATCAATTTCCTGATTCAGAGTGAAATTTGACCGGAATATACAGTTTGTGAGAATTATTTATGTTGAGGTCGGCCTTGTTGTTTATTCTTAAAATATGCTTCTATATGACCTGCAGATGGGTAAGACACACTTCAAAAAAGGTGGTGTCCTGAGTATGATACTTAACTGAATCTGATTATAAAAAGAGTGGAGTACTCCTTCATTGCTATTACAACTTAATCAATCCTGACCCAGAGAGGTTGAAGCTGTTTGAGTCCTACTTACGGGTCTAGTAGATAGATCTGCTTTGAAGTTATTCATATTCAATTGGACCATGTGAAAAAAAAAAACACTTTAAGAAACAACTACAGAAAAATGGAAAGTTAAAGTTCTATAAAGACGATTACAACACTTCTAGACATAACATGATCCTAGATGGATAGGGATGTTGGTAAAATCCATCAATCAATCAATTTATGTGATTTGTTATTCTGTGTTAGCATTTCCCAATTTTATATTTTTTAACACTAGTGCTTTTAGCAGCAATTTAGAGAACCTGTTTTGGGATGCATACCTGAAACTGTACATTTGGCTAAAGAGTTTGTGTGCCCTTACATATCACCCTTGTTACAGCGGCAAATATAATCAATGTGACACTATCATTTTTTTTGAATTCTTGAATAGAGTCCCTTGGGGCGAGCTTTGTCTGCAAGAAGCAAATAGATTATTTATGTACAAAATATGACGCATGGGTAATGGTCCAAATCTTTGATTTGTTTCAAAAGAGTTTTAAAATTTACTCGTAAATTCAAAGGAGTTGACTTGTATTTCATAGTTTATAAATAAGTTTTCTGTATACAGATTATTTATTATTATAGAAAATAAGATACCGTCAGATATTATTAATGTTTTGGATTCATTTACATGGAGAAAATTTTCAAGAACAAAGAAAACTTTCTCAAAATTTCACTTTCCGTCTCAGAACGATGGCTTTAAAATTGATTAAAAATATGGAATCAAAATGAATTGATTTAAATAAAAAAATCACCGCTGTTTCTTTAACTAATTTATCATCGAAAGTTAAAATTGTTGAGTAAATACATAATAGACTATCAGATTAACAAGATTAATGTCAAGGGGGATGTAACACAAGATTTAAGTTTAACTGGTTTTAATACAGTATTGTTCTTCTCCTAGACCGGTTTCCATAGCAAGGTTAGAGATCCCTTTCTATCTATTCTATAACTGGAGGGAGAATAGTTGGATTTATTTCTTTTCAAAGGGTATTTGTTAAATGCAAACAGTGAATATATTTAAATATATATACACATACACACACACACACACACACACATATATATATATATATATATATATATATATATATATATGTATATATATATATATGTATATATATATATATATATATATATATATAAAGCGGATATACCTGTGACTTAATGTTTATCTTTGGACGTAGTGAGCCGGGTTTCCCATCTAGAACGCGGCTGTGTGTATTTCACATTGACCAAATATCCCGAGTAAAAGTATGAATCAAAGTATTCTTCGTCCACGAATGAAATAAAAAGCAGACTAGTCTCGTTAATATTGGTATATCAACCATTCTAAGAGAATTCCGAATTGAAACCCATTGAATAAATGACAGAAATGGACTCAACCACAGTATTTCTGCCCCAAGTCATGCTCCATGATTTGTACTCAGGTTACATAGCCATACATGAATACGTGAAATAGACATATTCATACCGGTACGAAAAACGTTCATAATGTCCATAACGCACATATATAACATAGGAATCCCGAAACACGAAAAACACTACGACTTCTCAGTTCAGGGACGAAACTTTTCACTACCTTTGAGTTTTAAAGGTTTTTCGACATAAGAAAAGAGATACCATCTTTCTATACTGACTTTTTCATCTGCCCCAAACCACGTGCGACACCTGCCGGAAGGCCTCGGCGAGACCCGAATGTCAACAGTCTTCCTCGGACGCTAAAATTCAACTCACTGACCTTTCTCAAATCTCAGCCCAACGCTTCCGGTGCGTGACGTCAACTCACAATCCCTGCTCATAATCCTCTATCTGGGATTTTTATTATGACATCTATGAATGACACGTCCGCTCGGCGCGCGCGTGAACCCTTGCGCTCATGTTTGCTCCTTACTAACCTATGCACTGAGCCGAAAGGTTCTCTGCCTAACTAAACTCAAAGGCAAGATATATAAAACGAAATCCCTCGGCCATTATATTACACTCATATGACCAAAAATCTTATGTGATCAGGGAAGATACGATTACAACAATTTTATGAGGCATCTTTCTTAGAATATTTCCACCTCTATAGAGAGTATATGCCTTTGTGTGATTACCAGCAATATTTTTGCATAATAATTATGTTTTGATATCATTTTTAGTCATCTAAATGAGCTACATTTTTCGAATGATTAATGGCATTGTTATTCCATCAGTAAAATTTAATAAACAGCAAAATTCAGAATTTAAAAACAAATACCAATTAATTTTCTTTTAGTAGTGGTTCACTGAGTGCCAGGGTAAAACTAAAATTAAAAAAACAAAAAAACAATGAGAGCATACGGTTAGGCTCACGAAAAATAGAAGCTTGTAATTCCTTTTGTCTATCGAATTAATTAAGACACGTGGTTATCTTGCACGTGGGAAAGCAAACTTTCAAAATCGTCTTTATTTGCAAAAGAATAGACGCTATGAACGCATATTCATGTGTTTGCGCGGATTTTGAAGCGTGCACGCATAGATATTGTAAGAAGAATATGAATATTATAAATCGATCATACTTTTAAAAATTCACAGGATAGGAAGGGAGAATCCAAAGTAGATCATCGCTTGGTAAAATAGGTTATCAGAAATTTGCAATTTTAAATCAGTAAGAAACAATATTAGAACGAATAAAATATTATGATTTTAAAATATTCAAGAAAAATCTCTATTATCTATTTATACATATTGCTTTATTAAATGCTTACATTATACGTCCATTGATGATTTTTTGCTTGGAATTATGGGGAAAAGAAAATATTTATGAAAGAATATAAATTGATCTTGTAAGTTACATTTCAAAAGCCAATACCAGCAGAAGTATAGTAAAATAATTGCAGATTAGAGTTAGATAACATAAACTGAGAATAGACAACCAGCAGCAGATCAGATAATTCGTGGCCTCAGAATTTCAATGCACTTCCCGAAAGAAAGAGGGTCAGACATCGATAGGAGAAAATGACGATGTTTCAAATGGATAACATTACAGTGATCTCTGCACCAAAATGCAAAAAAATAAAATGGCAAACATTTTTCAGTTATAATTAGTTTATTAACAATTAAAAAAGACTGAATTGCACGTTGCTATTACCGAAACGATGTCTTATTCAATGCGTCTCTTTATCAGACAAAAGACAATAACTTTATTAAGTGTTTTACCGAAGATGTACAACATGAAACTCATAGTCGATATTATTATCCTGTTTCCATTATTATCATATATATATATATATATATATATATATATATATATATATATATATATATATATATATATTATTTACTTCGTGTAATTTTTCTCACCAAAGTTAACTAGAGGTCTTTCACTGGAATCTGAGTGACATCAAGTCTCATCCGAATTCCAGGACTGAATATTCTAGACATCGTGACAATGCCGTAGTTTTTTTGGTTTCCATCCTTCCTATAATCCGCAATTCCTCCAGTATCTTTTCTAAGCCTTTCAAAATTGATACAATCGTATCAATTACAATTGGTATTACCGTCTACAGCTTTTATAGTTCTCCGATAATATCTAAGTATTTGTCTATCTTTTCGCGATCTTTCATTTTCCCTCTGAAACATCAAAACCCACAAAACTTTCTTTTTTACTTCAATCAATACTAGGTCTGATCAACTGGCCGGGATCAGGTGATCCGTTTGTATCTCAACATCTGATTTTCCATGACGGAAATTTTCTGCATTTGTTCATCATCTGATTAATTGTCACATATTCTGCTTCCACATAACCTAAATTTGCAATTCTGTTGCATATTATCAATTTCCCTCTTGATACGATTCGACGTATGCTATTATTTTATACTGGCATCAAAAGAGAATATGTTTCCCATTTGAGATTTTTTCTGCATATCTTGTATACAATCTTCTCAGTTTCTCCCTGCTAGTATCCATACTGTTGTTTTCTTACTATTTTTGTTTTTTAGATTTTGTTGTTTTACCGTGTATCTTCATGTATATATTGATTTTAATAGGTCTTGAAAGTAAATTTATTTGCCCTGTTTATATATTCGCCGATTCTATCTACAAAATTCTAAATCTTGGCGAGTTCTCTTCCTCTAGTTCTTCTTGACACATAGAATTTTTCCATGTTATCTCTCGAGTTAAAGGCCGTGTGTATAGACATCACTTTCGTTGTCCTCTGGTCCATTCATCTGAATTTCTGTCTTTTATATTTTGAGAATGGTTCCGATTATCTTACAAGAGGGACACCCAACATGTTTATACCTTCAATGAGATTTCTGCTGCAGAGGTTGTTTTCGAGAAGACATCTTCTTCTTCAGAGATACTCATTTATTTTTCTTTCATCTGTGATTGTCTGATATTGTTTGTTTTCAATCTTCTATTATACTTGTAATTTTCTTATTTCGTAAGTGTGCTGATTCTTTCTTGATTTGGTTGGTTTATTCCCTCCGTTGTTTCTCTTTTCCCTTTCATTACAAGCATGAAACACTTTTCAATTCCAAATTCAATTCCTGTATTTTGGCTGTATATTATTCTAGTATCTATGAGGAATTTCTGGTTTGGATTCCGCCGTATTTGGTACTTGTCTAATTATCCATATGAATAAGCTGAATTATGTTCTTTTCCGATTTTTTAAATTAGTAGCCTTCTGACCATTTCTTAGGTATATAATTAAGTGGGATTATTACCAAAATAATTACGGGTTATATATATATATATATGGAGAGAGAGAGAGAGAGAGAGAGAGAGAGAGAGAGAGAGAGAGAGAGAGAGAGAGTCTCAATGAAAGACGCTGAATTGGATTTTGACCTCTGCTATGCTTTGTCGTACTGTTAAATCAACTTTACGGGTTTTAATAGCTTTCGTGTCTTCGTCAAAATTTGGAAAATTTTCAGACCTTCTATTATCCAAATTTATGGCATCATATTATTAGCTTTTCCATAGTCTATCCATGCCCCTTGTCTACATTTTACTGCCTAGATTTTACTTCCTTGAGGGTGAGTTGATCTATCTATCTATCTATCTATCTATCTATCTATCTATCTATCTATCTATCTATCAGGTCTTCTGTTCTTCCAACTATTTTTCTAGAAGCATCGCTATTGTTTTTTATGGAAATAGTCTACGCAATATAAGCGACTGATATATTTTTCTCATTTGTCTGGTTAGGATTTTCTGCAACTTTGGTAGGCTCATTATTGGCCTCTATTTGCAAAAAATGGTTGCTTTTTGAGTTTTTCTGGACCAGGATAGTTTTCCCCGTTTTCATTCATTCGTGTATTCTTTCCTCTTTCAAGATATTTCTCAGTTACTGAGAAAATCATTCGTTGAATCACATGATTTTGTAAAACCAGAATCCATTTTTACCTTCATAGTCTTTTTCAATTGCTTTTATTTTTGCAATAAATAGCAGCAGAAACCTATATATGCAGATCGGTCTATATTTGAAAGACGGCTTTAGCAACCCTTAATAAATGGTTGGGCATACCTAATTGAAAGGAAATATATGCGCTTCAACAAAAGAACTCTCAATTAAAACAATTGAAAGGATTGTGAATCTAATTCAAGAATGCAACCACGCAAGAGAGTGACGAATAATGTTGGTTATTTCCAGTCGACTGATTCTATAATTTAGTTCAAATACAAACAAATAGGGGAGAGAAAAGAAAACATACTGGTAGACAACACAAAATAGAAAACTGTAAACAATATATATTGAAAATTGGAAATACAAAGCAAAATAAATAAATAAGATTTAAGGTTAAGTAGAGAAATCTATAAAATCGGTTGAATAAAGTGGAATTTACATAGAAAAAAGCCAAACCAAAAAAAAAAAATGAGCTTGAAATGGTTTAAAGAGAAACAATCATGATGTGTGGCTAATTGGATGATAGGAATATGTAGCACTGAATGAAAAATCTGCATAGACCAAAGTGATAATGTAGAAACTTCTGTCTGGTGTCATTCAAATGATCTAGAAATAGAAAATCTATAAGTGATCCAGGGTTGATCATAATCTACTCGCTGATTACACAGATGACCTGACCTTCTTCCAAAGCACAACAACATTCGGCTGAACTCAGACAAAATTATAAATAAATAAAAAAAATGTCATATTAACATTTTGGAAATGTGTAAGATTTTATTTTGATTAATGAAGTTTTATATTCGAGAATGCACTGCCCCTTTTTTCTTCTATTAGATTTTTATTATTAATACAGGTATTTAGAAAGTTTTTCCATTAAACTTATATTTGTAATATAATACATATACAATACTGATTCTGACTTTATGGTGCGCATAGTACACTGCATATTCTAAAAGTTATCCACTAAGTAATAATAATCGAAGAAAAAAATACTGAAACGATTTATTTCATCAAATGTTACCGATCCACGCCTACTTATTATCAACTATTTTTGTTGAATCAATAGAATTTAGTAGGAAGAAATCAACATGATTGATATATCTTAAGTCATTCTTAAGCATGGTTTTCATTACCTTTCTCCCTTTCCTAATAGAAAACCTTAAATCAGATTTATTAAGCAAAAAGACTGAAGACAAAAAGTTAATTGTGTTAACCGGGATTCTGAATTCTCCTGAATAACAACTTTTCAATTAACCCCAAAACCAAATAGTTAAATAAAGTATAAATTAGATTAGGCTGTAGCATTCCTTTTAATTATTTGTATATCATTGTTTTGCTCTTCTTTTTCTTTTTTTTTACCTTTTTATATTTTCATTTATTTTGGTCTTTCTTAGAGAGTTATTGTTTTTCCCATATTTCGATGATATTTCTCGGTATATCTCTTTACCGTATTTATTTCTTTTAGATTAGCCTTAGAAAATAAACAGTAAAAAAATGTGACAGACTTTTATTTTATCACTTTAAATATTTCTGTCGTATAATGATTTATATATAACGATTGATTAATAATGATTGGAAAGTATCCAGACATTTAGAAACCCTCTTTAGTATGTAAACCTATCAATGCGTGAAACGATACTCTTTTGTCTGATTGTTTAATCGCTTTTCAGACTCTTTTAAGTCAGTTTGGACATGATGTGACTGTCGTATTTGCAATGGCAAGTGAATAGATCAGCTGATATGAATTTTTATTTGGCGGAAACTCTTCGAGTGAATAATAAAGCTTTTGGAAATATTTCAGTGACTTAAGTTCACTGAACATTCTTTGAAAGAGATTAAAATTTTGGAAGGTCGTCAACTAACAGCATTTCCCGAAAATGTTGAATGCATGCAGGTTGTTATCAAAAGAAATCGGTATTGACATTGCTGGGATTTAAAGAACCGGGGATTCCAAGGACTGGCTACGCAGCCATGTGGACAATATTCACTGTCTCATGCAGGGTATTTTGGCAAAATATCGAATCAGTTAGGTATGTCATCATCTAAATCCAAGCCAGTAAACATTTGGGCTTAAAATCCAGCTACGTTTATTAATCTGAAAATATTTTCCTTAAGATTTAAGAGATTCACTTTTATACATTAAGTAACCTATTTTTTTAATAGTATTTAAAAATGTCAACAAGCCTTAAAAATGAAATGAACTCTGTCTTTTAAACATTCTTTTAGTCAACGAATCGAAAAACTACCCTGAATAATCTTACTCAAGCCATGCGATATTTTAGAGACATTTCTGTTTATATTAGATTTCCTTGAAATTTTACCTTCAGCCCAAAATATTTCTGCATTAATTATAATGATTTAATTTTTTACTTTCATACGTAGCTACCTTCCATTCAAGTCAATTCCAATAATTCATAACGCATAACACTTACTCTCATATATTCAAAATAAAATAATTTAAAACATAATTGCAAACCACGTAAAAAAGGAATGATAGTGAACATTCTTCATCTAAAAAGAAACAATGATAAAAGTGTGTAACTCGTTAAGTTATTATAACAATAATGCTTTCCTTTTTGTCTAGAACTACACAGATCATCTCGAAATACATTAAAATAGATTATGTCAATTCTAGAAAGAGTATATATATATATATATATATATATATATATATATATATATATATATGATTCTCTTAATACCCTGTCCGGTGGCAAAAGCTGCTTGGTAGCGCCAGGGGTGGCAGTACCGCCTTGAGCTACCGAAACTGTGTTATCACCCCTGGATGGCGGCTGATGAGGATATGGTATAGCACGTGCTTTCACATGTTGTATGATGAAAATTTGAATACCAAGACTCTCTGGAAAGCAAGATGACTCTTTGGAAAGACAAGGTGACTCTCCAGAAAGTTGGAGTGACGTCCTGGAAAGACAGGAATACAACAAATATGGATAAGACAATTAAAGGAAAATGCCCTCAGGGTGTCTGTAGCGGGGAGGGAGAATATATCACCCACCATACTTGCTCTGACGGTAACGAACTGGATATGGACCCGGCTACAACGTGTGATTGCGGCAGAGAATTTAACAGCTTCCGAGGGTTACGAATCCACAAGGCACGCTGGTGCAAACAACGTAATTCTCCAACAGGAGAATGTAAATCGAATGATGGGCTTATGAATCAGGAATACCCCCACAGTGTTGAAGGGCCCATTGTTAAGCGACAGCGTCCTGGAGACATTCCTCACAAGCCAAGAATTCAGTGGCCCAAGGGTAATCAGACAGCTACTTGGACAAACTTAGACCAGAAGCTTTCTTTTTTGCTCAACACCCATCTTAAGGGCCCCATTGATCATCAATTGTTATCTTTCTGCAGAGTTATATATGACATTTGTCTGGAATGGTTTGGTGCAGTAACGAATAAAAAAGATAAAACCGAAGGAAAACGACCGAATAGACGACAGATACAGAAAGGAAGGCTAAGATCGGAACAGAGAATGCTGAAGCGCCGATTAAAAGAAGCCCCGATTCATGAGAGGCTGGAACTTCAGAATATCCTAAATGATATTAAAAAAAGGATTTTGGTGATCTCCAGAGCTGAAAATCAGAGAGAACATCGAAAGAAAAAGCGTCAGGCTCGGAGAGCATTCTACTCAAATCCTTACGCTTTCGCAAAAAAGCTTTTCGTGGAATCAAAGAGTGGCAAGCTTGATGTACCGAAGGGGGAACTCGAGAATCATTTGAAGATGACATACTCAGATGATTTAAAAGGTATCCCAATAAATCCTCTAAGAGATTTACCAAAACCCCAAGATCCAACGGTAATGTTTGATGATAGCGGGATAAAACCCAAAGAAGTTCGAGATTTCGTCCATAAGGCCCGCGCAGGTAGTGCCCCGGGCTTGAATGGGATATCGTACAAGTTATATAAAAACTACCCACGTGTCCTCAGGAAACTCACTATCCTCCTTCAGCAGGCTTGGAAGAAGGCTATTGTACCACAGGAATGGTGTCTGGCCGATGGTATTTGGATACCAAAGGAAATGCCGTCAAAAGGTTTCACAAATTTTCGCCCTATATCCCTCCTAAATGTAGAAGGGAAAATATTTGTTGGAACGCTAGAACAAGTGAATGGCAGCCGGAGTAGATTACTTCGAAGGGGACTAGAGTTTCATGTGTGTACTATCAATAAATGTGCCCATACGAAAAAAGTCTGGAAACTTATTTAATGATCCTCGCGTATATATATATATATATATATATATATATATATATATATATAAAAGTTTTTGTTATAGGTCCAAAGAGAGAAAGAAATAGTTTTACATGAGTAAGTCTACCAATATATTTGTTTTCATGCATTATTTATTTGTTTATTTTACGTATTTGATTATTTATTTTCATTTTGAGTTAATATCTTAATCATTCACTAGTAGTTAGGACATCAAGTCATCATCAGAAAAAAATGTTCTTGAAGAAAACTTCTTAGAAAGTTTTTAAAATTAATATTCATAAAGCCGATATTCTATAGAAGAAATTAAAAGCAAAGTGATAATGTAGTATAACTATTCATTGAATGAAAATTATTTTTTGGTATCCGGATGTCTTCAACTGGGCGTCTCCGGTACTGTAATGGTTAGCAACCTTGATTAGGTTAACAGCAAGAGTGAGTTCGAGTATCATTGGGTACTCGATTCATTCGACCTTGTGTCACATCTAAGCAAAAAGCTTTGTAAATTACTACGTTATCATAGTCACCTGACACATTTGGTTGATATGTGTTAAGCATAAGCAGGGTGTGATTCAAATTATTCTCAACTGTTTTGGTGTAGCATTCGTTTACAAAGTTTTAGAGGTGTCAACCTATGTCTGTCCATTGTACTTGAAAGCCGGGTTTTCAGGTTGATTTAGCTTAATGTTAAAACAATTCCAAGACCAGTGTTTTGAGATATTTTTTATCCATTCATTTTCTCATTTTTTTCCTATCATCGTGATATTTTAAATACTTTTTTCAGGTTTTTTTTATTGGAAACTTTGCCTCACTTAGAATTGTGACTGTTTGAGTGGAAATGTTATTCTACAAATAATAGTTTGTTGTAATCCAAAGATTAGATTTTAAATCTGCCGTTGTTTAATCTAATATAAAATTTTCATTCTGACGTTTCAATGTAATATTTTTGGCTGCGTGTCCAATTTTGTAAATAAATTACATTTTTGCTCCTGTAATTCGACTCGTAATGATTTTTTAAAATTCAAATTTATAGTGAATACGTTGGTTCATATAAGGAGTTAGCAACATACATTATTCTTAATTTTACATGGTAGGCAAAATGTAGTGGATTTTATTATGGATCTCTTATGGATTACTGTATTATTTTCCTTCCTATCACGTATCTTGAGTTATTTTGTCGCCAATAGGCCAGTATGCCTGGTTCTTGAAAAAAGAATTTTAAATTAGGTTTTAATTTCCAAATTATTTCCGAATTATTAGAGTGAGATGTGAGAGAGTGTTATTAGATGTAGTTATTTGGGCAATGCAATTAAGATGCTCCTTTGGTTTAAGTTTTAGGGCATTCGGCACCAAGTTAGTTCATATGGTTTTCGATTTACGAATGGGAGAACTGCTGTTTAATTTATCGTTTTGTCTTTTCAGTTTGTTATCACGTATTCAAATTCTTATAAGATTATTCTTGTGAGTGATGAAGCCTTTTTCAGATAGTTGGGATGAGAAGACTTCTAATGGAGATAGTTATCTCTGTGTGTATTTTGAATGTTCATTTATTTCTAGTTGTCTATTCTTGTTAATATATTCTAGAATAAATGAAATGCAATTTGTTGGATTTCTCTGCCTGTTCTCGAGGAATATTACATCAATATATCTATCGTAAAAGTTACAGTTATCATTTATCTCGAGGTATATATATATAAAATATTTAAAGAAGATAAGTTGAGAATGATTCAATTTTAGAATATATAAGAGTATTCTATTAAATCTCCATGAGTGTTAAAAATATGATTATTGATAATTAGATTTACAAATCTTATACTGTGCAAATTCATGAAATTGTAAAAACAACTCAACAGTCTGTCGTTTGGCTATTATGAATTTATTTCAGCTGGGCACATATTCTTGTATATAAATTTATAATAGCCAAATGACGGACAGCTGAGTTTTTCCAATTATATATATATATAAAGTAAAAGTAAATTTGGCAACCGTAGTTGAGGGCGACCCGAAGGCTCCGTTTTCAATAGCTACTACACCGTGGTGTAGGGGAGGGCACTACTCCATTCCCTGGATTCCACAACTTTATCCTTGATCTGTACCGTAGGGTTAAACAAGGTCGCATCAAGTACTATTTTTTGAATTTTTGGTATGAGTCTATTTGGGATTCAACCCCGGTCTTTCTGACCCTTAGCGAACATTTTACCCAATAGGCTAACAGCAGGTGATGTATTTGTTAACAAGATAGATTTGTTGACCGTTGTTCGGTGGTTCGATCCTCACTTGGCGATCCCGTGACCGCTAACCTAAGCTAAATGAATAATTAAATATATGATGGACTCTTACTTTAATCTCAAGATATAAGGAATTATCCTGATTTATGTCATTTTCAATATTTTTGGAAAAATAAAAAAAAATCAAACGAGATGGACTATGAAAATTAATAATCAATATTCAAAACTTTTCTTAGATATTTTAGGCAGGTGTTTAATTTAGCATTTTCTTTACTCTTTGTTACTGAGCTCACATTTAATGTTTAATTTTGTTTCATAAATGTTCTTGACTGAAATATATAATGGTTTGAATCATATATCATTATACCTGTTCATCAGCAATATATTTAAAAGTGATTAACAACTAAGATGACTGTCAACATTTAATCTTTACTTCCTTATGTGAGTCGAGTCAAGCTGGTGCCAATATGTTTGTCAGACAAGCGATAACATCAACCTCAATTTTGCTAACCAAAGATAGGAATAACATTAGGTATCCGATAGTAAATCAGGTATTTAAATATGATTCAATTTTCTTCACCCAATCATTAACCACGATTTTTATCAAAGGAAGACTTGAAACTTACGCTAGAAAGCTGATGTCAGTGAAAGTTTTATGTTGTCATATCCTGACGATAACAGACAAGAAATAATTACATCGGCTAATAAGATCTAAAGTCGCATGTCTGAGAATATAAACAGTTTTCAATTAGAAGACAGTAATTTTCTTTTTCATAAAGGAAAGGTAATACGTGATAATAAAATATACCACCTCGTTTGTAAAGACATGCAGATTAATTATTTTTTTTCTTTGAGAAGAGAAAAATATATATGGAAATATGTATTCATTTTGGAGGTTTTCTTTTGCATATATATCATTATTTCTTAAATATTTTGAAACCATTTTCTGTATTAACATAGCTATTCGATTTATATTTTTTTTTACTTCCTACATTACCAAAAATTCTCAGACTATTTATTTTCATTGTCTTATATAACATTTCTTACGACTCCCTTTACCTTCACTATTATTGATATCATAAATCAGCAGACACATCCTTGGTTCTTCATCGAGTGGATGCATTTAAGAAACCCCACTAACATTAGAGGAAGTGATACATTGTCAATTTTAAGCGGCGTAAAAATAGTTTTCCATTCTCCTTGATCAAAGCTAAAGAACCAAGTCAGTCCAATAATTGAAACATAGCTGGGAGAGAAAAGATACATTCGTTCCTTTCTCAAATATATTAACCCAAAAGAAAACTGAAAGTGCCTTGTTCATAATTTCAGCTCAGATCACCGGTTCTAATTTCTGCTTCACTAACGGATAGACTAAGTGCATCTCTTCTTTGCGTTTATGGTTTAAATCTAACTACAACAGTAAGAAATCAGTTAACATGACACCTTACGATCTGACAGGTTCTATGGGATACGTATCTTCAAAATCAAATAGATAAGAATGAAGAATAAAATACTTAAATGCACTCTAGTATGATAATATCCTGTCATCGATAGAGGTGTCGTTACGTGTTGCAGGTGTGTGGTCTGATGACACGCAATTCCCTCAGAATTTGTTGGATGCGGGGAAGTGAAAATATAATTGAAAATTATCGGCAAGTCTGCTATAAGCTAAAGAAGTTTCCCTAAACCGGAAATCGATCTTCATAAATACGACACACAGATGCATAGATTGACCAACAGATTAATGCGTGTGGCACTCTAAAAAAATTATGGAATTTAAGACATAGGATGAAAATACGTTTTACTCAATGTTTGGATAAGGAGTTAACAGCAATTTCTTCTCTAGATTACTGGCCTGAAAGGCCAAGACCAGTATCCCAAACTGCCACCTCTATATAATTCAAAAGATCTCATGAAAATTTGGTATCGTCATCTTTTCAGCAATGAGACAATAACAGATCGTTGGAAGACGATCACTCCAGTTCTTGTGTTTCCTAGCGAACAAGGAAACGGTACAAAGATAATCTCAAAGAAACCATACCAATACGCACCAGGCTGACAAACCAGAATATCGACATAAAACACTGTCTTATGAAAATTAAAATGAAGAATTAACTCTTCTTTATCTCGGAGAAAATATGACAAAAATATTACAAACAAAAACATTGACTCAACTATTAAAATACACGAAAATGTTTCAACGTGTCATAAAATGCCGAATCTTAACTAAAGCAAATACGCCATTCATTCAGATATTGTTTTCTGCACGAAAGAGAAGCTATATTAAACTTGAAAACAATTCTAAAGATAAATGGAAAAAAAACACTATATTTGGTTGCAATTATTCATTGAATTCATCAAATAGATCTCTGACATTTTCAACCATGGCAGATATTTTGTTTATTTGGTGGTGGAATTCAATCGCATGGTCGGTGCTTCAATATGGATTCAGTCTTGAGTAATATTATGGGTTGGTCAGCATTTTTTTGCATCAATTATTTCCACTGCAGATGGGCAATACGTTTAAACCGAAGAACAACGAACTGCGCAATTTGGTACACGTTTTTGTCTCACTACTTGCACTGATTTCCCTGATTCTCTTTCGCCATTCATCCCTATCCTCCATCCCTTCGGGCAAATCTTCTAGACTATATCTTAAGTTCGTAAACAGCTGTTGGAGGTAAGTTCATGTTGGTCGGCCAACACTGGTGCGCCCAGATGAAGGGATCTATCGAAGAATGCCACTTAAGAGTTTGTCCTAGCTTCCTCGGCAGAGTCATGCATGTATTGTTCATTTTATTTGGATGGTTTTAGAGATAGAAGGTAGGTGACTTTACAGCAGCTCTTTTATGCCTTGTTGCTTCCAGGATTTTTTCAATAATAGCTCGTAGTTTCACCCAATGATAAAAAGCCAGGCAAGTGATATAACTATGTTATATCACTTCCCTTGTTCTTTGTCATTTATTCATAGATGACACGTCCTCAAATATTTTTTCATGCTAAACAAAGGAAAAAAAATATGATAAATTCAATTCTACTAAGCATGCAGTAGAAGAAAGAAATTACATAAGTAAGTGATACTCACCAAATCTTTTGCAGACAGTCAGATGCTACTTATGCCAGGGACATTCCACTGAGTAATTGTACACAATGGGATCATCAGGAGAGTATGTGCATCGATTCGTTGCCTTCTTCTTAACATTTTTATTTGCACCCCACTCAGTGAATAAAAATCTATATATCACTGAGGCCCTATTAGTTAGTTACTAGGTTTAGCTTAGATGTTGACTCAGAAATGTAACGGTGAAATGTGATTTGAAAAATATCGACGTACGTTATGAGAATATTGGATGCATCTCGTTACTCATCAAGATTTAACAAACTTAATTTTGAAGTGTTTCTCGAGATATTTCTTTGTTCCATATCCACATGGTATAGGGTGCCTGCTACAAAACCTCTTGCTCCAATTTCCACTGCTTCACCATCACGCAATATCTTCCCTTTTTCCATCTCTTTTTTTTTTAATCTCCATATTTGCTAGTTTTCATTTCGTGCCCTTTCTCCAGCCGGTTTTCATATGGTATTGATAATGCTTCCACTATTAGTTTAGGGTTCACCACGAGAGGAGAAAATATCTGGTTGCAGACCTTTGCAATATATTGTTTTTGGGTAATCATTATGTCATCATAGTAGGTCGGCAGAAACCCCGCAATCTCCACTTGATCCAAGAAGGTTTTGATCTGGTATAGTTCGATGCTTGATTGTTTGATTGTTTGCTTAGAGCCGATGCATGTTCTGCCTCGCACTGAAACATTTTTCTGGGTTGAAAAAATGGCTTCTGATTTCATATAATTATTTTTAAATCGGACAGATTCATCCAATACTCTAATGTGTCTCCTGGTACATCTCCAATAGCAAAGAACTATCTTAGAGGGGCTGTGGACATGATCTAATGTTTGTGGCTTTTCGTTACCTTGGGGACAGGTACGATTGCTTTCTTTCTTCCATTTAAAAATATTCTTTTTGGAAGAAAGTTGGTCATACGTAGAGCGTATTAGAAAACTAAACCCAAGAAGAGCCACCCAGCATATGGAATTCCAAGTAATACATTTTTGCAAGGTCTCCTCCCAGTTTGTCCATTTGCCCCGTTGCGACTGCTGGACTTTTTAGGAATCGTATATTGTCCACTTCACTCCTTACAAACTGAATCAACATATTCCAGCGATTTTAACCAGTAGTTTTTGACCACCGTTGATTTTCATTCGTTCCTAACCCTTGTCTCGCCGTTTGAGTGTGTCCTATGATTTCCTTGAAAGTTAGATTGACCTTACCAATTCTTATGGTGTCCCTGACTCTCTACTTCTTCCTGTTTTTAATGAAGGGTTTAGTGATTTCATCTTTTAAGTCATTCAGCATCAGTTGGAGTCTAGTTTTTCCGAATTTCAATTCCTTCACAATCGATTTGAATGGTAATTTTAATTTTTCTTGTCTGCAGTACAAAGCAACATCAGACAAACTTGAAGGTAAACCCTACTATTTTCGGTTATATTTAATAATCTAAGTCTCTATTGACTCAACTGTACTGGTTGCAATTTCGTATATTTATAATGTTATAAAGTTACATAAAAAATGTATCTCTTTTTTTCTCGCTGTTACAACGCTCTTTAAAAATGATTTTTTTTCAATTAATAAGATGCAAAAACAAACAAAAGACAAAATAAACAGGAAACAAACCATCAAGCAATTAAAATTTCATGCAATAAGAAATTACATCTATCTACTTGAGGTTATTTACGCCCTCTTACTAATTACTTGTCAAGCAATTACAATATTATATATACATATTTTTTCTTCCCTTTTATTTTTCCTCTTATCTCTCGTTTGAGTTGGTCTTATTTTCTTTTTCAGCTGGTGAGCTTTGTACTTTCGTTCCTACCGTAGTGTTCATATCAGATCAATTCCATCAGTTCGGTAAAGAAACACTCATTGATTCCCTTCTACCGCTCTCAATGCCAATACGAGTCGGTATCTTCTGTTTGATTAATCTACAACGATATTTCCATCCCCATCGAGCTGATATTACCTACCTATTAGCTACTTTGAGGCTCCCAAATAAAGTGGACCAAATTATTGTATTCCTGATTTATTCTTCTAACTGAGTTTCTTACCACTATTTTACTTAATTTTTTCCTCAACTATCGAAAGTTTATTTTCCCCAGGAGTTCCAGTAACACTGGTATTTTGCTAAGCGTTACTTCGGGGAATTTCTTGTGTAGGGGTTCCAACAATAATCCCCAGTCACTCAAGTTTCAAATAATTAATTCTATAAAGGCTTTCCTCTCACTGAACTTCCGTTCAATTTGATAAAATGGAGGTAGATAGAGAAACATCCCCATGAGAATGATAAGTTCAACCATGGTCAATTGAGGTATTATTTTAATTGATCTAGAAGGCTCTCCCGCGCATACTTCTCATAACCTTAAGCCACCCGGGTCGCCAACGCCCAGATTCCATCAGTTATCCCGACAGCCTGGCGCAAGACAGCCTCGGTTAATACTTTCCTCAGGCAAGCTCTTTGTATCCCCTTTCTGGTCTCATTAAATAACTCAATCAAACACAAACCGTGACTATCCGCTACATAAATTGGGCTGGAGGCTCCACACCTCCCTAAGCCCTCAACCTTACCCCGATTCGCTTTTTTCCCTGGTCAATAACATAAATTTCGTCCTCTCTGGATTCAAGGCTAAGAATTATGTCTCCGTATCTAGTCACTATTCCATATTTTTTCCTCCTGTGGATATGGAATGGGTAGATTTATTACTTCATACATTTCAAACATACTTCCTATGTCTAGCAATAGTATAGACACTAACACTTATAATTTGCTATTTTCAAATACGATGACACAATCTAATGCATCTCAATAATTTTTTGACAGGTCAACTGGCAATTTCGAATGATGAGGTAATTCGGTTTGTATTCTCAGTAATAATTTTCTCAGATAGCCTGGGGTTACTACACTAGGCGATAAGTTCCCCAGTGATAACATATCTAACTGTGCCCTGACATGTTCTAACAATATTATCAAGGACTAACTGGTTTGACGAACCCTATAAGCAATTATCATTAAACTGGAAATAATGTTGCATAAAGTTATTCAAACCTTGAAACTCCTTTTCCAAAGCCACTGAGATAAACCCATCTCGCTTATTAACTCGTTTATACTGCCTCTATTCTTGGCAAATTCGACTCTTGTTATATTTAATATAGACACGCTTTCTTTAGCAGCCTACCCTAGAATCGATCAATTCCCTTCTACAGTCTTCAAACTTTTTCTCACAACTTTAATCACTTCTTTAGATACAGTTTCAAATAAAAAAAGCTGAACACCTTCCCCACTATTGATATAACGGCTCTTTTATTTCTAGTCTGCCATAGTTCCACCCCATTTTAGGGGATTGTCCATTTCTTTCCACTGATTTCTCATTATTGTTGTATCCTGATCAAAAGAAGACAACAATCGAAAGTATTCAACGTTATCCTCATATTTTTGGGGCAATTTGTGCCGTCACGAAACTTCTCCGACTGGTTTATTGTCGTCGAAAGGGACAAACCTTTAATCTCAACCCTTTTACCTACGCCTATCACCCGGACAACGCCAAGCGTATTGCTGGTATTAGGTCGGACAATATTCTATTTCGGGATGTCATTCAACAAGAGCGAAGAGGGAAAATTATTACACAGAGATTTTCGAACAAGTCAAAAATGAACACAACACAATATGAACAATTTAGAACACAGATTATTTTATTATCAACCCCACTTCAAAAAAGGCATGTATGCAAAGTAAGATAGTCTTTGCGACACAAATTTTAAAAAATATGTATTTTAACAACTTGGGTGCAATTCATCTAGAATTTTTCTTGTGATTTTGTGGGCAAAAAATCTTTTGAAGTGCTTTGTGTGTGGTAAGAACGCGGTAAGCATATAAAAAATGTATTCATACGTTTAAAATAAAAGCTTATCCTACTTCTCTCACTCCTCTGCTTTTATCCATATATATATATATATATATGTGTGTGTGTGTGTGTGTGTGTGTGTGTGTGTTATCTTCCTTCTGGTGTCGCATTTCACCGACTGTAATTTTTTTTTCTCCTTTCTCCAGGATGCTTAATTGGTCATTCCTTATCTTCAAAATCCATCGTCTTATGCCAGGAACAATTCAAGCTATTTCTCTTTCTTTCTTTCTTTCTTTCTTTGTACATCTTTTTCATATCGTTTCTTGTTCTTTGATTTTTCTCGTTGTCAGTCGACAGGCAAAATAGTCACACGTTTCTTATCTTTTTCTGACGGCATTTTAATCTTCCCCTATGAGCTGGCCTGGAGAAGACAGCTTAGTCCTCGTGCAACTGACTCGCCTGTCTGTTACGGGGACTCTTGGCCAAATGACTTGTTTAATTGTTCCTCCTTTTGAATTCGACCTTCCCTTCGCCTCGTATCACGTTGGTCTATTGGCTAATCGGCATCCAGCCTTCAATCGGTCGCTTGTTGCTAGGTGCTGCTTTCCAGTTCAGACACCAATATTAGGGAAACTTAACCGTTAATCGGTTAGCACGTGACCTAGAGAGAGAGAGAGAGAGAGAGAGAGAGAGAGAGAGAGAGAGAGAGTGTGTGTGTGTGCGCGTGTTTGTCTATATTTATGAATAAAATATGAATTTAACTCTCCCCTGGATACAAATTCATAACAGTACCCTAACGCATCAGAACTTAGTTACATGATCACTCAGTTCCTCTAGCAGTATATCGTTCAGTTTCAAATCGATCACGAAGGTTATCAATCATTTTGATCTGGTGTCAATCACTTTACTCGTCTTTTTGAAAATCATATTTTGACTGCCTCTCCAGGCTTCTACTGTGTTCATCAGCACAAACATAGTTTGTAATTTTCTGGGGTTAATTTCAGCAGGAAATGCAATAAAAGCTACTTTTACTCTTATCATCAAACTTTGACTGACTAATGTCCCAGCGATAACTGCCAATGCCATTACGAACTGAGACCCTACCATGCACAACAGTATCCACGAACACACCGCCACCACCTCCATGCGTGTATCACCAATCCATCCCAACTACACTATGGGTGGATATACAACCGTCTTCTTTCTTCTGGGGGTTTTACTCGCTTCATCCCTCTCAATCTTAACTTTAATGGCTGCTCCAGTTCATTCTCAGTCATTTTCTTGTCTTCACAGTGGGTTTGGAATTGAGAGAGAGAGATAATCCATATTTCTCTTCACACCCAGTGGACTCTCCTGTAATAGGTGATTGACTATTTCTTTCTCTTCACCGGAGAGAGGGTTGGGATATAGGTATTTCGTCCACTTCTTCCCACTAGTCTGAGTCCGTATAAATGGGGTCTGGTCAAACACTAAGGTTAGTTTTTATTTCCTCTAGGTTTTTTGTCTTTTATTTGAGGTCTTTTACCTCTGGGGGTCCCCATATAGCCACTTCTATGGGATGGGCCTTCCGTATCATTGGTAACACTCTTCTTATCAACAGAATCTGGCTCTGCTAATTCCGCCCTTATCCGTCTTTTCTCCGCCCATCATCGTGTAGGACCTTCCCAATCATCAAGTTCACCCAATGTATAATCGTTGGCATGTACTCTTTTAACTCTGCCGGACATTTGGTGCCAGATTATGAATGGTTGGATTTGCTCCGATATTCTAAAATAGGGTTTCTCATCTTCAATCCAGCTTCTCATCTCTCATATGCACCTTATAAAACACTTGATCACTCAAGCCGAATCAAACTTTTCTCCTTCCTTTATTTATTCTCTCGTTTCTTCTACGGCGAGGGTCCTATGGAATATTTATACCTTCGCATTACTAAGCGGATGGTATGGGGAAGAGTTTAAATGCTTTATTCTCAATCTTTCTAGACTCATACGTATTATCTCATTCACATTTTATGGTTCTTTGTTCGTGACCAGCAGTACAGGGGCCCAATACTTGAGGGATACATTCGTCAGTAGGAATCCTACTACTTTTGGTCTCTCTTATCCGGAATGTCAATCAATATACAAAACAGTATATTTATTTCTCCTGGGGTTCCCCATATGGACTCGAAATGTCCATGCTCACTTATTGGGAGATTCGTCTCCATCAGGGAGCTTACTTACAGTGGTCTGTTTTGAGCGTGGCATAATAGAAGCCGTTCTCATTCTCCATCACTTTCCCGTATAATACGGGCCAAAAATAATTCCCATTTATCAACTCCTAAGTCTTATCGATCCCCATGTGTCCTAATTTCACGTAATACTGTTCCACCACCTTTGCCGTCAGCGCTTGGAACACAAGCTTAGGTTTCTCCCCTTCATCTCTTCTTGAGAGGTAATACAGCCTTACTTCCTCTATTGTATATTTGGTGGTTTTATCAGTCTCCACCTTCCTTCTCAATGTCACTATATCACTGGCTCTGGCCTATCTGCTTAACCCAATGGGGGTCATTGATGACCTCCATGTCTTTTTGACCTTTATCACTCTAGACAGGACGATCCTTTAATCTATGTGAATTTATCACTTGGTAGACCTTATCTTCCACCCCCGATTTCAATTCAACCAATTCTGCCTCAAATTGCTTTGCTATTTTAGTCAATAGATCAGCACAAGTATTATCTTTCCTTGTCAAGTAATCTATCTAACAACCATATTTGCTTAATTTCAATGTCTACAGTTGGATTTTTCCATTCGTCTAATCCGCTTCCAACAGGTATCGGAGTGACTTATAATCTGTCTTAATCGTAAACACTGCCACACTAAAATAATAATCCAAGTTTTTCAATTCATACATAACGGCCTATTGCTCCTATTCAATCACCGACCATGTTTTGTTTTATTTTAGTTGTAAACGGCCGGTAAGATAGGAAATATACTGATATTCCCTATGGTAATACCAGGCACTGGTAGTTCTTATCTGGACAAGGTTGGGTAAGAACTGCACCCATGCATCAGTGTACAAGTCACGGCAAGTCAGCAGGGGTGTGGCCATCAATTGTTCTCTCAGACAGTAAAATGTCTGCTGACAATCTTCTGTCCATCTAAAACTCGCATATATCCGGGTCAAAGCAATAAGTGGGCCCGTCAACCGCGAAAAGGCAGGTAGGAACCTCTAATAATATCCTATAGTACCTATAAATCCTCTGACCTACCTCAACGTTGTGGGATGTGGTAGGGCCCTTAGATCCTCTACCTTATCTATGTTGAGTTTAATTCCTCTCCTGTTTATCACGAAACCCAGATACCTTGTTTATTCCCTTAAAAGCTGACACTAAGTTAGCTTTATTGTTAACCCGTGTTCCCCCAATCTATCATATACCCTCTGAAGATGCTTAAAATCTTCCTCTCGTGTCCTGGAAAATATCAGGACATCGTCCAAAGATGCCATGGCAAACCATTCCCTCCCAATCGACTCAGTTGGGTGAATACTAATGGCGCATGAGACAATCCAGCGGGCATCAGTCGAAATGAATAGACCCAAATGTTTAGCAAAAGCAGCCCTTTCCTGGTTTGCATTATCCAGGATCATATGGCAATATCCCGATCGTAGGTCAAGAGTCAAAAAACAAGTAGCTTTGCCTAGCAAGGCTTGTATATCATCAATAAGTTGTAGCGGTAACGTCAAGGGGTTGTGACAGCATTTAATCGACGGAAATCCACTCAAAACCAAGGGCCACCACCCTTCTTCTCAATCATAAATATTGGGAAACTCCTGGAGGATCTGGATCGTTCAATTACCCCTGTCTCTAGCATATCCTTCATGGCTTCCACCACCACTCTTCCCTAAATGAATTGGAATCTGATAAGGTCTCAGTTTCATCGGTGGATTGTCACTCGTATCGATTCTAATCTGTATAGTTCACATCTGCCGTATTTCTATGACTGAATTAACTCATACATCTCGGTTGGCGCTAAGCAATTACGCCACCTTGGTTCGATATTCCACTGGAGCTATTATTTCCTTCCTCAGCACCCTCTCAAGGTACTGTTTCCGAAGAAGTGACCAACTTGTCCACACCTCTATTAAGCCATATGCCTGACTCCCGACTCAGGGATGCACAGACTCTTCATCCCTACGCGGACAATTCATTTTCTCATGGCTTGGACTTCCGTATCGCAAAGCACATTTGACTGAGAAATGACCAACTTTCCCACTTGTCCAGCAAACTTTTATTACAGCACTTAGCAGGTTTACACTATCTCCTACCTTTTCTTGGTGACCCTTCCCTGTTTCCCTGGTTCTTTGTGTTTGACAGTGGTTTGGGACTGAACGTTTACTTCTGTCCTCCCGGTGCGCCTTTCGAATAACCACACCACCAAAGTCTGTGTCCATTCCCTCAACATCTATCACATTTCACCAACGAGACACCTTCCTCTCTCGTTGGACAGTCCTATGAAATGTGGTCCTCATAACCTAACGTCCAACATACCAACCCATACCTAACCGGGGTGAGTTGGTAAAATCTATGTCTCAGGAACCAGTTCATTCTCTGGGGATGGGCCTTTACCCAATTCTCAGGTTCACCCTTACATCCTGCTAAGTCACTCCACTTTTGAGTCCTTTCTACGCCCTTGATTTTTCGTCTTATCCCTTCCCACAGCCTTTCACTCTATCTGGCTAACGCAATCACTTCTTCCAGCCTGTCCGGGGCGACGTTAATCACGTCTCTCAATACCTTCCCCGCGAAGAACCTCTACACAAATATCCGTCAACTCGGCCTGAAGGACCCCCCTCTATTTCTCCTAATCGTCAGGGTACGACGAGACCACAAAGCGTTTAAATCTTTCCCAAAAGTATCTGGCATTATCTCCATCCAACTCCTCCGGCTTCATTTGCTCCTTCATTGTTTCTATAGCGGTTTGTTCATTGGCGACCACCCCACCTGCATCTACTTAAATTCCTTCATGGTTATCAGTGGGTTCTGCTAACACAAAACCCTGTTCTGCGAACTTGTTATCGCCCAACAATACCAAATCCTGTTCAGCAGTTTCTTCTGTAAGGCCTCCACCCAATCTTGGAGACTAGAAGGGGCATTTTTATTCGCCTCCAATTTAAACACACTCCATATCAGCCACTGGAACGCCTCAGTGATCACTCTCTTCCCCGCTTTCTGTCCTCCCTCTATCTTAATCACGATTTCGGATCCAGAATATTCACTGTTCCTTATTTCATTTTTAAGTGACTTGGCTTATTTTGCTTCAATTTTCTACCGGCTATTTACGGCTACAAGGTGGAGGCGTGGCGAAAAGAAAAAGCAAAAGTGTTTACACCTTGTGGTCTTGCTCTTTTCTCTTCTGTATTCTCCGTCTCGGTTGCTCGTCTCCTCTAGTATATGGGTTATTCAGGGTTGCTATAATTTTCTCAGGGTTGTTATGGGTTTCTTCCACCATTCAGCGTTCTCCGGTCTCACCGCTTTTCTCGACTCAAATCCTGACGGCACCAATAATTGTCACCCAGTCTTCCATTCGACAACCAACAGATAAATGCCCCAGTGAAGGATTGAATCTAGGCCTGTTCCGCCATATACCCACGTTGTGTTTTTAGATCCACCTAATTGAAGTCAACACTCGCCGATCGCCAAATAAATCAGATAGGGTTGATCATTCAAAGAAAAGAATAATTTGAAGTCAAATGCCAGAGACAAAACAAACACGGTTTGCTCAATAATTTATAAAAAAAAGTTTAGCTGACAAAAAAGTTCGTTTCTTAAAAAACAATTAAGTCAGATTTTAAAAATGAAAAAGTCTGATAATGCAAGTCCCTACCCTGTTATGTGAAGTAAAGCAATTCAGAGACCAGGTCATATTTATCTCAGAAATCAGTCTATGTCGCAGTCGGCACAATTTTTCTCAAAGCTAAGTCGTTTAGCAGTTCACAATACGGTTATCAATTCTCTTACGACAGTCTTCCATAACTAATTCGTGATTCTCACTTCTTTGACTCAGAATGTTTGGCCCAAGGCTTCAAATGCAAAACGATGGAGGTTTTTCTGCCGACTGTTTCTGTCTCCGGTTTGCTTGGTTGCGGCAAAAATCCCGATTTATATAATTATATTTCTTATTTCTTCGTGGGCGTATCTCATCAATGGTTTTCCTCTTAATTAGATTTTAATAATTAGTTCAATTCATGATTGCTTAACTCCTACACTGATGGTAACTTTCTGTGACCGTTATTCAAATGGGGAAGGATTTCCTTCCACTAACCCGTGTCAGCTGCTGTCTCCTCTCAGTAGTGGGCAACCTTCTTTCACTCACGTGACCAAT
The DNA here is from genome assembly GCA_963585895.1 of Sepioteuthis lessoniana. Lineage (NCBI taxonomy): Eukaryota > Metazoa > Mollusca > Cephalopoda > Myopsida > Loliginidae > Sepioteuthis > Sepioteuthis lessoniana. Next base: position 112,312,655 of record OY757917.1, on the reverse strand, counting down.
AAGCCACGTCAAGCAAATTACTCAGTCTTTTGAAGAAGAAACCTTTTTTTTCAATTTCTCATGATCTGATATTTCCCATACTATAATATTTCCAACTGGGCCGTGATTGATACCATCTCAAGTTTTTGTCATTATTTTGACTCTGCTATTTCCGATGATAGTCTTAGTACACTCAAAATATATATTTTAGCCTTCTCTTTTTCCTTTCTCTTTTTGGTTAAATAAAAATTATTCCATATTTTTCATTTTTCTGCCGAGCCAAAAATTAATATTTCTGGCTTTTCCATTTTGACGATATGTTGTATCATACTTCTAAAACTAATGTACTGATTTTATTCTTCTAAAAGTCTTGCAGATTATTTTTCTGCAATTAAAATCATTCTCAGATTTTTATTGCTCCAGGTCTCCGACGCATCACTTTGCTATGTTATCATAGCATTCTTGTGCAATTACTTTCTAGATTTTTCTCAATACGCTTAATCAGCATCCATGATGTGCAATCATATAGCAGAATTGACACTACCACTTCTTGCAGGAAATTGCGTTTTATTTTATCGGGTAGGTCAGACGTCAATATGATCGATAACCTATCGATATCAGGCTCTATTTTGATCGCACAAAAATATTTATTTTGAAGCTATTCAAATAATGTTATATCAGAGAGCTCTAAGCTTGAAGATAGGGCTCTCATTAGATATTTGTGGTCTGAGAAATGTAAACCCTGTGAAATATACAAAATAAAAGGAGTAGAATGTTTTATGTGAAAAGAAAATCACGCTTTACCAAAAAAAAAAAAAAAGAAGGGTTAAATAGGTTTAATTGTGTAAAAAAAGTTGAAATAGTATTCAAGATAAAGGCAGGCCTGGTAATTCCGCAAAGGTGACTAAACGTGATATAGTAAAACCAGTAAATGCGTTCATTTTAGCTGACAGAACTGTTACAATATAGAGAATATTTCTGAAAAAAATTGGAAATTTTTTAGATACTCCACACAAACTGTGCAGGATATTGTTTTTTTTTCAAAGGTCAGATGTCATCAGTTTTCACCAGGACACTGTGAGGTCTCAGATTGCAGCAAGAAAAACTATCGCCCAATCTGGTTGGAAATAGCTGCCTCATCATCCTAACCATCCAGTTTTTCCCCCGCACCTGACTCCAGTTGACTCAAATCGTTTGTACGTAGAAGAAAGTTTTATAGGGTTTATTAAGTGAAGAGCACCCCGAGTAAAGCTCAGTCAAACAATTTATAAGCAGAATATATACAAAAAAAAAATTCAATTGGAAAATGTTAGTTAAAAAATGGAGACTATATTAAAAAATAAAACTATTTTTCTTGGATGAAATATGAATCATTCAACTCCAAAGTTCACGTTGTTCATTGAATAGCCTTGTGTTTTCCAAGTAAATCATAATACGGGCTTGCATGTCATTAAAAGAACAAGAAGATATGGCAATAATTACCTCAACATTTAGTTTACATTTATACATTGGAATATTTGATAATTTTCTTTTAATGTCCATGTTAAAGCTGATGGGTGATAATGAAGTCATGCAATTTGACAAAGAGATAATGGGATTAAAGATAGACCCATAAAATCAGCAAACAGACTGGATTTTAATTCAATTGGCAATCAAAGGAGGACCTTTAAAAAACGAATATCCATGAGAATTCTTCATCCATCAGAGAAAATCTACTACTTGCCAGTCAGAAAATTCGAAACCACTTGGATCAATGATATTTGTAAACAGATCAGTGAAATCAATGCCTGATAGAATTAAGGATGTCAGAATAACCCAAATAGGAACTACGAAGCATCACTACTATTTATAGTCAATTAATGAACTAAGGTTTTTGCTAATATTGTTTTTTTATAGATATTTTCTTTGGCATATGCCTTGAATAATTTTATCTAGTTTGTTTAATATATATTTTATTAGACCACAATGTTCAGGTAATGTTAATATAATTGTTTTGCGTCTTATATGTTATAAGATTATTTGCTGGCAAATAAAATAAATCGAAACTGAATATCCTGTAAGTGGGCTAATTCACTTTTTTTGGGGTGGGGTAGTGGAGGGCGTTTGAAGATATTATCTGAATTTCACAAGGAATTAACAATTTTGTTTTGAATTCACACTTATTCTTCTCTTGGAGAAGTTGCGAGCATAATTTTGAGAGTCTAGATTCTTTTAACATTTTTACCCATTTTATAATTAGCACTGGATGTGTTCTTCTAAAATATTGATTTAATCGAGAGGGATGAAAAATTCTATTTATGGTTGAGTGGGTGACCCTATTTACCAAACCCCTCGGCTCGGGCAGGATATGACACAAGGTCAATTTTTAAGCGGAGTTTAAGAGGTTTGAATTCAGAGTTTTCCTTCTCCCAGACTAGTTGCCTCACCAAGGTTGAAGAACCTAGTCTGTCCTACTATTTACCCATAGCTGGAGGGAGAATAATTGGATTCATACCTTTCCCAAGGGTATTAGTGCTATGTGAAAATGCAATCAGTCAGGTCCAGGATTTGAACTAGTGTCACCGTGTCCATATCCTGCGACGATAACCATTACACCATGGTTGAGTGGGTGACGTTCGATCTCTCTCTGAGATATTGAAATTTAAATTTCTTCTCTCATTAAGAACATTTTCGTTCGCCACACAGAATTTTCTTTCTAATATCCTGAAGTTTTTAGTATGAAATTCTAATAAGAATTCCCGAGACAGAATAAGAATCCCATTTTTCTTTGTCTTTCAAATGTAGAATTTAGTGGAATTTGTTTCATTCCAGTATCAACATGAATATTCTTGGCAATTCTTAAATTTGAAAGACATACGTATCTGACTCTGAAAACCGACCCTCTAAAGAAATTTATCCAATATAACACACATTTTAATAGGGATATCGTTTAATCATTCATGCTGATTTTCTAATTTTCCCTCCTGACTGTAGGGGTATAATTATTGTTCAATGGTTTTAGATTGTGACGACAGTGAAAACTGAGAAACTAACACTCCATAACAGATGATGCAAGTTGATTTTTAATTCAATCGAAAAGTTTGTTTGACATTTCGCCAAAAAATGAGTTAAATACACAATTTTTTGCATAATACCGTTTTAACGTTAGGCATACAAATGCTTCTGTAGACATCTCTTTAAGTGTAAAGACATATATGAGAAAGTGAATCAGTATCCATAAATTTAAGAATTTAAGTTATATATATATATATATATATATATATATATATATATATAAATATATATATATATATATATATATATATATATGTGTGTGTGTGTGTGTGTGTGTGTGTGTGTGTGTGTGTGTGTGTAAAGGTATTATGTAACCAGACCCTGCGCTGCAGGCAGTATGCGACACAAAGCTGGTGTTGCTCGAGTCCCTAGTTACTTTTTTTTGGGTATAAAGAAAAAGAATCACTCCTTCAATCTTCTTCTATGGACAGCATAGCTCGGACAAATCCCATCACTATTTCAACAGGCCCACACATTAATATATTTACCCAGCTCTTTCGATACGAGCACATTGAGATACAAAGTGAATTTTTAAGCTGAGTTCCGCAATTTTGAATTACGAATTTTCCTTCTCCAATACAAGTTACCGTACCAAGAGGAAATAGCCTAATCGGCCATACAATTTATCCATAGATGAGGAAGAAGAGATAGATTAATGTTTTGGGTATGTGGGATATTGGTAAACTGAAACGTAAAACGCCTTAACCCGGAACTGACTTTGGTCAATAGCGTTCATTTCCAACAAACATGACCATTAATATTTTACTTCATGTAAGTTTTTTACATCAGCATTAATTGGTGAGGTTTCATCTGAATAATTGCAAATCTCTTCAGATCTACAAGAGTTTTCTAAGAATTATTGCTGATTCTAACACTGTTGGGGTCTGTGCAGTATTGATTCTTCCTTTGATTTTCAATCCCTCTAATCGTTTTTCCAAGATTTTGGCGACCATTTCAACTAAATTGGTATAAAAGTCACCTTCCATATTTTTTCAGGGCTCTGGCAATTTCCAGGTATTTCCAATCGTTTTGCAGTTTTTATTTTCAATCTGTGGCTCATTGTCTCTGCAAAATTGACTATATGGCAAGTTATTTGATTCTTGTTAATTTACAATAGGTTCGGAACTTCTGGCCGGGATTGGGAGATCGTTTTGAATCTCAGAATTCAGATGATTGTATAGGTTGCCTTTTCAGGAATAATTCTGATTTGTGGCCACAGCATTTAGTAGTGTGCCCAAATTTTAAACTTTTACATAATTTACAGTGGATAACTTTTCACCTACATTTTCACCTACATTCGTTGCTAGTTTTGTACATTTACACCAGCTTGCTACAATTATTTGTTAGTGATTTATCGTTTAATATCTTCTTCTTCACAACATTCACTTGTTAATCTGCTGTGTATGATCAATTTTAGTCTTGACATAATTGGTTCTTTGTGGTATCATTCGGCGTTGCTAAAGAAAGAGATGCTCTTTCTCTCTTGAGGTTTTCATATATTAGTCATAGCTCCGTCATCTCGTGAGTAATATCCTTAATTTGTCACATGGATTATCCATGAAGTAGTTTTCATTTCCATATTTTTTTCGAAATTGTGTCTTTCAATATCCTTATGTTTACAGTTTTGTAACAGGCTACTATAAAGTGTCTTTCTTTGTTTTTTTAGGGTAACATCTACGCAATTATTAATGCTAGCGATTAATCTTCCGCCTTTTTTACTTAACAGAGAGTTTGTCTGTGTCATCTCAACTAAGTAAAGTCTTATGCATTATTATCAATTCTCGGACATTTAGTCTATTCATCTAAATTTTTGTCTTGTTTATTTTATCAATAATCCAAGGCAATGTTACATGGCGGAATGTCCTGCTCTTTATTCTTTTAATGAGATTTTGGCTGGGGAATTTGCTTTCTGGAAGTTTTCTTCATCTTCTGACGTAATCTTTACTTAATTAATTTATTATTTTACTCCTTGCAAGTTTTTCAAACCAGAACTAGAAGGAGTTTTTTTTTCTTTTACTGCAGTTTGAGTAACAGTAAGTCCCGTCAGGTATGTTGGATTAATTTAAGTCTTCTTGCTGATCTTAACGAAGCTGTGATTTGGAGTGTCTCATGTCTTCCACTGAATTTTAATTCAACGTTTTTATTTCAAGGTTTAAGAATCGTTCCACGTGAACTACCTACTAGTGGTGCCACAATTAGCATCATATTCTACAGTTACTTTTAATTCTCTTGTAATGTTCAATGTTTTGTTTATTATTTTTCTTCTTTATTTTATCTCTATTCACTGTCAAAACAACAAAATCTGATTAATGGAAGTTTTCATCCCGTTAATTAAAACCAGTTATGGAGCTTTTGATGATCCGTTTTTTAAGGATTAGATGATCCGTTTTTATGGACCTTTCGATAAGGATTAGGTGATTTGTTTTCATAGACCTTATGATAAGGAATAGTTAATCAGTTTGTATGGACTTTTTCAAAAGGATATTCGATCAAAATCAAAGATAATTCTATGGATCGCATTTTTTTGGACAGAATCTGGTTTGTGTACATACCATTTGGTAGTATGGTCAAATTTTAATCTTTTGCATAATTCCCAGTATATAACGTTTCTCACCCCGTCGTGTTTAATATTGAACTACTTTGCTGCATTAACTTATTATGTGATTAATCGTTTCATCTTTGTCTCCACATAAACTATATTTATCCTCTTGCGTATTTATCGATTTTCACTAAAATATAGTTAGTCCTCATGGCATTGTTTTCTACTGTTATGATAAAAAATTAAGTTTCTATTTTATGATTTCCAATTCTTTGTAATGTCTTGGTCTTTTCAATTGAGATTTCACCTGTTTGTCGCTCGAAATACCCTTGCAGTTTTTTTTTCTTCCTGTTTCTGTTTCCTAATAATTGTTATTCCGTTTGACCAAATGTTGTCAGGTTTATTATTGGCCGATGTAATTGACCTTTCATAACATTTTTAAGGAGTCTTCAAGTTCTTATGTTGATGACTCCATTCTATTTTCATTGTTGGCCAGTCCTCTTCTTTCTGTTCTTGACACACATAGTCAATATTATCTCTTGGATCGTCCATCGTCCATCACTTTCTTATCTTTTGGTCCATTTGTTAAAGTTTTACCATTGTTGATTTTAAGAATGCTCACGGATATCTTACAAGAGGAACCGCCTGGGGTTTTATTCGTTGATAGGAATTCTGATGCAGGGCTTGATTACGAGAAGTTTTCTCGCTTGTTTAATGAACTTTTTAGTTATTTTTCTTTCATCCCCGCTTGTTTGATGACGGCCGCTTTCATTATTATTATTATTTGCAGTATTTGTATAGGTGGACTATAAGGATGAAGAGAAGTACTTTTTGCATCAGTCAGGTTTCTCAAAGAGTACTAAAGGTAACATCGTTAGCTTTCGTAGGATCGAGCAGTCACCAAATAAACTCACACACTCACCAGGACTACCTGGTAAGGACGGTGACTAGGCAATGAATAAGATAAAGAATAACACCTCTTTAAATAAAGGGAACCGTCTTGTTGAGTAAATGGCCATGTCTTTTTCAAGTGATGTAAGGACCGGGAAGTGCATTCTTTGTAATGAAGCTAGATTCTTGGGATTTGCTGCAACTGATACCAAACGAGCTGTTCCGGCCCATGACCTGCTGCAGAATCCACAACGGATGTTGAGTGAGTTGGTATGGACCTGCGTAAATCCTTCTAAATCATTTCCTGAAAATGCAGTTTTTATCCGAAGAATCCTCCTCCTCTACCTCCTCTGGAGTAGATAGCAAAAGAAGAAAGAAGTAGCAACAGCAGTCACAGTAGTATTTGTTAGTGTGTAGAAAAGCATACCATGTTTAATAATAACATAATTTAATTTTTCTTTTTCAATTCTCGGAGAGATAACGTTAAAATTACATAATATTCAGAAGAGCTGAATTCCCTTATGTAAATACATGTAATAGCGAAATACATAACCAGAATTCGGTTTCCTTCAACATGTCTTTCGAAATTCAAATTCATATCAGCTAATTTTAATTATATCAGGTTTATTTTCTTTTCTAGGTTAGAATTTATTCACATCAGCAATGTCGTCATTTCCTTCATTCAGTTTAAAATTCGGATATTGTTTAAAATGCAAAATATTGCTTGATTTAACATGTGTTCTTTGTTGTTTTGTTATTATTATTTTTTCTTTTTTTCCTCATATTATTATAATTATAATTGTTGTTATTATTATTGGTTTTATTCTATTCAGCTTTCTTTTATTTTTATTCCTTTTTGTGTTTTTTTTTTATCTATTCAGATTTAATTTTTCTCTTGCAACTTTCCTCATTTAAATCTTCCTCCCCATTGCTGTTTCATTTCTCCAAATTATTTTCTTATTTTCTCCCCTCTTTCATTTCTTTTGTCTTTTTTCTCCCAATTTCATTATTAGTTTTTTATCAAATGTTATCTGTATACGATAGAATTTCGGCAAACTGTGAGTTTTATCTAGATAAATTTCATTTGTTTTATCCGTCTTTCTCACCTACACGCACTCTCTAAACTCGGAGGCTCGCATGGGAAAGAGAGAAAGATTAATAGGGTATGATATGTTATTATTATAATTGAACAAGCTCAGCTATAAGGAATATGAAATGATGAATAGTAATATATCAAGTGGTCCCATGAGAAACGAGTCTGCAACAAATACGGGCAATTAAGCGCCCCAATGATTTCGTTATAAATCCCGATTATTGCAGTCAAAGAAAAATCAAAACCACCTTACATATCAGTGAATCTAAAATATTAAGATGTTTTTTTCAAATTAATTATCAAAATAATTGACCTTCAATGAAAACACAAATTCAATAAATAAAATCTCAAATTATATGGCTTAAAATTGCACAATCTTATGTAACAACTTATATACAAGGTATGCTCCCGCCCAATCGAACTTTTGTAAAAGAGAATCTAATGTATACCAAACATTTGTAAAAGAGTATCAAGTGAAATGAATAATGATACAGTTGTTAATATTCGGACCATATGTGCTTTTGCTGAACTTCTCAAGAGCTCCACATAAAACTTTGGGGTGATTAATATAAAAAAAACAGTTGACTTCGGGTGGGGTGAATTTTCAAGTTTCCATTTATATATCTTCTCATAACAGGAGAATAAAAATCATTGGATCATATACACCATTTCATTGGTCAAGCTGAATGCCTGATAGGGTGTGATGACCACTACAACTGAGTTGCTCACATGCAATTATTTCAAAACGTACCGGTCATTTAAAGGAACGAATGACCTGGTTCTGACCGAAAAATTCTAATCCTTTGGGAGTTTGTTAATCAAGAATATAATCATGTTTACAAGAAAGAAAATATTTAATAACAGATTTGTTTTAAATAGATTATTTTATAAGAAATTCTGAATACTCTTTTTTATAAAAAGTTACGATTAGTCTTTGGATAAAAAGAAGACAAATTATAAATTAGAATAAAAATCTAAATTTAGAATATAATGAAACGTAATGAAAATGTAAAATAAAAAAACAGTACCTGAAATTTTAATTCATATCCATGGTAACAGATTTTAAATGAAAAAATTAACACGAAATAATTATTGACGAAAAATTGGACTCTGACTAAACAGATTTGGATATTCATTTATTTAGTCATTTTCAATATTGCCAGTTATTTGATGAAGTTGGTATTATCATATAATTAAGGATACATAGAACGTGGAGATTTTCGAGTAAAACATCCAAATTTGCTATCTAATATCCGTGATCTCCTAAGTGCTCACCAAACTTATCTTTCCTATTAAAAATAATAAGATAATCAAAGTTCCGTTAACATCTACAAGTAACTCTTTCATGTATATCTTATTAAACTTTAGTAAATTAATTATGCTTTGTGACTGAATATAGAAAAAAAGTTATTTTTTTGGGGGGGGGTCAATGGAAATTGAATTTAATTACGAGTAGCAGACCTTGTTACAATCATATGCAATGCCACAAGTGATACAAAAGTTTCAAATCATGAATCATGAGGGAGTACCAAATTCACATCTATCACTTGAAATTGACACTTTTTAATGATGGATTTTTGTTTTGAGATCAATAAAAAAATCTAAATCTAAAGCAGCTGGAAAATGAGTATTTCGCAAAATACCATCAATATAATTCTCATCAGATAACAAGAGAGGGTAATCAGATTTGAGTTAACTTGTATTGGATTTTCTTCATGGATTAAAATGATGGAAACCCTCGAAACACTGTATGAAACAATCCTCAATTTAGGCTTTTTGCAAAATTTAAAAAAAAAAAACTCTGTAAAAAATAATTTATTGTTTAACTTTGAGAGGATAATGAAAAGTAAACTCGTCTCTTTCCATATTTCAAAAGAGAATGATTCATTCTAAAATGCCATTCCAAAATTTTTGAAATTAGTAAAATGACATAAACTTAAAACTAGAGTAAGAATGAGTTTCTTGGAGGAAAAAACACACCCACAAAATAACTTTAAATGCATTTTGTAACTTGTAAAATAATTGCCTAGTTTTTTCACTTTTTAATCTTTAGAGGAACTTTTGCAGCATTTATAGAGCAGGAATAATCTGGCAGAGTCCGTCTTTCTCCATGGTAACTATTGGTTTGAATTCGGGGTTTTCCTTTTCCTATAACGATTTCCATAATAAGATTATAGAGGCTAGTCTGCTCGACTATTTACCCATAGATTGAGGAAGAATAGACGAAGATAAACCTTTCTAAACTGTATTACCGCTTAATAAAATATAAACAAAGTCGATAAACATTTCAATTTTCGATACCGAGTCTACAAAACTCGAATATAACTGTTATGTGTCAAGCGCTTCCGATATGTATCAGCGTATTAAAAAGTAATCTGCTAAATACCAAAATGGTTATCAAATCTTACTATATCTTTCCCTAAAATCTGAAAGTAGTTGCTGATTTTACTTGCTCATAACACTTAACAATTATGAAACAAACGAGACAGAGAACAATTCGGAGAAACATCAAATTGTATGGTGATCTACATATTGCATATTCAGACACGTTTTTTTTTTTCTATAAAACAGATGGGATAGGAAAACATTCAATGATACCGACTCACAAACGCCCAACACGCATTTATAAACTGATACCAATGTTAGGACTGGCCAGACAAGTTTGGATGTGGCTATTTTACAGGCATTTCATAAGGTTGTGTGGGGTTCACTGAGGTTTATGGGCTAAACGGACTAAACTGCGATATGATAGTAAGCGAGATCAAATTCAACTTGCGCTATTACGTTCAGTTTCATACTAATGCTCTTGAGAAACGTATGAAACGCCCATGTCCCCATTGCTGTTGGCTAAATAGTACCATACTGTTCTTCTACAAAGAGTAAATTTGCTTTAAATAACCTTGGAAGGTTGATATACCATTAAACAAGGAAACCGATATTTTCTACGTTGCAAATCAGCTAATGCATTTATGTTTGTAAAAGTTCAATTTCTTTTTGATGACACATTGTATACATTCATACTTGTCTGTATATATATATATATATATATATATATATATATATATATATATATATATATCGCAATGGGTTCAAAAATGCCCATAATTTTCGTATGTGCTCTTCAGAAGTGAATTCGTTTTGTTTGTTGACCTCCTTGAATAGAAATCTTAAAACTCTATAGAACACTATGAAAGCGATCGGTGTGTTTGCTAAGGGAATATAAAAGCGAATATGAATTGATCTTAATGCCGCACCTAAAACTGTTGTATAAAAAGAAGTCGTTTCAGCGTTCACTGAATTCTGTGTCGTCGGAGAATCTTTAATCTTTATTCAAGATCACGTTGAGCGAAAGCGAGCAATAATGAAAGATTAAGTATATGCAACGAGCGTCTTGCTTTTCTGTCAACATTTACACTTGACACGCTTGTTAACCCGGTTGATTGAGAATCAAGGAATAAAATAAGCAAAACTAAAACAAAAAAAATCAATGAAACAGAAAATGTGACCAAATAAGGAAAAGAATAAAAGTAATATGTTCTTGTTAAAATAGAAACACGTCGACTGCTATACGTGTTAAAGATAAATTATTTTAAGAATGTTGAGATGAGCGGATTGTATCTTAGTTGGGTTAAGATAAGCCGGTGTTGTAAGTCATCATTGAATGTCTAATTTTCTATTAATAACGTTTTCAATAACAATGTGTTACGTCAAAGGAAGGTGTGAGGAAGGGAGGGGGGAAAAGAACAAACGGAAACTATATATATATATATATATATACACCCTTGTATATTTATAGGTGTCTGTGTGTGTGTGTGTGTGTGTGTGTGTGTGTGTGTGTGTGTGTGTGTGTGTGTGTGTGTGTGTGTGTGTGTGTGTGTGCTTTTAGACTTACACAAAAGAGAATATCAGAGCTTAAGGTGATCTTTAAAAAAATATTGAGAAAACAGAACAAAACGAAATATTTTATTATCTAGTCTTCAAATCTTAAGCCATCTAAAGAGATTAATTCACGTTACTGCTAAGCTATCAATCTCCTTCCCGTCTCTTAAAATGAAACTATAAATTTTAAGCAGATATCAGGTATTAAAATTCCAATCTCTCACGTTTATGCTGGTGTGAATGACTTCAGAAATTAACTAAACGTTGCCTATCTCCCCTGAAGTTCGCAACTCATCAATATTTTTATATGGCTGAACGCACTAATAATGGTTTGTGAGAAAATGGCATTCATTCCAAAGTTGATTTTTGAGGAACTCAGCAAGCCGCCTGGACACCTCCAAGCGGAGCAATGTTAAACTATATAACCCCAAAGGCTGTTAAGAATTAATCAGTGGTGCCATCACAAGGGAATGTCTCGCACGAAAACTGTTGGACTTACATTTTGCTTAATTAATGAGCCAATATTAGAAATGGATCATCTGACAACTGTTTTCCATATAAGTGTGACGGCAAATTAAAATAAAAAGATCCCCGGATGAGCAACCATTTAAAAGCGTATGGGAACTGGTGCATTTAAATATTGTTATGACCAAACGGGGAGTTTATTTTTTTTGCACGTCTGAGGACGGGGCGGTCTGGCATTTGATACCTCGTAGAATAAGTCCTTGTTCAGAGTCCTTTCTCGGGCATATAGGAACTGGCATATTATGTGGAGTTTAATTTATGGCTAGACTGACAACCGTTGGCAAGGGGTTTCCAAATGTCACACTACACACACACCCACCAAGGCCACTAGTTCTTCCTCCCCTTGAACAATGGAAGGTATGGACCTCTAGGTTTAGATGTTATAATATTAATTATAGTAGTCGACAACTCCGGTTTCCCGTGTAATATTTTTAAAGGAATTCATATAGGAAAATTTAAGCGAGAATAACGTAAGGCGAATAGAAGCTGAAAAAGAAGCATACAATAAGCAGTTTGATAGTAAACGATACAAATGAACAACTTCAACACGTGGGAACATTAAAATAAATAAATCTTTTTCCTACACACGCGGATACACATATTCAACGCGTCAGCTATATTATTAACGGATAGTAAATAAAAATAATGGTCTTTCTTCTTTTCTTTTCTTTCTTCTTTGGTCTTTCTTCAAATTGAGAGAGAGAGAGAGAGAGAGAGAGAGAGAGAGTATATAATTGGGTTTAGGGAGAAACACTCTTAAAGTTTACTTATCCTAACGATGTCTCTGTACCCCATTCTTTACCCATCCGGTCACAAAGTAAAAACATCTGTTGGTTTCCATTCTCACCTGGATTTGTTACTTCGGGATAGACCTACATTATCTCTCTTAACGGTTATTCTTTGACGGCTTGCTAATTCAAACACGAGGGATAGTAGAAATTCCTTATCTCTCTTCTCCCAGTGGGAGACCACGTGACATAAGTTTTTCAAAGTTTATTTTACTAATGGCACCAGTGGAATCATACGAATCTAAGCCTTATCTCTCATGAAACTGCAATCATGGGAATTCATGATACAACCAAATTCACTCGTAAAGTAAACCGCATTTATAATGAATTAGATGGTTGATACGGTAGTAGATTATTATAGATTCCTTTTAAAGTTAGTGCCACAACTACACAAAGCCAACGATGGTATTGTGACTTCGGAAGCAACTAAAACTTTAGAGAGAAAGTTTCTATCACTGCAGTCAATAAGATTTAAGAAAAAACTGAATTTGGCGCTCAAAAACAAAGCCAAAAAAAATCAGAACACACACACACGCACACACACACACACACACACACATATATATATATATATATATATATATATATATATATATATATATGTGTGTGTGTGTGTGTGTGTGTGTGTGTGTAATTACAAGTGCAACTTTCATACTTTAAACATCACTAAGAAAAGTGAAAACAAGATTCATCTCAATTCTGATTTCACTAAAACGTTCATGTTGATTATACATAATGAAATGTGATAGATATAGATATCAGTATTCATTAAGAAAAAAATAAGGGAATGCATTTAGTTTGAAAATTCAAAATTCGAATTCTACATGTCAGTAGACTCTAGTAGACCCTGCCAAAATATTCTAACACGACAGGCTTAAAATTATTTCTTCAGTGCAATGGTATAGATGTCCTCCACAGACGAAAATTGAACTTACTACTGCAGTAATCATATTAAGTAAATCCTATAAATTAAATAAGTCTAAATTCTAGTCGTCTGTACAATTCGACATTTTGATATTTGAATAGAAATGAAGCTTTCCGGGAAATAGTTCGTGGGAATGTTTCAAGCTTTAATTTAATTTCATAAGAATCATTTTAATAAATTGAAACAGGTTTATTTAATTATACTCATTAGGCGTAAACAAATAATTGTTTCTGGCGAATAAAATTCATCTTAACCGCAACTGAATTTCTATGAAGACAAATGCATAATTGCAGACTTTTTACAATGAAATAATAGGAATAATAACTATAGCATCTCGAAATTAAGAGGTCAATTATTACTGGCTAAAATTATTCTATTGAATCACAAACGGTTACGGATCAGCTGATATCTATGTTATAGGGATCTGATATTTGTAGATATGTTATTGTCCCTCAACAGAAATAACACATTTACAATTGTGAGTTTTATTTCGTATTATTGCTTTATATAAAAGAAGCTTTACCTGTGACGAAACCCGATTCTATATTTTTTAAAGTATCCAATATTTAATCATATTTTTTTGTGGCAAATTTTGTAACACAAATCTTTACACACAAGGTTCGATAATTGATTTGAACGTTATGTCAACCTCGCAAGTGTTTTAATGCCTTGCAGTTCAGGAATCGCATTTGTTGCTAGTTCATGTCCTTTCTTTCATGTAGTTTTTTTGTATGAGTATTTTACTCCACGCGTTGGCGTAAATTCCATTATACTTATTTGTTTGCACACAGATAAATCATTTCATTATTGAACAATTTTTAGTAAATGTTTATAGTTTCAAGTAGCTATTATTAATACAAATAATTTACAGTTATGCGGTATCATATCCTTCAATCTAATACAAATAATTCTGAAACACATCTATTTAACTGACTGGTTTTAACACAATACAAAATAACACTCTAGATAAGAGTAGAGAGAATAGTAATGGCAATGAAGAGCTATTCCACATATTCCAGATATCCAGAATTATGACCCTACCCTCAGATGTAGTGTAGTTCTATACACAAGGTATTCTTGTGGGTGTTATATATCTCAACAGAGGATTGAAGCAGGTATTGCAAAGATGATAATAATTTCGTGAAAAAATACCAATCTAATTGGTTATATAATAATAATAATAATAATAATAATGTGTTTTCATCACGATCTTCATGGAAATTATCACTTCATGTTGTTTATGGAATAATTCCTCTTATTTATTTATTTGGAATAAAATAAAATTCAGTTTCTTCAAATTGGATTGGATTCCACTATGAAGTCTGCATGCATCGTATTATTTATGCCTTTTATATTCACAGTAAATTTACATTAGTTTATGTGGGGAGATGTTGAAGCCAGCATTCATTAAAACCTGAATAAATGAGATATATACTGGCTTGGAGATGTGTGAGAGGAAATGGACGACATGTTTAAATTTCTTTGATCTCCGACCTGCAATCATCTGTCGTTTAAGGGACAGAAAATGACAGAAAACGCAGAGAAATGGAACAACAGTAAAAGCAAAGGGCATAGTTATCTGTGTCCAGTCGAGTAAAGAATGCTCATATTGAGTAGAATTCTGGGGAGCAAAACAGCATGAGGCAGAAAATGGCCTGTGGCGGTCTGCTCAGTCGCAATGTAGGTACATAATTTATCTTCGAATATGTTCATCGTCTGAGTTTACCTGTTCATAAACTAAACATAATAAGGTGCTGTGGACATTATGCAACTTTCGCGAACATTTGACATTTCCTGGATTCTTTCTTAGTCAAAAATCGTTGATCGTATTTAAATAGACTTAGATAAATAGTTTGCAATTCTTTTAAGTTATAATGCATTTTGTCGAAGAATTCATCAGCTGTAACATACCACTGCGTGTAGGATCACTCATTTTAAAGAGTCCCTTGATGTTGTGTTGACTATTAATAAAATCGTTAAGTTTCCTTTGAAATATCGGTCTATGAAGATAGAGAAGTTTCTATTTAGAAAGGAGTGACGAATTATAATAAGAATCTCATTGCTACCTCCGCTATCTCAAGAATCTTTATGATTAAAATAAACTGCTGTTCAGCACGAACTTAGACTTAAGAAAGTTTCTCAGATAATATATGGCCTGATAATTGTTATACTCCCAGTTTGATAACATCAAGTCGGTTGGTTATATATATGTATGCTATCATGCAATGTTTTTTTACTGGATTGCAATTGCAACATAGATATAAAGAATGGGTATATATGGAAGAAAAATGACTATAACGCTTGTTTATGAAAATATAACTCTCATATTTTATTTTTCGAAAGGTTTGAAGCTGGTGTAAATGTGGGAGGGAGATGAGAAGACAAACGGACACAAATACAGATTGCCATATTGACCCATTACTTCTTGACTATGCTCTATCAGGTTGTACATCTTTTCCTCCTTTATAAGACATACTCAACCGGTCCTTGTCTGGAGTCCGCTTGCACCCCCTGCGGCCACAGTTCTCTATCTGCCGACTCGACTGACAGTTGCAAGACAATTAGACGCTCTGTAGGACGCTGCCGCAGTGGGGAACCCACCCACTCATGGCGCTATCCATGACTGAACGAATCTCCTCTGTCAACATACTGAGACTGACAGTATCTCACGGCGACATCTGCATATATCATTTCACAACGCCCACCATTTCTGATCAACCCCGTTACTGCTTCTTGTTAATTACACAGGTGTGCCCTGTGCAGAGAAATTTATTATTGATGGCTTGGTCAAGAGTGAATGCGCAACACAATTACATCTAAATATAATAATGTTAATTTGGGTATATATATATATATATATATATATATATATATATATATATATATATGTGTGTGTGTGTGTGTGTGTGTGTGTGTGTGTGTGTGTGTGTGTGTGTGTGTGTGTGTGTGTGTGAATCTCTGTGTGTTAGCGTGTTTGAATTTTTTTATAATATCAAGGTTACAAAGAATAAACAAAGAATTTACACTATCCTCATTGCTTGATTTGACATCAAATTTCTTTGTGGAATAATTATATATAGGTTTTGACATCACGAATACTACTTTGCATTTAGTTAAGATCAAGTTATATCAATTATCTTCAACATTCTTATCGGTATTCCTCTAGGTTTACTAATGTTACATTCTTGATGACTTGAACTATTTCTGAATATTTAAATTCTTAAAATATTCTATCAAAAGCACTACATCGATAACACAACTTTCATTTTTATATACAAAATCTTATTTCCTTATTTAGAAAGAGATTCATATTAGTTTAGACTTCTCACTCTGATTGAATCAACAATCCACTGGGATGGCAGAAACCACATTCATTTTAATTTGATGTCAAATCCCTAAATTTGAATCATCTAACGAGATGTTTTGATCTGTTTTAATATTAAAGTTTCAAAAGTTTGTTTTCTTTTTAATTTAGTAAATTTCGTGGTCATTTTCTTGATTTTCGATTTACTTCAAAAGCCAACAATGTTACACAGTTCCTTCAGAATCATTTCTTTTAATATAATCTACATCTATTTATGATTAATTCATCTGTTTCTGCTGTAATAATTGAGATATCAATGAGGACCATTTAGTAAAGAAGGGAAATTTTGTGAAAAGAACTAAATATTTTTCTGGATTTTTTTTTTTTTCCAGAGAGTGAAACTCTACAGTTCTGGAATTGTTTTTATAGTAAGGAATTACGTCAATAAGGCAGAAAAAAATGTAGGCCATTCAAATTGGGAGCAAATGAAACCTGCATGAATAGAGATGTATCATTAGATGTTTGATGGTTGAAATTTGTTACTGATGAGAAATTAACTTTAGAATGTGTTATGTGTACTGAAAAGCAAGTTTTAATCAAAAATCTTTATGAATGGGTTTTGTCACAAAAATCTTTAGTGAAAAATCAGTTTATGCTATGAAAAACCACTGTCTCTCCTGTAATGAAAAACTTACTTGAGCAATTGTTGATGAAGAAGTTAAGGCTGACAATCTTTTGGGATACAAAAGAACGAATCCGTATTTATTTACCCGAAAAGACTGGAACCTTTATACAGTGCTTCATCTTGATAAGCCCAGAAAGATTCACATTATATAATTAACGCTCCCCTCATATATATATATATATATATATATATATATATATATATATATATATATATATATGCCAATATAAACGTGTGTTCATGAGTTTATCATTTATCTAGGTTTTACTTCAGTGGCAAGAAGAACAATTTAGTAAGGACATCTTTGTTGCGAATTTAATCTTTATATTAACCTACCAGCAGTGTTTTTGTATTGTTTTTTTTTTATTGGGATTACGACTGTATACACCTTTTATTTAGTTTCTTTGTTTAATGGTATATTAACTATTGTAGGAGGGCTTTGGCATTAAATAATTAACTATTGTAGATTATTTAATGCCAAAGCCCTCCTTGTTGAATAACAGTTGTGTTACTATTTAACCCATAACTGGGAGGATAAGGTTTTTTATTCCTTTTCCAAGGGTATTTATCCGAAAGTGTATGTAATTGTGCGACTGCAGTTCGAACTCGCCTACTATGATTCTACAGTCCACCACTTTAATCATTACACCACGACCACACCCACTCCCGTATGCACCTTTGGGCAGTATTATAAACGAAGGTTCTTAAATACATTTCGGTCAAAAGACTTAGCAAATGAAGTACAGTTTCCAATTGTATCTATTCAAGGAAAGCAATATTACAGGGACCTTATATGCTACATAAAACTTTCAGCATATTCTTCTTTAATGACTGCCACGCCCCGATTTATTATCTACTTGAGAGTTAGTGTGTTTCCAGTCTTTTTGAGTCAGGATCGTAATGGTAAATTTATCTTTAGTTCTTAAAAAATTGTTTCACTAAAATATTCTTTTTTGTACACATCAATTATTCTTCTGTATATCTCTTCTCAACTTCTTAACTTTTGATGACAAGATTGATTTACCACCATTTTAAATAGCCTTAAAACAATCATTTCTGCGAGACTTAATTTTTTTTTGTTGTTGCTATAAACCAATTAAAAACTATACAGTGTATGCATTCATGGAAAAAAATATATACGTGGAAAAATGTCCTTTTTGAAAAAAAATGCCTAATTTATTAAACACCTTCGTATATTTATAAGTGTGTGTGTGTGTGTGTGTGTGTGTGTGTGTGTGTGTGTGTGTGTGTGTGTGTGTGTGTGTGTGATTTTGATTATTAGTATTAAATAGGTTTTTATTTCAGGAAAAAGATTCTTTCTTTACTTCTCGTAATATTGGGAAAATATGCAAAATCCATATTGCTTATTTTTGTAAATGCCTATTGTCTAACTCTTCAAATATTCAAATGGTATATTTTTCTATTTGGTTCTCAAATTCAAATTTATAAGTTAAGAATGAAAAGACGCGTTTTTATATAGCGTTGAAACTTAGATTAGCACCTGGTTGGCTTACAGATACAACTTGTTAGATATTAGTTTTGGCTGGATACAGAATAAAATGGAATTGCGGAAATCGTCAAGAAATGACCCGTTTTGAGAATGAAAATTCCAGAAGACAAATTCTAGCTGAAGGTGGTGATCACAATTAAACAGAGATTTAGTTATGAAGACGGCGGTGATACATGTGATGCAGAAAACTTGAGCAAGACGGAACTGTTAAGTAACCTCCTTAGAGTCCGTCTGCATTTATCCCTCTGTCCGTCGGGGAAAATGACGGAATCTTATCATGGAGACTCAGCCTATTTTTCTTGTTAGATTCCCCCAAAGCTCATCAATCATCAGTTGGGTCAACTTGATCAAGTCCGCTAAGTTTGCACTGGGAAACAAAGCCGATCTTGTACCAGATTACTCCAGCACATATTGTTATATTGTAAAAACTAAACAAACTCGTTAATTACATAAAAAAAGATATATAACAAGATAGCTTCATATATGTATCTTTCAATTTTATCCTTGATGTGTTTTTCTGGCTGCTATCTTCATTTACCGTTGTCCATACTATTCGGGATCGTCTATCTACAATTGAACGTGTGGTTTTGAATATTTGTTTCTTATTTCTGCGTAGACCCGGATGTATTGTTGCCTTAACGATTTTGTGATCTGAGAATACGTTTCCCAAAGAGGAGAATGCCTCCCATTTCAGAGTGCTCTTTATCCACTTCTTGTTAATGAGTACATAATCTCTTTGTGCTTTAGCTTAATTTGGGTTGGTGTAATACCATAGTTTTAATTTCTTTTGTTAGAATTCGGTGTTTAGGAAAGAAAGACTATTATCGGGTGAAAAATCAATAGTCATTATTTTTCTTTAGCAAATTGTGTCAGGCAAGTTTATTGCTTCTATTTTGTTTTATTTGTACATCCATGTCTCCCGTGATAATTAGTACAATTTATTTGGGAACGTGCCTTGCAAAAAAAGATAGACCATCATAGAAAGTGGTGATATCCGTTTAATCACTGGCATTGATGTGATTGTTAAAAGAGACAATCATTGGGAAGAGGCTGGCATTAAGTGTAACACACATAATTCTCGGTTAGTTTTATTCTGTATACTATTTAGTGATTTTAAGCGCGAGGACTGCGAATCATTCCTACATCTCCTATGATCGCATTGATTGAGATTTTCTATGCAGGCGCCGTGATAAATGACCACCCATTACATGTATTTCAAGTGGAGTTCACTGTACGAAGATTGAAAAATATCTTTTTGAATTTTGTAATGTTTCAAGAAACTTTTGAAAGATATTCCCTGGTGTGTGGAACTAGGTAAGGGATAGGTGGAATCGTATTTATTCAACGCCTCCCGCACCATCAGTATATCCCTCATGGTAATTTTTTAGCTGAGTACTACTTGTTTGAATACCGAATGGAGGAAGAAGACATTAATTCATATCATTTCCAAGAATATTTGTGTGAAATGAAATGCCACAGAACTTTTGATTTGTGCTCGGTTCATCGATTACACCGTTACAATAATTATCTTTATCTAATTGTCTCAGACTTTCTGGGAATCACTTTTATCTGTCATGGATTCAGATCAGGGTAGACAACGTAAGGTCCACGAACAGCTTGTGGCATTTTTTTTAATCTGTGCCTCTTCATTTTTTTTTTATGTCGGGTCAGAATAAATTCTAAGTAGTGGGACTCAAAATATGTTTCATTATTTAATGAACAGTTTTTATTTCGTGCGGTGGTCACTCTTTTTTTTTTGTTAAACCAAAAACACAATACTTTGACCTTGTAACTTATATGAACAAATACAGATAACTTTGAAGCTTAATGTTATTTGATGAAAAGACGTTAAGAAATTGCAATTATGTTCATATATACATTTTTATGTAGTTTCCTAAGATTTCTTTTAGACACGGTCCAATCAAATAAAAATAACATTTAATCGGAGCTATTTGATTCATAGATGGAACCCTAACAAATCCTTCCACTCTGGGTGTGAGGAAACCTGGGAGTTATATCATGAAGAGGTACTCTATTCACCCCAGATATCTAGAACTGGAATCTCATCATCGAATAAAGTTTAGTGGCATACACAGGACACACTTATGCAGAGGATACATTCAGCATATTTTAACCTTCTTCGCCAGGGTAGATTCGTAGCCAATATTACAAGAATATTAATCGCATATTTCAATTAAATTCACATAAAGTTCAAATAAGATATACATATTTTCTTCTTTTCTGTATAATTCAAAATAATTCCTCAGTAATAATCGATTAAACAAATTTATCAATATATTGTAATGATATAAAATAGTTATGTTGATTAAAATCATATGATTCATATCTCTTCCTCGTCTCCTGCATTTGTTGCTTGAATTTTTTAAGGAATATTTTCAACTCCGTGTGGTGCACATTTTTTCAAATGACGTTCTCCGTTTTCACTGGCTGAAATAACTTGCTTACAGTAAAAAAGATGATCGGTAATCCCAACAGCCGATATAGGTGAAATTATTAAAACAAAAAAGGAATACGTTTTTCTTTATTTATATTCAATATATATGTAAGATACATAGAACATTCGTCCTGCCGAGATAAATTGCTGCATATAAAGAAGGTTTTCTTGGGGATAAATCGAAAATCATTAAATTGTATTTTTAGAAATCATTACCAAAAGACAGTAAGAAAGCTTTTAATAGCATTTTCATTCCACTTATTTTAAATTCATTTTGAAGTTATTTAAATTCCTTGGAACTTTTTCGTCTTAATTCTTTAAAAAATAAACACACACACACACACATATATATATATATATTAACCACAAATGAAAGATTTTGGCCTATTTGCATATAATTAAAAATACCATAAAATGGTTATATTTTTTTTTATTTTTTAAGTAGAAGAAAAAATATCAGTAGCCACATTTTTCAGTTTTCATCTAGGTCCTCGTCTGATATACCTTTTCATCTTTGTACTAATATTTCGACTTGGGACTCATCTGTCTACTATTGATTTTGACAAATTTTGAATATTTCCAAATAAAACATTACATTTTGTTTTCCCCGCTTAATAAATTGTAGAAATCATCAAAATATTAAACTCGGAAAAATGGTTATGCATGCAATAAAAGTTCTTTCAGTACTGACTTGTTTTTATCATTGGTTGCTGATTAAGAGAATACTCATTTTAAACAAAACGAAATTGTCTCAGAATAAAAAAACATTGTTCTATGACAACGGAGGATTCATAAATTTATTCTTTTGATTTTGACGTAATTTGCAAAAAATAGCAAAATGAAAACCGGTAATCATTTTTGGGTGAGAGCAAAAATTGAAATTGTATCCGAAAAGCCAAGTCTAATCGAGAAATTACAAATAATTTTAAGACTATTAGACTTAAATGGCAATATTCGTTATAAAGACAGTTACGAAAAGACACAAATTTTGGCAGTTAAATAGCTGGAGCAGAAAAAGTGGCAAATATGTGCTATACTATGTCATTTACGTATTATTGGAAAATCCAATTTAACAAAGCAACAATCCAAAACACAATTCAAAATTATGTGAAAATAATATCGGGTCTATACATACGAACACCATTTTGGAAATTAGGATTTGGCTACCTGAAATTCTCAATATATATCCCATTGAATTTGAATGGGATGAATTAAATAGAAAATTTGAAGAGATTATACCGAGGGAGATTTTTCAGTGCATAAACAATTCTTGGTATGATCAGCAAGATACTACGAGAGAAAATCACTTGGAAATAATCCAAAGAAGGTGGTGATCTTAAAGAAAATATAATATAGTGCTTTTATATTATGATTTATAGATTTAAGTGCTTATTTGAGGTCCAAATATAATCAAACAGTGTGTTTATGTAACATAGCCATAATACAATATGTGAAATATACATATATGTAAAATATACATAATAGGAATCCCGCAAAACACTGACGACTCTCTTGGTTCAGGTACGAAACTTTTATTACCTTCTTGACTTTTAGGTTTTCAACACGAGGAGAGAGAGAGAGACAGATTTTTTACTATGCTGACTGTTCCATCTTACCCGACAACGCGCGGCGCACCCTCAAGACGCAACTATTCTCGTCTAGGTTCAAATATCAACTAACTGCTTTTTTCAAAATTCCCAAGAATCCCAGCCCATTGCTACCGGGCATGACGTCATTCATATCCCCAGGCCGATTTTCTATCCAGGGGTTTTATTATGACATCTGTGATTGTCACATCCTCCCCGCGCGAGCGTGAACACCTGTGCTCAATGTGTCCCCTTACCCGTGCAATAAACCGAAAAGTTATAAGCCTAACTAAACCGAAAGATAAGATATTACGAAGGAAAAATGACAATATAAAAAAAAATTCTTCCGCAATTATATAACATTTATATACAAAAATATTTCATTTTTTGGTGTTTAGAAAGAAATGCAGAATAATATATATATATATATATATATATATATATATATATATATATAGTCATCCATAGATAGACATTTGTTTTATCACAACGCTTTAGTGTGGCTAGACAAGCCGTGCGTATATATATATATATATATATATATATAAGGGAGGAGTATGAAAAGAATATTCCGCGGATGCATTTCTATATAAAACAATTTGCCAATGTTTTGGTTAAAAGATCATCCTCAGGGTTTTATTATGCATATTAGACATTTCATCTGAAAAATATTTTCAACCAACAAAATTAAACGGAAATCAAAGATACAACCTTCTACTCTTTAAACTTAATAATATAGCATTTCATATCCGGCTTGTAATATTTGTTAAAAACTTTTTTCATGTTCAGTACTACCACATCTATGAAAGACCTATTTTTGGAAATAATTGAGATTTCCAGTTAGACAACGCTTGAAATATAATTAAGAAACTAAACATACGAGGATAATTAAATAAGTTTCTAGACTTGTTTTCGTAAGTGCACTTTTATTGATAGTACACACAGAAAACTCTAGTCCCTTTCGAAGTAATCTCCTCCGGCTACAATGCACTTGTTGTTCAGTTCCAACAACTTATGCAAGGCCCCATGGAAGTCCTCTTCTGTGAGCATGTCAATGACCTTTGTCACAGCCTCTTTCATCTCCTCAATTGTCTCATAACGACAGCCTGTGAGCTTAGGGAATAATCGAAAGTCACAGAGAGCAAGGTTTGGACAATAGGAACGCTGAGAAAATGGCTTGATGCCCATTTCGTCAAATAGTCTGTGACAAGGATGGAGTTGGGGACTGGTGCATTGTCTTGCTGGAAATGCCACTGATCCGATTTGAATATTGCTGGCCTCTTCCGACGGAATCTCTTCCTGAACTCCCTTAAAACCTCAATACAGTAACCCTAACCCTAACTCTTTGGCCAATCAACTCTGGTGTATTGACTTCCTTACACCTCCCACACCTCTCATCATCCCTCACAGACTCTCTGCCTTCCTTCAATCTCTTATGCCACTAAAAGACTGATGCTCGATTCATGCAAAATGGTCCAAAAGCAGGCTGAAGCATTCTATACGTTTCTGTGGCATTTATTTCCATATTTAAAACAGATTTTATTACATATCGTTCTTCTAAAGTGTTCTCACGTCGAGATTGCATTTTTGAAATTCACCAGCTGTGAAAATCAGGCTTTAGTAGGGTGTATTCCAGTTGCTGCTTTAGCTGTCCATTTAAACCTGAAATCATAAAAGTTGCTCAGTCATCTCATAAGATGTATATCAATAACATACTGAATATTCAAGTGTCTACGACAATTTTAAATGCCTGTGCAAAAAAAAATTCCCCCACATAGTCTTGATTTTAAACACCCTAAAATGTTAGAAAATATAAGTACTGGACAGCATAGAAAAAGATTTGAATCTATGGTTATTTCTTCTTATACTATATTTAAATTCAGAATTTTTCAACATATCACCTTTAGTTAAATTTGTTCCAATTACAATATTCTTTACTTAAATTACAATTTTTAAAGTGATAGCTAGGTTATCTTAATTCAGTATTATTTATGAAGGATAATACTTTGTAAATAAAGTTTTAAATTGCAAACCTCAAAGAGGTTTTGAAAAGAACATAGAACAACAATCTTTTACGTTCTTTCGAGAAATACTTGAATTGACGAAAATGGACAGACTTAAGTCATATTAAACTAATTTTAACTCAAGACCTCTCAAATCTAATTAAAACTACTTTTGTCTATGATATATGTTGAAACAGGAGTAAAGGAGGGGATCTGATAAAATCCGAAAATAAAGTAGTTATTGAGTGATGAAATGTTCACTTTGGAGATATCACAGGAGCTTTGCAGAGATCATTGAAGATAAGTTCAGAATTTGAGTATTTAAAGCAAATGAAAGGGTTTAAGAATTTCCTTTCACAAAATGAGCTTAAACTAAAGCGAGTTATTGAAAAACAACCACTTTAAACTGCCACTAGATCTTTGAAAAGGCTTGAATTGAAGGAGTCAAAGAGAAACAGGTGTCGAATATTTTGTGAACTTTTAACTGTAAAGTCCTTTACTTGGCAAACTCCTCTCAAAAAAAAATATTGAAAAGCATCAAAATCAGTCAAGAAATAAATGAAAATTTAATTTTCTGAAGAAATTGTCCGACACGAACCTTGAGTGATATTGGATAGACTTGAAGTATGAGCAAAAGTACTAGTTTTATCCAATTCAGACGTGTCAGTGACTAAAAGATGCAAAACAAATGTTGGGTAGTATGGTAATATGGGCTGGATTTAAATTGATCAGGGATAACTAAAACAATTGTTTGGACAAAAATGTCTTTGCGTGGTAAACGTCCCTGTCACGTATTTTTAAAATGAAAAGTGTATTTATTTACAACAATACTCCTTCC
Organism: Sepioteuthis lessoniana; assembly: GCA_963585895.1. NCBI lineage: Eukaryota > Metazoa > Mollusca > Cephalopoda > Myopsida > Loliginidae > Sepioteuthis > Sepioteuthis lessoniana. Next base: position 112,286,601 of record OY757917.1, on the reverse strand, counting down.
CATGTATTTAAGCTTACCCGTTAATTCTTTGAGCATAAAGGATTCACGGGAAAAAAATCATGGGAGGAACATCATCATGTCCTGATCTGAATTCCCATCCTAATTATTTGTATATTTGTGAAGATGAAATTATTTGAAGGTCGCAAACAATATCACAGCAAAGCAGATTCTTTGAAAGCATTTGAAATTACAGTGTCGGAAAGGAAACTTGCTGAAATAAAAGAAAAAATAAGTAGAAAATCAGTGTTTAATAAATTTCTACTGAGACGAAGAGTCACTTTATCAAAAAACAAAGAAATTCAAATACTTATCATATGCGTTCGTTTTTTTTTTATTTTTATTATTATTGTCAGGATCAAATTTCGAAGATTTTTTAAGCTTTTCATTAAAACAAAATGCCGTTATTTGGTTTGGGCTAATAAGTTCAGACAGCATTTTTTTTTTTTTTAGAATAGATAAAATAATATACTGATATTTCAGAAATGTTAACTAAACCTTTGTTTCGTTGTTTCAGCATCTGAATTGATTGGTTAAAATTTAACAATTTTTCCAACCAAATTTAAATTATTGAAGTCTTTATGATTTGCTAAATAAGTTCACACAAGATATATATATATATATATATATATATATATATATATATATATATATGAAGTGAGAGAGAGAGAGAGAGAGAGAGAGAGAGAGAGAGAGAGAGATATGTAATTTTGAAAAACTTTTCACAGAAAAATTGCAGGCCTCGACGGAATACATTCGATGTATGGAAGACAAAGGAAAGTTGATGAAAAACTTCTTTGATTATGCAATGCAGTCTATATATAAAAGAAGGAAACGTAATAAAGGCTTATTCCTCTTCTCAAAAAGGTGACCACGGAATTATAAAGCTTACTGTTATAACTGCTAATTTTAACGATGGTCTGATTGTCAATCATATTAAACCTGAAATCGAGAAAATTCTAAGAAAAATGTTGAACAGTTTTAGAAGAAATCATTCCATACCTTTACTGGTTCTGATTATTTAAATAATCGTCGAAGAAGTACACGTTAGAAATTACGAGGCAACACTACTGTTGGAAAATTTCTCAAAAGCGTTTGATTATCTACTAGCAAATAATACTTGCATATGATATCCCCAAATAAACTGACAGCAATTCGCTCACAAGATGGAGACACTGACTTCTTTGAATTTGTCACTTAAGTTTTGAAAAGAATAAAATTTACACCATATTTGCTTATAATCAATCAAGACTACATGCTTCGAAAGTCAATGAATTTATTAAAAGAACATGTCAATACACTTAAAAGAGCAAGATGTAGATTATATCCTACAGAAACTATAACAAACGCAGACTACGCAGATGATCTTGACCTTCTCGCAAATACGTCACCCCAAGCAGAACCCCGACGGGAGCAATCATTTGCAGGAATTGACCTTTACGTAAACGCAAATAAAACAGAGTCTATGTGTTTTAAACGAAAAGAAGCCGTGAATACTTGAAATGACACATCTTCGAAATAAATGGACAATTAATATAAACCTCGGCAGCAATATCCCATCTGTTGAAAGAGATGTCAACATATGCCTTGTGTAGACTTTGAATTCTATTGCGAATTTATTGTTTTTATGGAATCCCGATCTGTCTGTCAAAATAAAATGGTAATATTATTATATTTCTATCACGTTGTAGTGATTTGGTGGCCATGAAAAATAAATCGGGATTACTTCCAAAATGTGGTTGTTCTAATTCTACTGCATGGATACCCCAAGTGGACGCTAATAAAACGCATGAAGATGAAACTAGACGAGAGCTACTCGAGAATACTACGTGCTGTTTGGAACAAATCTTGGAAATAATTACCCAAAACGCATTAGTTGTGCAAACCCTTAGCTATCATCTCAAAATCATTCAAATAAAACGAATAAGACATACGGGACACTGCTGGAGAAGCAAGGAAGAACTCATGAGTGATTTTCTTCAATGGACTCCTGCATATAGATGCACCAGTGTTAACCAAACAGCAAGAGGTTACAACTACTCTGTGGGGACACTGGGAACGTAAATAAGGCAGGATACAAAGAAAGAGACAGGGAAATGCGTTCTGTCAACGTAACTAGATGATGATTACATAAATAAATAAATAAATGAATAAAACTGAGTGATTTATTGGTTAATCTTATTGGCATGTCAAGTGTTATTTTATAACAAGTGGGTTTAGAATTCCGTTCATTTTACCTTGATAATTGTATTTCTATATAATATACAGCATATGGTTTCAGGTAAATAATAATAACCCTAACTATATACATATCGCTTTAGGTAACTGTGCCTAATTCAAATGATTTACAGTCGTATAATATTAAGTATTCATATCTAACAATAATAATTTCCAAGCGGAAATGTTTTACCCATAGATAGGGTCCAAACTCCTGGAAAGAGCAACCCAGAATTATTGATAATGAAATGGTACTCCACATGAGCCCCACTGGAACTACTCCATCAGATTTAATTTAATGTCATACTCGAGAGACTCCTGGCCCTGTCGGAAGGGGATACTGAATATACTGACTGCTTCTCTGCGAAGGGGAAAGACTCGCCCATGGAGTGTCCAGCGTATGACACTATAGAATCCAATGGTGTGGCTCCAATAATGCTGGAACTCTGGAGAATGCCATTGCTCCCAGGTTCACTCTGCCCCGTTGTGGTAGCACCTGATAGGGTCCTATCTATTGGACAAATTAGACTATGTACTCATGGTAAAATGAATCGTTTGAAATAGAGCCTTTTATATTTAAAATGGATTTGGCAGTAAATAACATAAAATATTTGATACGCCATAAAACCAAATCAAATCATTAAGAGACTTCTTTTTCTAGGTGGAAGGATTTTCCAAACTATAGAGGATATAGTCAGCTTATTGTAAGCTCCACCGACAAGGAAGTTATAAAATAATATTCCTTCAATATCAGACTGTCAATTCTTAAAACAATCAGTCAATTTTCAGTTACACTGATCTATTTCATAAAATAGAATATTGCATTATCGAATAAAGCTGAGGAATATGATAATAAAGCCTGAATCGATTAGTATGCATATTTCATTATATACTCTTCTATCACTTTATTTTATTTTTTCATGCACTTTCAAATTTTTCACCCAAATTTCATTTTTGCATGTTGCAGAATTCAGTAGTTTTAAGGATCTTAAAGCTTATAGAATCAGGGTTGGTGAAGTTGTTAAATAACGCGTTGTATTTAAATCCAAGCTGAATTCTGATTGGCCAGACGGAGGCCAATCACTTGATTTGAGATTTGCAAAACTATTTGATGATGTTTAATGGTCGGATCCATTTTTCTATCGGGTTAAGGAGTAAGGGTTTATAAGGAATTAATGACAGCCAGATTTGTTTCAATGTGCATAGAACTCAAGGAATTCTTAGCCATCATGAATAGTGCCATTTCTTGTAATCTTTGAGATTTGTTTCGTCACTATTAAAAAAAAAAGATATAAAAATGGCTTTACTATGACTCGGTTCTAAAATCTAATATATAAATGTGTCAGTGTTATTCTATACTTTCTGGTAAGTATTAATATTAGTAAATAAGCAACGATTTCTTATAGAGATTTACCTTTTTTGATTTTATATACAAATTTGGCACCTTCATTTGCCGAGTAATTCGGCTAGACATAGGTTCACTGCTGCTGTGCAAGTTCAAATGTAACGTGACCAATAAACCGAGAGGGACGTCCAATACAGAGGCCGCTTTAATTAAGACCGATAGAAAATTTGCTTTATGATTGCATGCAACATTATACTACGTCTTTGAAAGCAGCTGGCGTAGAATGTTTGTTTCTCTGTTTACCTTTATTCGCCACTGTTAGTAATATCATTCTAATAATTACTGGACACACAGCCATTTTCATATTGCGCGTGACTAAGTTGAGACATATATGTATTGGAATGCTTTATTGTAGAGAAGATATTTAAGTAGAGTCCCCTCTCACTAAACGTTAACATTAGCATTAAAATATTCCAGATATTTTAACACTGAACAAAACGAAGGGAAAACCCAAATAAATTCAAGTACACATACTGAAACATTTAGACATTTGTGAAAGGGAGAAAACAAAGAAGGATATACTAGATAAGAGTAGGAAAAATATAACCATGTAGCTTTGCGGTTCCCGGGCAGAATAAGATTACACCTCTCTACTGTCCAAAGAAAAAAAAATCAAGTAGAGAATGTGCTTCTAGGACAGTTACCCACCATCATGACATCTAACACCCTAAAAGACGTACCGATTATCTCACGGAGATAATTATTTATTCTATCCTTTCATATGTAACTGGAGGGAATACTTTCTTGTGAAAGAAGTAGCCAGAAATTATTTGTTAGATATAGATCATTTGGTGAAATGTTTCTTTTTATTTTGTTTTCTCGAATTAGATTTAAAACAAATGTAGTTTTGTGTCATTGGCAAACAGCCGTTTTGCAAAGGACAGAGTCAGCGTATTCGAAACTACTCCAACAAAGTGGATATAAAGAAGCGACTAAAACAAAACTCGATGTGTTCTATTTAGAGAGGAGATAAGTACAGCTATGTAAGACCCACAGTTCCGAGAAATGCTGATTTAAGAATCTAATACACCATTTTGATAGAACATCTAATAAGTTAAAAATGCTTATGTGATATATATATATATATATATATATTTATATATATATATATATATATATATATATATATATATATATATATATATATATGGCGTGTGTTGTTAATGACTGATAGTTTTCCATATATGGGCCAAATAGGACCGAATGAGTCCTATATCAAATTGATATGTTTATAAATTGTTTGTGTTTGATAGGAATGCTTTATATATGGGCTTCCGTCAAACATAGACGTACTGAATCAGCCACTAATAGATATTAAACAAACGTCCACCCTAAATGACCACAGCTGTGTTATATTTCAATAAAGCAATTAAAGCAGTTAAATTGTTCGTTTTTCATTTCTATGTAATACAACCCTGTGCAAACCTACACAATTGTAGTGTACAAGACAAAAGCAAGCATGAACCTGACGAATATGTGAAGAAGAAAAAAAAGTAAAGATTAAAGGTAGAGATTTATTTATTTTTTTATTTTTTATTTATTGCGGACTTTTTGTCCTCATTTTGGTAGTTTTTGTGTTGTTTCTTCTTTCACTACATTTCGGCCAAATTTCACCTCTGGCCTTCTTCGGGTGATTAACAGCGACCTCGGATAGGAATGCTGAGTCTTGTAACCGTATCCCCAGTAATTACTGCCTTCCATAGTTGTTGTCTATCACACCACGTTTTTGACCAAGTAAACCTCTGGCCGGCTTGGGTAGGATTTGAAACTGCTATCTTCTGACAATGTTCACCTGGAAGCGTAGAGACTCAACGCGTCTATCCGCTGCGCCTTGGGCCCTGAAGGGCGAGCAAGGATGGATTTTTTGGTCTTATAAATCCTTATCTGGTCTTCCAGAGTCAGGTCCGTACCGAATGTTTTGTACTTGTCTTTAATTGGAATCATTTTGAGATGAGGCTTCTTTATCTGAGAATTAATTTTTTTTTAATTAAAAAAAAAAAAAATTCTCAGATAATGAAGCCCCATCTCAAAATGATTCCAATTAAAGACAAGTACAAAGGTAGAAATATTTGGAGAAATCACCAGAAATTTAATGAATTATTGGGGTAGTTGTAGAGTTAAAAGGAATTATTTATAGTTTTTTTTTTTATGAGTAGCTTTATCTGCTCTTTTGGTGTCGTTGTGCTCGACATTGTCGAGTATTTACTTTGTCTCGGACGATCTTTTTTTGTCTGGAGAACTTTTTTAGACTTAGTTTTAACTCCAATTACCCCTTTTAGCCCAAACTTCCCTCTTTACCCCGAATCCCAACTTTTTACACCGAACTCTCCCTTTTAGCCAATTAAGGAAACAGAAACTGGAAAAGAAGAAGGTTATTCGTTGATTTGAACAACATAAACTATACAAAAATGCTAAATATAAACATACAACATACGCGACTGCTTAACATCTCGTCTCAAAATAACCCAAGATGGGTTGAAATACTGTTAAAATCAATCAGTCACTCAATCAAAAATCTTTCATTCTCGTTCTGAGAAAGAAATAGGTGTGGCTTCTTCTGAAATCGTAATTTGAATATATCTAGTGCCAACGTCAAGAGAAACTGGCCCAACCGATCCATTACGCGGAACAGAAAAATTCCGAATCTAAATTTTGAGAAAACTTTTGTTCATTATCTTTTTATTTTTTTTATTTTTTAAAAAATTGTTTTTTACTTTTCAAGAGCGCTCGCTGAACTTGATTTTTTGTACAACGAAATACAAACTGTAATTGAATTATCAGTGCTGACTTCACGGTTTTTTTTCACGCTGGAAATAGAAAAACGAATTAAAATTGAAAGCCTTAAAAACAAGTAAATTATCCACTGAGTAAGTTGGTTGTAGAGAGGAGGTAACATAGAAGAAAGGGGGAAGGTAAGTAAAAAATAAATAAAAGAGAAAATTGATGGTTGCATGAAAGGAAAGCAAATGAGAAAAAAATAAAAAGAGGGTAAATGAAAAAGGAAGAAAAAGACAAGCAAAATAGTAGATAAAAATAGATATGAGAGAGAGAGAGAGAGAGAGAGAGAGAGAGAGAGAGAGATACCACTGGGTTGGAGAGGGAATATATACAAATTGAGAAAGGTAATATGAGGGAAAATAAGTAAAAAATGAATTTGAAAATTGATGGTTGCATGAAATGAAATATAATGAAGAAAAACGAGAATGAGGGAACAGAAAACGCAAGAAAAAAGGCAGTGGAAAATAGTAGATAAAGTAAAGGAAAGTAAAAAAAAAAAGATATGAGAGCATGCGCGTGAGAAAGAGAGAGAGAGAGAGAGAGAGAGAGAGAGAGAGGAATGAAATAATCGGAAAGAGAAAACAACGATCTTATGAAGATTGTAAGTTGTACGCAAAAAAGGGATCAAATAAATGGATGGAAAAAAAGAAAATAAGATCATCAGGCCAAATGGATGGTTAGGAAATGATGAGGGTGTTCTGAGTATAAAAGGAAATTGTAGCAGGTAGTGAGCCTCCAGTTTTAAGCGACTGATTTGATGCAATCATTTCAATGACCTCTGTGACCCTGAGAGTATAATTTCTTAGGATTTAATCTATGGACTTTAGAAAATTTATTGATACATTGCTTGAGTTTAAGGAAATGTTATTCATCTCGGTTTATATTGCGCTTAGAGGTTATAAATTCGTGTATAACGTTTGGCTACATATTCAATTTCCAGCAGTTGTTTGCGAAGAATGTTTTAACCGCTGCAATTCGCCATAAAATATTCCAGTCTAAAGAAAATAAATTACACACAAGTGTACGGTTTCAATTATTCCTATCTAATTTGTTAACATGTATTTGGTTAATAGATAGAACCCTAAATTGCACTACCTACAGAATGTAACTTGGAGTAATACCATTATTATAGTAACCTATTGTCTCCAGATATCTAGAGTCCAACAAACAGATACACCTAGTCAAATAGCCAGGAAACCTCTTTTAGAAGGAAATATACTACTGAAGATACAGTCTGTGCATTCTAAGCTTCACCATCCAGGCTATCAAATATTAATTTCAAAATATTAACTATTTGATAGAAATTCTTGAAACCATATGAGAACATGAATATTATTTATATTGAGAATAATTATTAGAAGCCACATTTTAAAACCTAATTATTATTATCATTATTATTATTATACTCCTTTGGAGTTTTTCACATCAGTGTTAACTGATGGTTTTACACTGGAGTTTGAGTTACAGCGCGTCTCCTCAAGTCTCCAGAACTTGTCTCAGGATTCTGGCCGTTCTTAGCAATGCTGTCGTTTGGATAGTCTCCACCCGTCCGCCAATTTCCAAGTTTCCCAGGCCTTTTATATTATTATTATTATTATTATTATTATTTGAGTGTTTTTACACCAGCGTTAGCTGATGGTTTACCACTGCTATATGAGTAACAACAAATCTCTTAAGTTATAGGACTCATCTTAGTATTCTGGCCGATCTCAACAATACGATTGTTTGGATTGTCTCCACTTGTCCTCTAATTTCCAAATACTCAAGTCCCAGTACCAATCCTATGTTGACTCTACCAAGTGTGCCACTTACTATTGATATTACCATCATTTTCATTATTATTATTAATATTATTATTAGAGTTTTTCTCAACAGCATTAGCTGCTGGGTTTTTTAATAGAGTCTCAGTAACACCAAGTCTCCTCAAGTCTCCAGGACTCTTCTCAGTATTCTAGCCGATCTAAAAAATGTTGTAGTTTGTATTCTCTCCACTCGTTCTCTTATTTCAAAGTCCTCCAGTGCCTTTCCCAGTCCTTTGGTGATGGTATCGTGCCCGCCATTTATGATTACTATCTCTGTCACATTCATGTTCCTTCGTTTTTATTAAGTTCTCTAGCAAGGTCTAGGTACTTACCTCTCGTTCGGTTTTCCTTCAGCTTTACTCTATGGTCAGCCGGAACTGCAAAGTTCACTATTCGGCGGGTTCTCTTTTTTGCTGATAATCACATGGCCTGGTGGTCTGGCAGATCCGTGTATACCTCAAAGCCTTAATGAAGTTTGTGCGACTCATTTTCTAGGATGGATTCTGGGTTGTATAAATACCACTTGTGCGTATGGTCAAATTTGAACCTCTTGCTCAGTTCCCGGAGAAACACCTTTCATACCCACTCATGTCTAGTTTTATATTCTTTTTGCGCTAATTTACAGCATTCACTAATTATGTGTTTTATCGTTTCGGCTCCACTACCATATAATCTACATGTGCAATTTTGTTGCGTATTGTCTATTTTTGCTTTGACATAGTCCTTATGGTGATGTTTTGTGCTACTATCAAAGGAAATTCAGTTTCTGTCTTAAGGTTTCCCTTTCTTAATTATATCCTAGTTTTCTCGTGAGAGATGCTGTTCACCGCTCCAAATGTCCATTCAATTCTTTTTCTTACCAATTTTGATTTTCTGGTATTTTTGTTCTTTTGATGCCTCTGCAATCAATATTGTGTCTGGGGTTTGTAACTAGTCGTCTTCGGTGCTTATTTATTTATTTATTTACTTATTTATCATTTTTATTTTCTCATTTGAGAGTTTTTCACATCAGCGTAAGCTAATGGTTTTTCACATAGGTTTGAGTGACAGCAAGTCTCCTCAAGTGCCGGGGACGCTTTTCTTTTTTTTCTTTTTCTTTCTTTTTTTTTTTTTTCATTTTTTTGATTATCGCTATTTATGTTCATCTGACCGATATGAGGTGATCTCAAAATCCCCATGAAGTTTGCGCGTTTCATTTTCCAGGACGGATTCTGGGTTGAGCATATACCATTTGTTCGTATGGTCAAATTTAAACTTCTTGCAGAATTGCAAGTGCATCACATTCCCCACTCAGTCATGTCTAATATTACACACTTTTTAAAGCGAGCCAGCTGTATTCGCTTACTATGTGATTGATCGTTTTCTCTCAATCACGATATAAAGTACATTTGCTATTTTTTGTGATTTGTCTATTTTTCCTTTGACATAGGTAGTCCTTGTGGTGTCGTTTTCCGCTGTTTTCAGAAAAGATTCAATTTAGTTTCCTAAATTTTCCCTTTTTTTAGTTATTTCCATGTTTTCTTGCGTCAAATTTCGCTTGTTTGTCACGTGAAAAGTCCATATTGTTGTTTTTCTTCCCTTTTTGTTTTCTGGTAATTTTTGTTCTGCTTCTGCTTCTGTTATCTGTTTTGATCGCTTTAATCAGTCTTCTTCAGGAATTTCTATATAATCTTCGAGTGTTTGTATTGATGCTTCGACGCCATATTCGACTCCTCTTCCTACTTCTTTTCTTAACACATACAAACTGTCTACGTCATCTCTGGGATGTAAGGAATTATGAATCATCATGTGTTTTCTTGTTCTCTGGTGCACTTAAGTTCCTAAGTCATTCATTTTGAGAATTGGCCTAAATATTACTCCTTTGAGAGAATTTCACCGCAGCGTTACCTGATGGTTTCTCACTAGAGTTTGTGTGGCAGCAAGTCTTCTCAAGTTTCCTGGACTCTTCCCAGTATTCTGAGCGATCTTAATAATGCATTGGTTTGTAGGGACACTGATTTTCCTCTTATTTCCAACTCTTCCATTTTCTTTACCAATCCCTTGAGGATTGTTCCAAGTGCACCAAATACAATTGTTATCACCATCACAATTTAGTTCTATAATGCTTTAAGTCCTCTAGTCAGGTCAAGTTACTTATCTCTCTTTTCTTTTTCTTTTATTTTCACGCTGTTTTCCGCAGGGACAAAAAATCCTCTGTTCGGCAGGCTCTCGTTTTTTTTTCGACTTTCACGGTGTTTGGTTGTCTGGCCGAGATTTGGTGATTTGTTTGTATTTCAAAATCTTAAAGAACTTTGTGCATTTCATTCTACCGGACGGATTTTGGTTTGTGTGTACACCACTTTTTCATTTGGTTAGATAAAAAGATTTTGCTAACTACCCCGTGAATTACCTTCCTCACCCACTTTAAACTTGTTTTTAATCTTTTTTGAGTTAATTTACTGCATTCACAAATTATATCATTGATAGTTTATTATCATTATTACTCCTTCAGAGTTTTTCACATCAGCGTTGGATAAGTGTCTTTCACTGGAGTTTGAGTAACAGCGAGTCTCCTCAAGTCTCCAGGATTCTTCTCAGTATTCAGGTCTCTTCGAACAATGCTGAGGTTTGGATGGCCTCCACTCATCCTCCAACTTCCATGCCCTCCAATCCCTTTTAAACGCTTTTAGTTACTGTACTAGATTGGTAAAATGATCATCCTTATGTTCCATAGTTCTTTATTCTCTAGCAAGGTCGAGGTACTTATCCTTTTTTTCGCTTTCTTTCAGTTTTATTCTGTGGTCAGCTGGGACAGCAAAGTCGACGATTTTGCATGTTCTGTTTTATTTTCGTTGTTGATTACTATAAAGTCTGGTCTTCTGGCCGAGAATAGCAGATCCGTTTGTATGTCAACGTCTCGGAGGAGTTTATGTGTGTCATTCTCCAAGACACGTGCTGGTGCTGGGTTGTGCATATACCATTTGTTCGTATGGTCAAATTTAAATTTCTTACACATCTCCCAGTGGATCACCTTGCACATCCAATTGTGTCTAGTCTTATAATCCTTCAGTGCTAATTTGATGCATTCACTAATTATGGGATTGATGGTTTCGTCTCTATCACCATATAACCTACATTTGCTATTTTGTTGGGTCTTATCTATTCTTCCTTTGATATGATTGTTTCCTGAGGAGTTATTTTGTGCAGCTATTATTATTATTATTATTATTATTATTATTATTATTACAATTATTATTATTATTATTATTATTATTCACTCAGAGCTTTTCACATCAGCGTTAGCCGATGGTTTTTCATTGAGGTCTGAGTGATAGCAAGTCTCCTCAAATCTCCAGGATTCTTCTTAGTATTCTTGCAATTCTCAACAATACTGTTGTTTGGATGGTCTCTACTCGTCCACCAACACCCAAGTCCGCTAGTCCCTTTAGCAATCCTTTAGTTACTTTTGCAAACGCACCAATTACAATTGGTATAATTGTCACCTGCATGTTCCACAGTTTTTTCAATTCTCGAGCAAAGTCAAGGTACTTATCCCTCTTTTCACATTTTTGAAAACCTATAATTGCTTTAGAAATTCAGACTCCAGAATCAAAAGTTGAAATATAGTAAAATCTAACCAAAATAAAAATGAAATATTTAATGCAACAAGATGGAAATAAAGAAAAGCTCATATATCTCTGATAAATAGATACAGATAAAAGGACCAAATAAAAAACGTTTTTCAAAAATTATAGTTATGAATATTAGCTAAAGAAATGTAGGATTTTATTGGTTGGTTAGTGTTTACGGCATATCAACTATTGTTGGTTATTTAATGTCAAAGCCTGTTTAAACACACACAGACACATACAGACAGAGAGAAACACACACACACACACACACACACACACACACACACACACACACACACACACACACACACACACACACACACACACATATATATATATATATATATACATATATATATGCAATTGTTTGTTCATAATTTTATTCTCAAATGAGTTGTTCGAGGTTATATTTCCAAACATTTAAATATTTAAAAGCATTCCGATGTAGCACTGGAAATTCATTTAATTTCAATAATATTTTCCCACACAGTTTAATGGTTTCTACGATTACAATCTAACACTAGTAATCATTTAATATTAATCATTCATTTGCACACAGATAAATAGTTTCAAGTATTGTTATTCAGCAGTGGTATTGCTCCAGGGAGAAATGTAGAAAGATTAAGGAAATATAGGATGAATAAACAAATGAAATTATAGAATATGTAATCAAAAGGAAAACCTTTATTAAATTAAATCGAATTGATGCAGAGAAATCAACAATCTAAAATGAATTAAAGAATGAATTAGAATATATATTTGTAAAAAGGTGAAGTAACGGGTGTATTATGAAAATATTATAACCAAGTAAAATTTCCACATCCATTCTCGATCAGCACAACAAATGAACATCTTCTGTGGTTTGTGCCAAACTAGAATTAGGTTAATGTCACAATATATTCATCGACTTCTGTTAAGCTGATAGAAATTCGAAACGGGCAAAAATCCCTCTCCCAATGAAATGAATTTGTAAATCTGAATTACTTTCAATAATATTCTCTTATACATTCTTACAAGGTATTTGTTTCGTTCTCAACGACAAATGATGATGTTAATTCTTTTCAGCATATCTATTCATATTATTGATGATAACAAGAATTGGAAGGATTTTGATATTTAAATATATCCTGGCCATGACACTAACCTGTTTTTGATGGAGACGCTACAGTTATAGAGACCCGAAGAATGTGGAATACCTCTACATTGCACCCTTGAATGTTGATAAGACATTAAACAAAGAAACTAAACTAACCCTTCATTGATATTACTCCCAGACCGACTCTGACCGGGAGTGGAAGTTTCTGTTAAAGTAGGAATTAAATATACCTTCTAAAAAACTATTTGCATTTGATAGAACCATGTGAAAAATATCTCTTAAGAAACAAATTAATACGATATGTAAATATAAATGTCCAATGAATGCGAATCCCTAACGTGCAGGTATGAAATAATTCTAAGTGGATTTACATGCCTTTAAAACCAACACTTAACTAAGAAGAGCAGGAAGGTATTTAATTTAAATATAATCTACTGTTTACTCAGTAGATGTTGCCCTAAATTAGAAAAAGTGATCTTGTGTATTTGATTAGTGGAAAATTGCGAAAATTTAGCAAAGAATTTTAAAATAGATAAGGGATTTTTTTAATATATTTTCATGAAAATAGCCTAGGCAGAAAAGAGGAAACTTATATGAATCAGAGATCTGCAGTAGTTTGATTACTATGGTCTCTTAATAGTGGTATTTAGTTTTAAGAAAACTGAATTCAGTATGTCAAATACAGACACAAGAATAGGAACAGTTACGGAATGGAAATTCAACGGAAGACTTGAGTTCTGTCACATAAAATAATGTTGTGAATGCAAAGCCGAAGTTGTCATAAAAAGTAAAGAAATGAAATACACAAAAAATATTTTTAGTTGCATCCATGCAAGAAGAGTAGATCTGACAGACATGAACATGGAAAAGTTGACCTGCCAGAGCGTAGGCGTCACAGTGCCATTGGACAGCAATATAAAAACGAAAGAAAACGAAAAATTGGAATGTACTAGAATCTCGCAGGGGAACTAAGGAAAAAGGGTAGAACTTAAAGATTATGAACGTGGCCACAAGAGGTGTTGCACCTGGAATCGTGCTGAAAGCACGAGAATACCATTATGATAGAATTCCATGTGGTCTGCAAGGATTATATGAATGATACTTTGATTTGTGGTTTTAACTCGCAATGGGTCTAAAGAGTTACCACGGGATATCTCCTGTAATTATAAAACATAAAATAAATTAACTCTTAAGATAAGAGATGTATTATTCGTTTGAAACCGCTGACTATTCCCGGAAGAAGCGAAAGGATATTGCAAAGGAAAAAGAGCATCAACCGATGAAAGATCTGCATTCAAGGCACAATTTATTTTTTTGTTTCTTAAAGCTCCGGGCTAAGAACAAGGTGATTTGAAATACATTATTTAGCGTTGTCATCGTGACTGGTTGATCACCCCTCAGTTAGTAGTAGATAAACGTTGTTTGGACAAATATTTCACGTATCAGGTAAATTCGGAGCGACCTTAATGGAGGCGATACATTTTTTTTGTCGTCACGGACCATGCACACATTTTCCATTCTCTGTATTTTAGTATTGTCTTGGAATTCGTTTTTCCCCGTTGTCCCTTTTATATATATATATATATATATATATATATATATATATATATATATATATATATATATATATATATTACTGAAGTATATCCCTGCATTCATTAATAAAGACTTATTAAAATCGGTGATACAGTATAAATATCTAATTTAGGTAAGTGTAAACTCGAAGGGAATATCATTTAGTAACTGTCAGTTTCTTGCCTATGAGATCATTAGACCAAGAAACAAGCTTAATAAAATACAATTACACAAATTACTCAAACACACAGTAAAAAACATTCTATGGAATACACATAAAGCAAAGAGACAAAAATTTTATTAAAATATCGAAAAAAGGCCAACAGCAAAAAACACAAAATAACCAACCCATCTGTAAATGAATTAGGCAAAATTCCGATTTATTTAAACATCAATTTTTTTAAAAAATTAGATGAATTAACAGTAGGACTAAAATATTCATGGTAACATTTGATGTTACCAATCTATAAAGTAATAACTCCATGAATTTGGATAACTGGCCATATCGGTTTCGATAGAAAAATACCAGTAACTGTACTCATGAAATTTTAAAATATTTATTACTGATGGTATAGAATTAATCCAAACTGTTAAGTTTTTCCAAATCAACAAAATTGCATCCATAGGATAAACTATGAGAAAGAAAAATGGGACCAACATATTCCACCCGAAGCATAAAAAAACAAAAAAAAACCTACATGAAGTCGATGGGAAAAATACAGCAACAACATAAAAACAGATTTTATTACATAGCGGAAACGAATAATGTTTCATATTTTGGAAAGTCACATGGTGCCTGTATGATTGTAGTAAGAAACTATAAAATAAATATGATTGTAGTAAGGAAAATATAGAATAATTATGATTTTAGTAAATAAACTATGAAATAATTATAATTGTAGTAAAGGAACTATAAAACATTATGATTGTTGAAAGGAAAATATAAAATAATTATAATTGTACTAAGGAAAATATAAAATAATTATAATGGTAGTAAGGAAACTATAAAACAATTATAATTGTAGTAAGGAAACTATAAAATCATAATTGTAGTAAGGAAATTATTGAATAATCATAATTGTAGTAAGGAAACTGAAATAATCATGATTGTACTTAGGAAACTATAAAATGATGCCAATTTACCAAACCACAGATTACTCATTACTTCAAAGAAAAGAAAGAAATATTCAGAGATAGGTTTAATCCAACTTAAACAAAGCCTAATTTTCGTTCGGACAAACACACATGCACTTCCATGTAGACACAAAAAATACTCACCGACTCCCGTAACCACACATCTATGTATTGGGAAAAATATATTCTCACAGACAGTAGATCCAATCACAACCCTTGAAAATATATGTGTGTATGAATATATGTATACATAAGTCAAAACACACACACACACACACACACACAAACAGACAAACAGACTCACACACACACACACACACACACTTGTGTGTGTGTGTGTGTGTGTGTGTGTGTGTGTGTGCATAGGATCCAGTCAAAAGAACACAAAAATACAAAAACACATCCATTTGACCAAACTTATTCAGAGAACACACACACGCACACACATGCATATATTAATAAGAAAAATACACATTTACCAAGACGACAGTTAAAAATTGGGGAAATATCAAAAAAGTCTACTCTTATAACAACAGAAAATCTTATCGAACAGTTAACGCCAATAGGACAACCTTAGACGAAATCCTGAATTCAACCAGAATCAAAACAATCAATGAATTACCCTAATATAAAGAAATCTAACACACACCCAACAATTCAATTGTCTAAGAATGACTAAAATGTCCGAAATAAGTTTCACACAAGTATATGGAATAACGATAAATAAAAATAAAAACTAAATATCAATTTGAAATCATTTGTGCATCTTTTCATTTTGAAATATTTACATTTTTGTTGCTAGAATCACAACAGTCTGCCTGTCGGTTTGTTTGTTGTCTCTCCCTTTATCTCTTTCTTTCTTTCTTTCTTTCTTTATATATATATATATATTCTCTAGTGTTTTCCAGTGCAGGAGTATTCGAGTAAATATTATAAAATCTTCCCTTAAATTAATTGTTTTAACCCTAACGCTGCCACAACAAGGTCTGAGTAAAAATATAAGTAAAATAAAATTTAAAAAAAATGATCGAACTGACCAATAGATGTTTCTCTTTCTACAGAATTGATTATTTACTAAATGTCTCTATACATTGGTTTCTTTTTTTAATAACTCTAAAGTAAGAAAAATTTAAAGAGAAATGAAAATCTCAACTGAAGGCTTTTATAAGAAGTGTTTTGTTTCAATTTGACTTTTGTTTTATTGTTGTTTTTCCCTAGAGGAAACTTTTAGTGTCACGTGTCAGTGGCAGGTGAATATGATTTGTGACAAAAGAGATCCTTTTTTTTATTTTTTAATGTTAAAAGGATAACGAAAAATGGAAGACACAGTAAACATAATGGAGAAATGTTAAGGAAACGAGACGAAAAAGTTTCAATCAAACATTCTTTATTTCTTTGCAGTTTTTCTTTTGAATGAAAAGAACAAAAGATTTTTTTCCTTGAAGTTGTCTGTTTGCTGTCTGCAATAACTTTGTTTTTCTGTTTGGTTTTAATTTAAAATGAATTGCGAGAAATAAATTGAAGAGAATGAAAGAAAAGGGAAGGGTGTTGTATGACAGTCAGGAAAAGAGTGGAAGGCAGCAATGATGAAAAGATGGTAGAAATATGATTGTGCGCAGAAACGAAAGAAAATTCTGTGAAATATTAAAACTTATGATGAAAAAAAAACAAACAAGGAGACAAAAGATCTAGAAACATTCAGAAAAATTAAGGTAAAAAAGGAAAGAAAGAATATTACTGAAGAGAACTGAATTTGTAAAAGAAGAGGGGAGCCACTACAGAAAAATACATGACACAGAAACAACATTAGATAGAAAATGTTTCAAAGGAAAAAAAAAGTCTATGGAATAAGCAATAACAAAAGAATGAGGCCTAAAAGTAAAAAAAAAGAAGGGAGAAAAAAAAGTAACTAAATAATCGAAAGAAAAGTTAAAAGGAAAGCATTTTCATGTGCAATGAAAAGGAAGACTATAATACAAAAGTTTATCGAAAGCAAGTCAACAATAAGTGAGACGACTTAAAAAAAATAATCTCACGCATATTCATGGCAATGCATGTGTATGCTACTTCATATATATATACATACATTGATACACAGACACACTGACAGAGAGAGAGAGAGAGAGAGAGAGAGACACACACACACACATATATATACATATGAATTTGTCTATGTGTGCACTATTTTATACATATGATATATATATATATATATATATATATATATATATATATATATATATATATAAACAAAATAAGCAAAAACGAGCTGATAATTTTGCTCCAAATTATACCCCTTTACTTCACACACACACACACACACACATTGAGGAAATGTGTGTGTGTGTGTGTGTGTGTGTGTGTGTGTGTGTGTGTGTGTGTGTGTGTGTGTGTGAAGTAAAATGGTATTATTGAGAGCAAAAATATCAGCTCTTTTTTGCTTATTTTGTTTATGTATTTCCCACGCACACGGCTGATCTATGTTGGGCAAGTATAATTGAAGATAACTGGGTGGAATCCAGCGAGCATGCGTTAGTCTTCAAGGCGATGATTGAAAGAATTCTGAAATCCTCTTTGCATCACTCACAGAGATAAAATAGCGTTCGATAAGCAAGTCTTCCATAAGCTTTCAAATCACATACATTTAATGAGATCCCGTCAAGACATTTCTAAAAAATTATAAAAAATAAAATGAATATACAATATGTCTAAAGTAAATTAAACGTAAAAATTAAACGTAAAAATTATCGTTATATAAAAAAAAATGTACATAAAGTAAAAAAAAATAGCATCAAATATTTACTAAATGTAAACTATAATTCAAGAAAAATAAACAAAACTGCAGTTTCGAGTCCAAGCAAAACAGTTCAATCTGAAACTCATTGATTAGCGTTACTTTGCAACAATTATATGCCGAATGAGTTTATTTGAAAATGTTTCCCGTTTTCATTTGGCAAAGGAAAACAGAACTCTTGAGATTTAAAAAAGCAGAAAAAGCTTTTGAATTTTGAAAATGACTGGTACATCCAAAAATAAATAAGCAAGTAGAATTTTTACTTAGATGTGAAAAGTGGCATAAAAAAGACAACATGGGCAATGAAGAACACTGGGGAATATAAAATTGATAAATGTACCAATCATAATTTGCCTGTGTAACACTTGAGAAATCTTTTGCAAATACAATAGAATCATTAGAAACACGAAGAAAGGGGATTTTAGAGGACAGTGAAATTTTTAAGATATATTGACTATTTCCGAAATATTGTGCATACATACGCTCAAGTAACCTCAACAAAATGCAACGGAATAACAATTGTATAAATATGGTATTGCGTTCTCATTTAGGATATTTATCTACAAATAATGCTTGGCAAAAACAACTGCATAACAATAAAATAAATACGATGAAAAGAAATAGGATAATACGAAGGATACTTACTGTCAAGTAATCCTTGGCAAACGCAATAAGATATCGCGAGTATAAAAAGGATAATACTGCAGAACGGATAATGTTTACTGTTAGAAATTCCTATCTGAATACAATTGCCCAGTCGGCTGGGACTGTAGAATACACCAACTACTTCTCTGCTGAGGGGTAAGACCCCACCAACGAATGTCCTGATATGACATTAACAATCTGATGGGGAGGTTCAAGCAATGCTGGAGCTTTGGGGAATGCGGAGTACCCCTTCATTGCCATGGCTCCCAGGTCCACTCTGGCCCAGAGTGGTTGAACCTGATAAGGGTCCTATCTATGGGTTAAATAGAACTAAACGGTAGTTGGAATTTACCGTTTTTAAAAATTTAACTGCGCATTTATGCTGAACTGAATAGTTTAAAATAGAACTATTTTGACATTAAAACTGCGTACTTATGCTAAACTTAATTGCTCAGAATAAAACTGTTTAGACATTAACTCTGTGTATTGCCCAGTTTGATGGGGCTGTAGTATACACCGACTGAATCTCTTCACAGGGGTACGACCCACCCTACAACTCCTTTCCTAGATATGACATACACAATCTGATGGTGAAGTTCCTGCACTGCTGGAGCTTTGGGAAATGCAGAGTACCCCTTCATTGTCATCGCTCCCAGGTCCACTCTGGCCCGGAGTTTTAGCACCGATAAATGTCTATCTATGGGTTAAATAGAAGTAAACGGTGGTTGGAGCTTACTGTTTTTATACATTAAAACTGCGTATTTATGCTGAACTGAATAGTTTAAAATAGAACTGTTTTGACATTAAAACTGCGTACTAATGCTAAACTGAATTGCTCGAAATATAACTGTTTTGACGTTTAAACTGCGCCCTTATGCTAAACTGAATTGTCTGAATTAAAACTATTTTGACATTTAACTCTGTATTGCCCTGTCGGCTGGGGTTGTAGAATACACTGACGGTACCTTTGCAGAGGGGTAAAAACCACCAGTAGTGTCCTGGTTATGACACTAAACAGTCTGATAATGAGGTCTCAGTAATGCTGGGGCTTTGGGGAATACGGAGTACTCCTTCACTGCCATTGCTCCCTGGTCCACTCTGGCCCAGAGTGGTGGCACCTGATAAGGCCATATCTATGGGTTAAATAGAACTAACGGCGTACTTATGCTAAACTGAATTGTTGGAATAAACTGAGTAGCTTGAATTAGAAATGTTTTTGACAATTAAACCGTACTTAAATTTAAATTGTTTGCTTATGCTAAACTGAATTATATGAAATGAAACTTTTTTTTTACATTAAAACTGTATTTACACGAAACTGAATTGTTTAACGTAGAGCTGTTTTGACAATTAACTGTGTGTAAACAAAATCTCTACTCATACTAAACTGAATTTGTTGAATTAGAACTGCTTGACTAAACTGAATAGCTAGAAATAGAAATATTTTTTCACAATTAAATTGTACTTACATTTAAACTTCGTGCTTATGCTAAATAGAATTGTTTGAAATTGAACTGTTTTTGACATTGAAACTGTATTACTTTAAACTGAATTATTATATATAACTGCTTGAATAGTTTGAAATAGAAATGTTTTTGACAATTAAACTGTGTACTCATGCTAAACTGAATTGTTAAAAAAAACTGATTATTTACATAAAAATAGATTTGGCGTTAAATAACCTACAAAGGTGATCTGCCATAAAACTCAACTAACTATCCGAATATAATCGCATTCCAAGTGAATAAAAAATGTACAACTCTTAGCAGAAAGTTAGTTTTTACTAATAGTATAAGAATCATGAAAGACGACATTGTTTAAAGTATAAATCAGTGTTTAAATACTATACTGAATCATTTTCTAATTATTTAATATTTTCTTATTATCTAACGTCATTTTCCTAACGATTCGCCGATATAAACATTCATGCAACTTCTGTTACGGACACCCGATGATTTTTTATCCACCTATATATAATACCAAATAAGAGGATACTATATGTAAGGTTATGATTTAGATAAATAAAAGAAATCATGCATAGAAATAGTACAAACTATTTTTCAGCAGGTACATGAATCTAAAGAATTGCACCTTGTATCGCTTTGTCGGCAAAGCAAAAAATATGCTGACTGCATTGCTTGGAAAATACTACAGCAAAAAAAGTGTCATGCTGTTGACACTAAACTGCATCTGGAAGTTAAACTTAAGTTTTGGAACTTTAGTGTGAAGCCCCGAATTCTTTTGCCTTTATCCACAAGTCCCTCTTTCATTTGGTCTGGTATTAAATGTTTTGACACCATTTATGATTCAAATAGATTTCTTACAAAATTATTAATATTGAATAGGAGTTCTTGAAACAATATAAACGTCTGCACAAAAGTGATTGTTATCTTTTAAAGAGAAAACTACCTTGAAACTTTGTAAATGTGCATACAATTCTTGAAATTCTTAGAAAATTCAAGAAAACACAGTGAATTTTTAAAAAAATACCTATACAAATTATCTACGAGGAGCATACGATAAGTTTCCAGACTTTTTTCGTATGGACACTTTTATTTAGAGTACCCACATGAAACTCTAGTCCCCTTCGAAGTAATCTTCTACGGCTGAAATGTACTTGTTGTACCGTTCCACCAACTTCTGGAAGTCCCCATGGAAGCCCTCTTGTGTGAGCGTGTCAATGACCTTCGTCACAGCCCCTTTCATCTCCTCAATTGTCTCATAACGACAGCCTCTGAGCTCAGGGAATAACCAAAAGTCACAGGGAACAAGGTCTAGACTATAGGGACGGTGAGGAACTGTCTTGATACCTATCTTTGTCAAATAGTCTGTGACAAGGATGGATTTGTTGACCGGTGTATTGTCCTGGTGGAAATGCCACGGACCCGATTTGAAGAGCGCCGGCCTCTTCCGACAGAATCTCTTCCTTACCTCCCTTAAAACCTCAACAGAGTAACCCTATCCCTAACCACAAACCTTTGGCCAATTGGTGTATTGACTTGCTTACTCCTCCCACACCTCTCATCATCCCTCTCAGACTCCCTGCCTTCCTTCAATCTCTTATGTCACTCAAAAACTGATGCTCAATTCATGCAAGATGGTCGAAAAGCAGTCTGAAGCATTCCATACTTTTCTGTGGCATTTTTTTCCTAGTTTAAAACATAATTTTATTTCATATCTTTCCTCTAAAGTGTTAGATTGCATTTTTGAAATTCACCAGCAGTGACAATTAGACATTAGTAGGGTGTATTCAAATTCCGACTGTAGCTGTTCATTTGGACCTGAAATCATAAAAATTGGTCAGTCATCTCATATCATTTATAGCAATAACATAGTGAATATTCAAGGGACTACGACAATTTTAAATGCCCATCCGAAAAATGTCTGAAAACTTATCGTATGTCCCTCGTATATTATGAGTAGTTATGTTTGACAAAAATTATTTTAAATTGGCTGTAGTCATGTGTTACTTGAAAGCGTATAAATAAAATCGACGGCCTGACTTGAAATTCTGAACGAAGTTATTTCTTTCACTTCACGCCACGCCCTTTGGAAAGTCATGAATCCACTTCCCCTACCAGCTACAGACAAACACTAAGATATAACTTGGTCCATTAGTTTTGGTTAGGGCACTACTTTAAAAGGAAAACTGTAAACTCAAACCAGGTTTATTCCTCTTAAAAATTAACCTTGTGTTACATACCACCTGTGATAAAGTGGTTGGGTAATGCATTCTTGAAAACGTCCTTAGGAAAAGATTAACTTTGACGTAATCTGACAAGTTTTGCCATGCCAGAAAACAAACTGAACAACCAATAAAGCACACTGTAAAAATCTATACAGAGTTAACTGAATTGTCTTTTTTTATTACAACAAAAGGTATTCCGCATGAACGAAAGAAAACTTTCAAAACTAATGACACTTTTTTTTAAATTCTCATTTCCTATCATCATCTGTATATTTTATATAAGTGTTCCTATTTCTTATTATATTTGATTCGTTAAGTGATGCTAGCGCATTCGTTAATGAGATATTTTGCAGCTGTATAATGTGACGTTCGATTGTGAATGTTCAAAAAGGTACGTGCATAAATTCATATGAGTGACTACATATAATCAAGGTTTAACTCACAATCTCTGATCACCTTTTTCTAGCTATCGAATCCAAGTATTGTTTAATGCTTTTCTTTTGACTCCAATTCCATCAATCATTACCAATATTTTTTTACTTACTTTTATATCATCCTGCCTATTATAGAACTTCAAACGCTGTACTACCTTCTACTTGTCTTATACTTATCTGTCTTTCCGTTGTTTCCTTCCCTTTAATCCGATTCTTTTCTCTTAATTGTTTATTTCTGGGTGACCTGCTGTGATGAATATTCGTCTTGGTCTTTTTCCTAAATTCTTGCTGTTCTCACCAACACAAGGGCACAAAAACACAAAATATTTTCCTTATGTACTGTAAATTATCCTCTATAATTTAGTTTAGTCAGATTTCTATGTTAACCGGAATGTTGGCCTTCGTGAGTGAACTTCATAGCGCGATTGTAGTTCGAATTCACTTAACATGATACCATAGTCCAGAATGTAAGCCACTAAGCCACAAATAAGCTCCTCCTTTATGTCGCCATTGTTGTGGTCTTTATTTTATACCCGTTCATTTAGTTTCATTTGGATTTCTCTCTTTTGTGTTTCGCATTATTACTTTTTTGTGTGTGTGTGTGTTATGCAAACATTACCCTCCAGTCTTTCTTGGTCATTTTTATTTTTATTTTTGTTGAATGTTGCTTCAATAGGGCAAAAGCTTTCGTTCCCAAACATGTCACCCTCTAAATTGAAAATATCATTTTTCCTAAGTTAGATTAATGCCTCAAACAACTTCAGCTATCATAAAAATCAAGAGAAGAGCATCAGAATATTGATTTGTTTTTTTCTTTTTTTATAATTTAGTTACTCCTTGATTTGTTCCTCTAATTTCGTGAGAAAATCTTGATTATTCATTAAACTAAATTATTCTAATTAATTTGAGGTACGTTCAATGCAGGCAGAAAGTTTGTCGATCAAATAATATGTTTTGTGCTTAGTTTATTTTCCATGGATTAACAAAACCGTTGAAATATTTTCGAAAATAGTCGGTTAGTATATATATATATATATATATATATATATATATATGGAAGAAAATAATGGATTGTAATCAGACAGTTTGTAAAGAAAAATTGCTAACATGGTAATCCAATTAGAAGGAAAGAATTATAGAGAAACAGAGTCAACACTAAAGCGTTTTGGTTCTGCTGAACCATAATCAGGACTACGAGGAGTTATATTAGTGATGTTATATATCTATATAAATAAAAATGTAAATTTTTTTACTAACCGATAATCTCCAGTTTTATACCACTAATTGGATAAAATTTTTCTGAGAGTATTTTATTCGAATTCAGGAGTGTTTTTATATACTTATTATCTAAAAAATATTACAATAATAAAAAAATATTTTTAATAAGTCGTTTTTCTCCGAGAAAAGCCGAACGCGAATTATGAAGGTAAACATTCCTTCCCTTTTCCAAGAATTTTACACGTGATTTTTTTTCTGCTTTATCACATTTCTTTCTTTTTTTTGGTTAACTTAAAAAGATACACTAAACTTTTAACCACATTTCGTTGGTTCAGTTGTAAGTATTTTTTTAAATTCTAACGAATTGTTTACAAAATATTTTCCTTCTTTTAATTTCGACGAAAGACATCCATTAAGTTTTCTTTCTTATACCATATTTCGTCAGTTCAGTAGTACCGAATTGTTTACTAGATATTTCATTTTATTTTTTGTTGTTTAACTTCAACGAAAGCCATTCCTTAAAAAGGTTTCTTTCGTTAATAAACTTTAAACCATATTTCGTGGGTCCAGTTGTAAGTAAATTTCTTTTTATTCTAAAAAACTTTTTCTTAATTTTTTTCTTCATTATTGATATCCCATTTATATTTTTGTTTAATAAATATTTTATCATGATGCGAAATATTAACCAGCCCAAGCTTTGTAATGGCACACGTCTTTCAGTAAAAAAATTAATGACCAACATCATGGAAGCAAAAATTTTGACAGGGCCTTTCAAAGGTGAAGATATCCTCAAGCCGCGAATCCCTATGATTTCAACAGATATGTCATTTCAATTTAAGAGATTGCAATTCCCAATTCGATTGGCATTTGCAATCAAGATCAACAAAGCACAGGGACACTATTTAGAATTGTGTGGCTTATATTTACTCAATGATTGCTTCTCACATGGGCAATTATATGTTGCCTATTACAGAATCGGCAATCCAGATAATCTCTTTATCTCCACAGAAAATTGAACTACCAAGAATATTGTGTATCCACAAGTATTGTAAAATTAAACATATTAGAAACATACATTTTCTTCTTTTTTCCCCATTTAAACAAACTGTGCCACAGCAATGCGTGACCGGGTACAGCTAGTATATATATATATATATATATATATATATATATATATATATATATATTGTGACGGGGAAATTGACTAAAATCCCTAAATGGGACTTTATTTTCGCACGTGTGAAGACGGGGCAGGTTGGCACTCGATCCCCTACAGAAATAAGTCCTGTTCAGAGTTCTTTTCTCAGGCAGATAAGAACTGGCATATTACGTGAGGGAACAATATAGGGCCAGACTGACCACCGCTGGCAAAGGGGTCCAAAATTTCACACTATCACACACCCAGCAGGCCGCTAAACTTCTTTCCCTTAGATAATAGAAGAATACGGGCCTATAGGTCTTAGTTGTAATAATATTAATATTGTTATAGTCGGCAACTCCGGTTTCCCGTGTGATGCTTTAGGAATTAATAGGACAGTTCTAAGCAAGATAATGTAAGGCGAATAGAAGCTGAAAGGAAAGCATGGAATAATAACATAGACCACATGGTAAAATGAAAATACATAGGTTCTTTACTACGGTTATATATATATATATACGTTCAAAATGTCAAAGATATATAATAGGATAGTCCATGAATATAAATGTCTTTTCCTGGCTTTTATCCTTTTTCAAATTGAGAGAGAGAGAGTGGTAACAAAATTTGGGTGTAACGGAAAAATGTCCCAAAGTTACTTATCTTATTTTTTTGACGGGGTTCCACTGGAGAATTTCTCTTCTTTCACGGGCTAATAGACTTTGTACTGTTTTTAATGCTGGCTTGAAGGATTTTGGAGTCCCTCGTGTCTCAGTCTTTTTGTCTTTAGCCCGGAGTAAAATGGCTATCGTCCGTCTGCCACCAGACTTGCTCAAAAACTCTACTTTTTTTTTTGTATTTACTTCCGTTGAGGGGAAGGGAACCCCACTTCTGTTTGGGGTCCCCCCCACCAATCATTTGGCTTCATTTTCTCCTTCCCCTTCCGATGTCCGGCGACCCAAGGTCACTTAGGTGCGAACATCTGTGTGACCCACATTCTCTCATAACGGTCACTTTTTGACTGCTAGATAATGTTAGTTCAACGGGGGGGGAGTATCATTCCCACCTCCTCGTCTCCGTGAGCCATCACGTGACACCTCCTTCCTTAAGAGAAGAAAGGGGGATGAATAGAAATACCATAGAAAAAAAAAGGCAATTCAATTCACTGTTCTTTCTCCTTTTCTTTCACTTTTTTTTTCTCACTTTACTTTTCTTTCATCCCCTTTCTTCTTCACGGTTTGACGAATTCTTTCATTTTCCTTTTTTCATCCTTCCTAATTTTCACTATAGGGGAAAACAATTTCTCTTCTCTTTCTTTCTCTCTCTCTCTCTCTCTCTTTTCTTTTTCTTTAATCTTGTTTTCCTTTCTTTCTTTTTCTCTCTCGGCTTTTGGCCGTATCATATTTCAAATCTTGAGGAGGTAACTCCCTTTTTCTTTCTTTCTTTCTTCGTCACTTTTGACGACTTTATAAGCTTGGTTATTAAGCTCTGGGGGAAGAAACTTCCTTTTCTTTTCTCTCTTTCCCCTCTCCGTCACTTGTTGACGCACAGCTTTCTCGTCCATCTCATATTTCAACATTGGGGACGAGAATTCCTCATTTTCTTTAGTTTCTCTCTCTCTCTCTTTCTTTCTCTCAACAACTATGAAAGAATATTCTGCTACTACATTTTCGTGGGGCGTTAGAGAAATAAACTTGGGTACTTTTTTATTAATTTTTCTAAGCCCTCTCTCTCTGAAACAGACAACTGGCCTAATTTTTTTCCTCGAATTTATTCGGCATTGCCAAGTTCTCAATTTTTCGAGGTTGGCCTTCTTGACGGACATATCTCTTCAATTTGTTTGTGTGACACACTTGTGTCTGCTTCTTTCCCTCGTGGGTATCAATTCTATATGTCCTCTTGTCTATCCTCCGTGTTATTACGTAGGGACCTATATATCGTCCACCACAGTGGGGTCCTTTATTTGATGATAGTAGCAGGACTTCATCGCCCTTCTTAAATTCTTCCTTCTTAATCACTTGTGAGGGTCCTCTTATTTTCCTCTTATCCTCTCGATAAGTATTAGGGAATTTATTCCTAATATTCGTTGGACCTTCATCTTTTCTCTGACGACTGGTCCTTTTCTCTTTCCGTTTATTGAGGTGTGGAAGGTTCACTTCTTTTCTTTCCACCTTCACACTTTGCGAGCGACTATGTCGTTTGTGCCGCCCACGTGGCTCAGCCGCCATCTTGTCTTCATGTTTGGCGTTCATTCTCGCCATCTTTTTTTCTTCATTTTTGGCGCTCATTTTCGCCAACTTCTTTCCATGTTTGGAGATCATCCTCGCCATCTTTCTTTCTTCATTTATGGCGCTTATTTTGGCCAACTTCTTTCCATGTTTGGAGTTCATCCTCGCCATCCTTCTTTCTTCATTTATGGCGCTTATTTTCGCCATCTTTTCCGGGTGACACTTTTTAGTTTTTACTTCATTTCCCAGTATAAGGGAAATTCCTCTCATAGGTAGTTTGTCTACCACACCAACTTTAATTGGTCCATCTTTCCACTGGGACTTTAGGGTTATTTTACACAGCGGTATTTTTACCCTCTTTCCGCCGATACCCTCTATCATCACAGTCTCACGTGTTGCTTCTATTACCCTTTTAGGTAATTTATTTCGTAGAAGTAACGACTGAGATGCTCCGGTATCTCGTAAAATTGAGACTTCCACTGGTCCTCCGTGTGGGCCTCTTATCATCCCTTTTTTCGTCCAGGGTCGATAGGATTGGTTCCCTCTAGGTGTCGTTACAGCTCCTTGAGGTTTTCTCGGCTGGGTCTGGTTTCTTTCAGGACCTTTTCCAAGCTGACACCTTATGGCTATGTGTCCAGCCTTTCCACACTTGTAGCAGACCACTGTTCTGCTGCTACTTTGGAAGGTCCTTCTATTTCCTTCCTTAGGTCTTCCTTCAGGACTTAATTCAGCTTTGAATTTCACTATACTTCCCGTGAACGTTTTTTCCTTTGTTTTTCGGTGTGTGAGGATGTATTCGTCTGCTAGTGCAGCCATTTCATAAGTCACGCCAGTTCTTCTTTCACTTAGGTGAACCCTGACTTCTTCTGGCACACAGTTTAAAAATTCTTCAGCTAATATTAGCTGCCGGAGTTTCTCAGCGTCTCCGTCTATCCTCTTAGAGTCACACCACTTATCCAGCGCGTTCTCTTTTTCTCTCAGAAATTCCACATAAGACTGGTTTTCAGTTTTTCTCTGTGTTCTGAATTTCTGTCTATAAGCTTCTGGAACCAACTCGAAGCTTTTTAGAACCGCTGCTTTCACCAAATCATAGTCGGCGCAATTTTCTGTGGGTAGAGTGGCATACGCTCTCTGTGCTTTTCCTGTCAGCACAGTTTGGAGTAGCATCGACCAGCATTCTTTCGGCCATCCAAGATTTAGCGCGGTTCGCTCAAAATGTGCGAAGTATTCGTCCACGTTGGCTTCTTCAAATTTTGGGACTAGCCTCGCTTGCTTCGTTACTTCGAAACTGTCATGGCTTTCTTTGCGTCCTCTTATTGCCAAGTCGACTCCTCGCAGCCTTGTTTCTTGCTGAATTTTTATTTTCTCCAGTTCCATTTTATTTCTCTGTAGTTCCATTTGTGCTTGTATTTTAATTTTCTCCAGTTCAATTTCTTCTGGAGTCATTCTTATCATTTCCGTTGGTAGCTCTTCTAATACTGCTTCCTCGAAAACATTTTCGTCGACCATGTGTCTTGCTATTCTTATAACGAGTTCATGTTTCCTCATAGAATTTTCAACCTTTAATTCAAGCTTCTCGCCAATTTTCATTATCTCACTTTTTCTCAGCTTCTCCAACTTTTCCATGGAGGGTTCTTTTAAAAAGTTCTCTATTTTGTCCATTTAAAAAAAAAATTTTTTTTTTTTTTAATTTTTTCAAACAGTTATATCAACAAGTAATTTGACTGTTTCGACGATATTCCTTTTTTTTCCTTTCACGGTCTCCCAGGGTAGGTTTAGACGGCAGGAATTGTCACACGACTACTAGCAATAAATATTATTAATAATAATCATTCCGGAAACGAGCCCCCATAAAAGGTCTGAGGTCGGGAATAAAAGATTAAAATATCTCCGGACGAGACACCATAAAAGGTCTGTGACGGGGAAATTGACTAAAATCCCTAAACGGGACTTTATTTTCGCACGTGTGAAGACGGGGCAGGTTGGCACTTGATCCCCTACAGAAATAAGTCCTGTTCAGAGTTCTTTTCTCAGGCAGATAAGAACTGGCATATTACGTGAGGGAACAATATAGGGCCAGACTGACCACCGCTGGCAAAGGGGTCCAAAATTTCACACTATCACACACCCAGCAGGCCGCTAAACTTCTTTCCCTTAGATAATAGAAGAATACGGGCCTATAGGTCTTAGTTGTAATAATATTAATATTGTTATAGTCGGCAACTCCGGTTTCCCGTGTGATGCTTTAGGAATTAATAGGACAGTTCTAAGCAAGATAATGTAAGGCGAATAGAAGCTGAAAGGAAAGCATGGAATAATAACATAGACCACATGGTAAAATGAAAATACATAGGTTCTTTACTACGGTTATATATATATATATATACGTTCAAAATGTCAAAGATATATAATAGGATAGTCCATGAATATAAATGTCTTTTCCTGGCTTTTATCCTTTTTCAAATTGAGAGAGAGAGAGAGTGGTAACAAAATTTGGGTGTAACGGAAAAATGTCCCAAAGTTACTTATCTTATTTTTTTGACGGGGTTCCACTGGAGAATTTCTCTTCTTTCACGGGCTAATAGACTTTGTACTGTTTTTAATGCTGGCTTGAAGGATTTTGGAGTCCCTCGTGTCTCAGTCTTTTTGTCTTTAGCCCGGAGTAAAATGGCTATCGTCCGTCTGCCACCAGACTTGCTCAAAAACTCTACTTTTTTTTTTGTATTTACTTCCGTTGAGGGGAAGGGAACCCCACTTCCGTTTGGGGTCCCCCCCACCAATCATTTGGCTTCATTTTCTCCTTCCCCTTCCGATGTCCGGCGACCCAAGGTCACTTAGGTGCGAACATCTGTGTGACCCACATTCTCTCATAACGGTCACTTTTTGACTGCTAGATAATGTTAGTTCAACGGGGGGGGAGTATCATTCCCACCTCCTCGTCTCCGTGAGCCATCACGTGACAATATGTATGTATTTTTTTCTTTAAAAATCATTCCCATGTAATTCTTCCACGCTTTCACATCTTCTTCTTTGTTTTTCACACCAGTATTAATTGATGGTAGTTCACTGGTTTTGAGTGACACCACGTCGCCTTAAGTTTCCATGTATCCTGAATATTCTTTACAATATTAACAATTATTTGGTCTGTACGCTCTCAATTCTTCCTTTGATCACCAATATTTCCAGTTCTTTTTTTAAGCTTCTCGGAACTGTTCCAACCGCACCAACTACAATTGATACCAGTCACCTTCAGGTTGCATAATTTTTGAGTTCTCTGGCAAGATACAAGTACTTTATTTGTAAGAGACCGTAGAGTTGCTGCTTTGTGAGGTGTTGCTTCCTAGACTTGTTCAAGATAGCACACATCATTCTTGGGTAGTTTCCATGTGCCATTTTTCTCTAGGCGTTTTTTAGCTTATATATTGGACATCCATAAGATTGTATGGACACAGCTACAGCTTGGAAGAAATAACATATTATTATATTAGATAGTCCAGACTTCCATCTGATCGATAACCAGTCAATAACATTCCATTCATTTGCTTGATCTATGTCGACACCCCTTTCAGTAGATAAAATATTGCTGCCGATGTAAGTGATTTGGACTACTAATTTTAGAGATGTGCCATCTTTTCTCTATTTTTATTGAAAAGAAATGTACTCAGCTTTATTTGCATTCATGTAGAGGCTAACACCACCCACTGCTTGCTGTAGTCTATACAGTATTTTTTTTTGTGTTAGTGCATTTATGAGATATGCTGTCATTTGCAGATTATATCATAGATTTTGCAAGGTACAGTCTATCCCTTTCCTATTTTTAATGTGAAACCCTTTTATTAGCTCCGTTGACCTTCGAAGTACGTCGTCTAGGCAGTGTATTAACAAATACGGTGCCAACATATCTCCTGGAAAGATTCAAATGAGAGTATTAACGACGTCGGTGTCTTCAACAGGTGAAAAATCCATTGCTTCTGTGTTGTTGTAAAGCATCATTATGGCTGTAAGATTTTCTTTGGGAAGATCATATACAAACGGCATTGGCTAAATCTTTCCTGAAAGTATAGAATCGAATGCCTTGGAGAAAATCTACGGACAGTACGGATGTTTCAATATACTTTTACCTATTTGATAAATCGATGGATTGACAGATTTTGAGGGGTTATAGGGCAATTCTTTCGAAAGCTGTTGTGATTTTTCTAAGAATTTTCTCGAATTCAAGTTGCATACAATTGAGAAGCAGGGTATGTATACAGCTTAGCAGGAGAGCATTTTTTTTCATTTATTTTTTTACTCATACAGTCTGTCTATGTAATCTCTTGAATGTTAAGTTTTGTGCATTGTCATCAACAATCTATCTTTTGTGGCATGAGTTTCTCCATTGTCCATTTTGCGAATGGGAGACTGTCCATTTGTTTAATCTTTTGATGATATTTCTGCCGCAGTTTTTGAGAAGCTTACTTGTTCTTCCAAGGAATTATTTTCTTATTTTCTCCTTCGTCTCTGCTTCTCTCATGATATTCGTCTCCAGTATCCACAAGTTACTGGAGTTTTCATTCTCTTCGAAAGTTGTAATATTTTCCTGATTTGGCAGTTCTATTCCTCAAACTGTTTCTCTTTTCCCTCTTTTTTTATCATAAGTTTGACACTATTTTCTCCGCCAAATCGCATTTCTTTATCTTGGCTGTATATTGTTATAGTCTGCATCAAAGTCTCCATTTTTTTCCTTGTCCTTTTGGGATATTTTCATGCTGTTGGTATTTTGTGTACATTACGTTTTTTCGTAGTTTCGCTCGTCGTCACAACTTTATTTGTCCATCTATCTAAACCAGACTAATAAGTTTGATTATTATCTGTGTTTCAATTACCGATGTGACTTGGAACTCTTCCAAGAAAGATAATACTTAAGTGAGCCACAAAACCCAAAACAAACCAAAAAAACCTACGCCTTTAATATCTCTAAGTTTAAACTCAGAAAACGTCAAAAGGTCATTTTTATTCTAAAAGAGACAATCATGGTTTAAAGTTTAACTCCTTTTTTAACTGCTCTATTTATTTTTTCATTATCATTCTTATAAACACCTCAGTAAGCTGGCAGTTTTTCACTGCAGCCTGCATGACAGCAAGTCTCTTCAAGTCTTTTAAAATTTTCTCAGAATTTTAGCCCATCTCAACAATGTCGTAATTGGGATGGCCTTTATTTACTCATTGTTTTTCATTTCCTCTACTCCCTTATCCATACACCAGGAAACCGTTCCAAATGCACCAACTATGCTAAGCAATACTTGATTTTATGTTCCGCAGCTTTTTCTGCAAGGTACAAGTATTTGTCAATCTAGGACTGGTTCTGATTCGTGAATATACAATTTGGAAGTATGGTAAAAATTCAGTTTCTCGCACACTTCTCAGTGGATCACATTTCATGACAAATCGTGACACGTCTTGTATCTATTTTGTGCTAGTTTACTTCATCTGTTTATAATGTGATTAACTATGTCATCTTTTTCTCCACTTATCAACACTTGATCTTCTTTTGCGAATTATCCGTTTCACTTGAATATAATTCGTCCTAATAGTATTGTTTTCAGCAGTTAGAAGAGATTCAATTTCTCTCTTGAGGTTTTCCTTTCATTGATATATCCAGGTTTTCTCGCGTGCAATTTCATCATTTTGTCACTTGATATCTTCGTATATTTGTTTATTCTACATTTATGTTTTCAGTTTTTTTTGTTGATTTTTCTGTCTGGTCTTACGTTGCAAATGGTATGAATCTTTGTTTCTTACAATGTAATCCTCGAGTCCCTGCATTGAAACATCAACGGAATCGTCAATACTTGCGAGTCATCTTATTCTT
Source organism: Sepioteuthis lessoniana (assembly GCA_963585895.1). NCBI lineage: Eukaryota > Metazoa > Mollusca > Cephalopoda > Myopsida > Loliginidae > Sepioteuthis > Sepioteuthis lessoniana. The sequence goes on along the minus strand of OY757917.1, from coordinate 112,252,993 downwards.
CTTTAAGTGATACATATGTTTTTGTGATACATATCTCAGGTGTGAGGCCATGTGCAAAATCATCCATTTTTTTCACCTGAAGTCCATTTGTGTGAGTTCCCCCACTTGTTAATTTTAAGAATGGTGCTGAGTATCTTATAGGAGTACAAGGGAAACTGCCAATATTTTTATACTTTTGATGAGACATCTGCAGCTCGGTTTTATTTTCAAAGCGTTCCAGATCTTCTAAGTTACTCTTTTCTTATGTTTTCGCTCATTTCCACTTGTTAGATATTGTCCGCTTCCAATATTACCAAATTTTGTAGTTTCCTTGTCTCCAAAATTATTATTTCCCGATTTGGTATTTCTCTTTCTTCAAATATTTCTTTTTCTCTCTTTTCATTAAAAGCAATGCACTTTTATACATTTACGAACCCCTCCGCCAGGGCAGGATGTGATACAGTGTCAATTTTTTTCAGCGGGGTTTAACAGGTTTGCATTCAGAGTTTTCCTTCTTGACTGGATGCCTAAACCAGGATGAAGAATCCAGTTTTCTTTCCTATTGACTCATTGATGGAAGGGTATTAATGCTTTGTGAAATGCAATCAGCTTCGTTCAGGAATTGAACTCGTGTCTCTGTGTCAATTTCCTACGACAATTACCATTACACCGCGGGCAAAATCTGTGCCTCTACATTTCTATATTCTTGCTGTATATCAGGAGCGTTTGTATTCAAGTTTTCACTTATTATTATTATCATCATTGTTTTCTCATTTGAGAGTTCTTCACAACAGCGTTATCTGATGGTTTTTCACTGGAGTCTGTAGGATAGCATCATTCTAGAAGTCTCCACGACTCTTTTTAATATTCAGACCGATCTCAACAATGCTGTAGTTTGGATGGTCTCCACTCGTCCTCTTATTTCCAATTCCTCCAGTGCCTGTTACACTAATTTTCAACTGTACCGAGTGCACCAATTACACTTGCTATCACCGTCACTTTCATGCTTCATAATTTTGTTAGTTCTCAAGCAAGATAAAGGTATTTAACTTTCTGATCCCTTTAATTTAGTTTTACCATGTGCTTAGCCGGAAAGGCAAAGTCCGCTATTCGGCAGGTTTTCTTTTTTTGTCGACTATCACTAGGTCTGGTCGCCTGGGCGAGATTATATGATTCAGTTTTATCTCAAATCCTCAGGGAATTTTGTGCGTCTCATTATCTAGGACATATTCTGGGTTAGGCATATATCATTTCTTCGTATGATGAAATTTAAACTTCTTGCTCAATTCTCTGTGAATCACCTTGCCCACTCAGTTGTGTCTATTCTTATACTCTCTTTGCATTAATGTACTACATTCTCTTCTTATACGATTGATCATTTCGTCTCTGTCGGCACATAATCTACATCTGCTATTTTGTTGTGTCTTGTCTAGTTTTGCCTTGACATAGTTCGTCCCTGTTTTGTTCTGCTATTAGAAGATATTATGTTTCTTCCTTAAAGTTTCCCTTTATTAACCAGGTCAATTTTTTACGCATGATATTCCGTTTTTTGTCGCTTGGAATAACTATACAGTTGTTTTTCTTCCCATTTCTGTTTCCTGGCTATTTTTTGTTCCGTTGATGTTCGCGTATTCTGTATTGTATCAGTCTCATCCGCACTTTTTCATGTAGTATTCATCTCTTTGTATATATTCATCAACGCTAGCTCGAATTCCTCCTTCCTTACTTGACACAAACACTCTGTCTACATTATCGCGGGGATGTAAAGACTTAATGCATCTTCAAGAGTTTTTCTTGTTCTTTGGCCCATTTTACTTATCCTTCTTTGATCCACTTTACGGTTGGTTACGAGTAACTTACCAGCGAACAGCCAAGGTATTTTCCCTTTAAAGTGATTTCTTATATGTAGTTTTGTTTCAAGTAGTTTTCTCGTTCTCTTGAGGTATTCTTTTTAAAAATTTTTCTTTCATATCCGCAGGTTTAATGGTGTCCACTGCCAATATTCCCAAGTATTTGTTCGTTTCCATTTCACAACGTTCTGATTTTGTCTTGATTTATTATTATTATTATTCTAAGAGACAATAAGTTTTCTCAGGTCTCCTGGACACTTCTCAGTACTTTAGCCAATCTTACCTATATTGTAATCAATTATTTTACTCCTTTTCGATTTTTCCACACGAGCGTTAGCTGATGGTGTCTTACTGAAGTTTGAGGAAAAGTCTCCTTGAGTCTTCATGACTCTTCTCAATATTTTGGCCGATCTTAATAATGCTGTAGTTTGGATGGTTTTCACTCCTCCTCCTTTTTCCAAGACCTCTAGTCCCCGTGTTAAATCTTTGGTGACTTCACCAAAAACACCAATTATAATTCGTATCACCGTCACTTTCATGTTCCACGGTTTTTTTCAATTCTCTGGCAAAGTCGAGGTCCCTTTCTCTCTTTTCGTTTTCTTTCAATTTTACTCTGTAATCAGCAGGGACAGCAAAGTCAGCCACCTTATTTGTCAATACTTGTTCGTTTCTTAACTTGATTTTATACTACTAATTCAACCAAATCTCAAGAATATAATAATTATATATTTCCTTGTAGATTAAATACTTCTGCTACTTTGCATTCTAATTTCCAAATTGTAGTCAGAGCCATTTCCAAAGCCGCATTTAGGGTGATGGTTTGAATGTTTTGGAAGTGTCAATCAGTTCACGACTGGTCTCATTCAGCTGGTACTGGCCAATATTAATGCAGTTTTTATGGGATTTTCACTCAAAATGTTCTCACTATCTAAATGATTCTTTCATCTACTTATAAGGTATAATGTATTCAGATTATGGGTGACATACATAAGTTCATTCAACGATTTGATTTGATCACTGAAGAGATAAACATGCAAAACCACGAACTGGGCAATTTTTGCCCTGTCGGCTCGGGCTGTAGAACACAACGACTTCTTTGCAGCGAGGTAAGACTCCCCCAACGAGTGTACTGATATGACTCTAAATAATATGATGGTGAGGTTCTAGTAATGCTGGAGTTTGGGGGAATGCCGATTACCCCTTCATTTCCATCGCTCCGACGTCCACTCTGGCCCGCGGTAGTAGCACGTGATAGTGCCCTATGTATGGTATAAATACTTCTAAACTGTGTACCTGAATTGGATTAGATAGGACTGTTTTGAAATTTAAACTGCGTACTTATGCTAAACTGAATTATTTGAAATATAACTGTTTTTTGTACGCTAAACTAAATTGTTTGAAATAGAATTGTTTATATGTATAAAATAGATTTGGCATTAATAATCCACAATGGTTAATATGCCATAAAACGAACCATGCCAAACAAAACCTGGGCTATTTTCCCTTCCCATCGTGTGATGGATAGATTACATTGATTACATACACCATTAAAAGAAATAACTGTGAAATTAATTCCAATAAGGAAAGGCCTTATGTTGTTAGTAGAACGTCATGATATTTAATGGTTCAAAGAATGTTGATTAAATTTGTCACTAATTCTAGAATCAGCAAATTACTAAACTAATAGTTAGGAAGTTCAAATGTATATTTCATCATTTAGCGATTATGTATTTTCCGACTGCTATGCTACGGACAAGATGTGATACGAGGTTAAATGTTTAGTGTAGTAAAGCTGTTTGAATTCAGAGTTTTCCATCTCACAGATTGGTTTTCACCTAAGCCTAAAGACTCCAGAAAGCCTTGATATTCTTCCATAAATAGAGAGGAAGAGATAGATTTGTATCTATCCAAGCGACATTTGTGCGAAGAGAAGTGCTAACAGCTACATTCAGCATATGAACTCCAGTTGTCGATTCTCATTCTTCAAAAAGTTTAATTACCCAACGAGCTTGAACTTTTTCTCTCCCTCCCTCTCCCCGCTCTCTCTCTTATTAAAGGAAATGAAAAAGATTGAAATTTTTAAAAAATATTCTGTATCTCTTAATAAAATATTTTATTTGATCGGGTTTGTTTTCGATTTGTTTAATGCCATTAGAATATCAATTTGATCAAACTCTACGTTTATATAATGTATTTTGAAATTTAAAAAAAGAAAAAAAAAGAAATTATTATTTTTTGTGCAAAACGCCCTGATGATGGCCGATGAAGATTCTGAAAGCGCTCGGAACAATTTTGGTAAATTATCAACCAAATCCAGCCTACAATCAAAGTAATTCTCAGAAAACTTGAACGGATCAAAATAAAATTTTATAGACAGTATGTGTCTTCATATATATATATATATATATATATATATATATATATATATATATATATTAAGACACATCTATATGGTTATAGACACACACACACACACACACACAAACACACACACACACACTTTATATATATATATATATATATATATATATATATATATATATATATACACCGGGCCACTGACTAATTGAGTAGAGTGTTTGCCAAATGTCTGGGAGATCGGGGTTCAATCCCAGGCTGAGTCCTACCAAAGACTCCAAAAATGGTACTTGATACCGCCTTGCTTAACACTCAGCATTATAAGGTAAGGATCAAGGATAAAGTGGAGCAATCCAGCGAATAGAGTAGCGCCCTCCACTACATTTTGGTGTAATACCTATTGAAAAGGGAGCCTTCGGGTTACCCTCGACTAACGTTGCAAAATTTACTTATATCTATCTATCTATCTATCAATCTATATAAGCACACACGCACAACCACACACACTCACGTATATATATATATATATATATATATGTGTGTGTGTGTGTGTGTGTGTGTGTGTGTGTGTGTGTGTGTGTATGCATGCATATACATAATCCCATACATATATACATGTATTAACTATAATTAGATAACTCCTTTCGGTAAGAGTGCAGTAAGTTTAACTCGAACATATTCAACACTTTTTTTCTGATGCATGTCTCATATTGTAATGGGAATATTTTCCTCAACGGTACGTAGCTTGTCCCCTTTTTTCAAAACCATTTTTCGTTCAACAATGATAACTGCATTGAAAAAATATGGTAAAAAATTGTTCTGCTCGCTGTTACCTTCACTGCGTTTTCACCTGGACTATTTCCAGTCCCTATCATAAATATGAATAAACTCATATTCCCTAACTGAACAACTGTATTTATCCCAATATATTTCGTTTAAACCATGTTTTGCACTTAGATTGTGTTACGATATCTCATATTTTTGGCTTCATTGAATAATAGTAAGAAATGCGAAAAATATTTGTATAATAGCCTGTTAGTTACCTTCAATGTTAACTTGTCACAATGTCAAATGAGATAAGCAATTTGAAAACGATGTTAGAATTCACTTCAGCAGTAATTCACCATCTGAATCTTAATGACCTCAATATAAAATACTCTGCAATCTTTTTCAATCTTAAGTAGACTCTGATAAATATACATTATTTTACAAATATATTTTTTATTCTTCATGTATATGATATCTTAATATCAATTTTAACATAATTCTTTCTCCCTGCAATTCATCGTCAATTGTCTCTGTATCAGTTATATCCTTATGCTGTGAAATTATAATAATGAAATTACATATTAAAGTTATTTATTTCATAGAATCAGGTGAGATATATAAGAACTTTTTACTTATAATTCTAAAGCAACACGCAAAAAAAAACCTGTGGTGTTTTTTGTAGTATGACCGAAAAGGGATCTTGTATCTCTTTGTTCAAAGCCTACACAGGTCAACACACAAGACATAATAATTATGATGATCATAGAAATGATTGTGGTCTTTATGCTTTGATAGATAATTGGTTTATACTGATGAGGTCTTTACTAGGCACTAGAACGAAGTAAATTGAGATGTTGAGATGAACATTCGGGAAAATCTGTTACTGATTAATTGTGGGTAAGGCAGGGTAATTCATTTGACATCAGAAGCTGTCAAAAAATGATGAATTTTGATATACATCTGCTTCAGTCTTTTATAAATTATCGTAATAAATAAATGAATAAAATTGTTTGTAAGTTAATAGTTTCATATATCCGCCCCTAAATATAATCTTCAATCATGATTTTGTACCCTAAATATAGTTTTCAATCATGTTTTTGTACCCTAAATATAGTCTTCAATCATGTTTTTGTACCCTAAATATAGTCTTCAATCATGTTTTTGTACCCTAAATATAGTCTTCAATCATGTTTTTGTATCCTAAATATATTCTTCAATCATGTTTTTGTAATCTTTGGTAGAAAATACACAAAATGTCTGAAAAATGAAATCGCTATTTTCCATTTTCTTTAAACGTGAGATTTGAAAGAAAAATCTGATTTCAAAAAATAAAACACATTGTCATAATCATTAACATCAATTTTGACAAGTATTTTCTTTTATCGTTTTTATTTTTGTTTTTTAATCTATCGCATCACTTTATATTCATTACATCAATATTATTTTAGTTTTATGCAAGCCAATAAATTATTATAGAATTAATAGGAATGAACTCTTTACCTCCAGTATAAATAGATTCAGTTTATCTTTTAATTTACAATCAGATATCTGATAATGGCCCAATGAGAAAGATTCTTTTCAGACTTGTATTGCATTTCTGTACTCTAAAGTTTAGTTTTAGGTATTAGAATAAACATTGATTATATATCATTGCTTTTATGAAATTCCTTAGGAATCAAATCTCGATAAAAAGGTTAAAAAGAGATTCGATGTGTAATCAGAGGTATAGCACTTTTATACTGGTTGCCAAATAAAGCGAGTTAGCATAATAAGCATACACCCTATTGGTAAGAGGAAATCTTCAATAGCACTAAGAAATAAAATGTTCAATAATGTTAAACATTTTATCTTTTGATTTAGAGATTTTTAGTTTTAAATTCAAATTCTTTTGCGTCCTTCTTGAGTTCAATTTAAGCTGTTTGTCCATGTCAAATCGCCTTTTGTTCGCTTTTTATTCAAGCAATTTCCTTTTTCAACAATTTGATAAAGATAACATAATTAATTGCATGATTATCGCTTGAAAAGCATCATATAGACAAATCCTATTAATTGATCTTCAAAAGCTCATTGATCAAAAGTCAATGATGAAAGCTGATTTTGAACCTTTGATTGTATATGACCAAATAGGTCCGACATTAAAACATTAATGATTTTTTTAAAAATTGGACTTTTAAGTTTCTATTCCGTGATTTTGCAAATGGTATCCATCGTACACTTTTGTCCAAATTTACTTTTTAAAGAAATCGGGATTTTCCTGCTTTCTTGTATAAGTAACATTTATAAAATTCCATGCTATAAAATATATTTTAATGTTATATCATAAATATTTCGCTTCTGTAGAAATTTAAACAAAACTTCCCAACAATATAAAGTTAGATCTTGAATTAAACTGATAAAAAGGGAAACAAAATTCTTCTTTATTTGAACAGAGAATGTTTTCCAACTTTTCAATTCCTATTTTAGTATGTGGAATCAAATGTGGAGAAAAAATAATATATTGTTGTTTTTTTTTTTATGAGAACACTTAAGTTCATATTGGAATTAACTAAATCAGTCAAAGAACAGTTTAGTGCCGTATCATGGCGTAGGGATGACTTTCGAAGATGTAAGATACGCTTTTAAAAATATCAGAAATTAATATATATTTCGAATAAATATTTATATCGATTATTTCTTAGATTAGAAGGGGCAATATTAACAAAGATTTTTAAAAAGATTAGGTTTCTAAGCTTATTTGGCCGGGTGACCATGACGATGAAATGTGTTCCCTCTTTACAAGTGTTGACCCGAGAAACCTTTCTAATTTCATATAGGGATGAGTAAAACCATCTACTTCTATTTACAAGTGTTGACCCGAGAAACCTTTCTAATTTCATATAGGGATGAGTAAAACCATCTGCTTCTCTTAACAATTACAAAAATTGTGAGTCAGCGTTGTGAAACGTCACTTTTTTACGATGAAAATTGTACGACATATAGAGTAAGAAACAAATATCATACATAAATGACTCTAAGTATGGTATCTTCATTTATCTGAAATTTTTACAGACATGGGTCTAAAAATAATTGAAATTGTCGTGAAAATCGAACCTTAAAGTTTGGAGTCTTTGCTCTACCGAAGGACAGATTATTGCTGAAGTTCGTAAGGATTTCTCGAGACAATATCGTTGACAATAGCAGGAAGACAACAGATGAAATAATGATTGAAAGGAAACGAGAAAACACGTGTTGAAGAAGACAGTTATTAATTGATTAGTAAAGTAAAAATAGTGGAAAATACGAGAAAAGAAGTTCGAGTTAAAGGTTAAATAAAACAACAAGAAAAAATAAAAGAATAAAAGAAAAATAAAGAAAAGTATTTAAAAAATCAATGCGGAGAAAGAAAGAAAGAAAGAAAGAAAGAAAGAAAGAAAGAAAGAAAGAAATGCTGTTAATTTTAAAACTGTATGAATTAGGAAAAGTCATTTAACAGATGCGAAAAATAGATCATATAAAAGAGTGAATGAAATTAATGGTAAAGAAAGGACAAAAGAGAAAGGATATCGAAAAAAGTAAAAAGAGAGAATATAAAGACAACTGTAAATGGTGTTAAAAGAAATAACACAATAAATGAATAAATAAATAAATAAATAAATAAATAAAAGGAACATGATGCGGCATCAGAGTGCCAGATGGATATAAAAAATGTGCAGAAAAAAGAGGTAAAACGGGGAAAGTATGACATAAAAATACTGGTTAAAAGTTAAATAAAATAAAAAGAAAAAAATGAAAGAGTAAAAGAAAACGAAAAAAAGGGAAAAAGGAATGACGAAAAATAGATTAAAAGAATGAAAGAAAGAAAGAAAGAAAGACTGTTGTTTTACGACTGTTGAACCAAGAAAAAACCCCAAATGAATGACAAAAATATACTGCATGGAATATTGGATAAGAATTAAAAATAAAGAACAGAAGAAGGAGGATTAAAAGGAAAAGATGAGGCAACCAAAGAGATTGTAAAAGCTCAGTACTAAGAAGGGTCATAAAAATAGGAGAAAAAGAAATAGATTATTAAAATATATATTTAAAAAAACGAAGAAATGCATAAAGATATAATAACGTATCATCACAGTGACCAAAAAATATAATAAAGATGGTGAAATAAATGAAAAAAGAAAATAAAAATCAAGGAATAGAAAGTGAATTGATACTAAATGTTGAAAAACGGATGAACAGAAACAAAACAAGGGAACAGACAACAAAAAATTAGGAAAGAAAGAAAGAAAGAAAGAAAGAAAGAAAGAAAGAAAGAAAGAAAAAAAGAAAGAAAGAAAGAAAAATAATCCCTAAAAAATAAAGTAAAGTTTTAAAAAATCATCTGTTTCATACGTTTCTGAAAGTCAAGGTATTTCACGCCTTTTTTGGCTTGCAAAAGATGCAACATCACGGATGGACTAAGTTCAATAAGAAAGAAACCAACAACACCTAAACTTAATGGCGATAAACAATTCTTGGTCACGATGCTAAAAACTCCTAAATCATCGAAAATTTCCGGCACTCTTGTAAACATTGAGTAGATATTTATGCTGTTTGGACAGCTTTATTTTTTACGAGTTGACAACCGGGCTTCATTTTACTTGCAATTCAAATAGCTGACTGGGTGGTTTATCAACAATTACACTTAATTTCAAACATTTATTCTTCAAATCATAAGTTCTATCTCAGTTACCAATAAAGAAAAAAGAATACACCCAAAAAATTAAAAGAAACATTGCCATTAAAGGACATGAAATCAGTGAGTTCAAATTGGAGATGAGATTCTTTCTGTTTCACTTTGTGCTAATGCCCATCTGTGATGCCCTAGCTATTGATTATTCATGAGGCAGACTTGGTTCTTTAACTTTACCCAGGCAGAAAGACTAGAAGACATTTTATAAATCGAAACCAGTTCTAAGTAAGTAAAGTCAAGTTGTCTCCCTTTAAGAGGGCGATCTGAAGGCTCACTTTTCAATAGAGAGGGCACTACTCCTTTGCCTGGATTGCACCACTTTACCCTTGACACGTACGTTATATTGCTGAGTGTTAAGCAAGGAATCATCAAGTACCATTTTTAGAGTTTTTGGTATGACATGACCTAGGATTGAAACCATGTCTCCCGGACCATTGGAGAACACTGTACCCACTAGACCAATGAATCCAGATCTAATTGGCTTTAAAATTTATATTTATAAATGACACACTTTAAGCACAATGTGGAATATTTGATGTGAATAAATATTGTCGTTTTACATTTCCATGGATTTCATAAATATATTACGTAGCTTTAATAACTTAAATAAAATAAGTTATTTTTAAGTAAAAGCTCATTTACAACGTTGGACCATGAATAAGTATGTTTTCCTCAACCACACCCACACAAAGTGAATGTGACAGAAAAATCAATTTGTAAGGAGGAGATAACTGATTTGGGGGAGGGCGCAAACATTCCTTAACCTATACGTGAAACAGAAATAAAAAATGCAACAATGTTCTTAAGTTATTTCTGTTTTTTTTAAATTTTTTTTGATCGACAGATCAACAATTCTGAATTAAAAAAAAAAAGAAGAGTTTTAAAATTGTTGTTTCATGAACTATAACTGAAACTGGATGGTTAATTTTCCACTTTTTGCTTAAGTTATACAATTCATTGGCTGAAGCAGATATATACTAAGTTAACTTTTAAACATATTGAAATTACTATATTAGTTATATTTATATATTTCATTTTGATTTTATGTTTTATTATTGTGCCTTGAAAACAGCAGATATTTTCAGTCAAACAACATCAAAAACAAATACAACATTAACGACAACAGCAAAATAATTCATTGCAAAGCCCCCCAAAATATTGAAAGTGTTGGAGACTGATACACAGTACTCAAGCAATTTTAGGCAACTGAAGAAAAAAATTATTATGTAATTATTAAAGGGATTATCTCCTTTAAAGGAAACATTTTATATTCTTTCTCTGGAGGATAAACAACAACATAATCTACTGAGAAAAAAAAACATCATCCGATAATAAATTACATGCCAATAAATACATAAAATTTAAAAAATAGATAAATTAAAGAATAGAAGTAATATATCATCATCATCATCATCATCATGTCATGCTGCTAGCACGGATCTCGCTGGCCCTCTCTTGCCACCCGTCTTTATCGCCCGTCACTCCGAGTAGGTCCATTAGGCTACATCCTGTATCGGCTCTGAGCTGTTGTAGATAGGTTATAGTTGGTCATCCAACCTTTTCTCGTCCATTTGAGGCGGTTCACAGGATTACATTGCTTATGAGTTCGTCTTTACTTATGTCCCGCATTACTTGTTTGTGATGAGTGGAAGGTGGCCGTACAGTTGCTGTTTTGTAGGGTATTGCCTCCAGGACTAGTTCAGTATAGCTCGCAGCATTCTTGTGTAATTCTCGTCAAACTATTTCTTCATACGCTTAGTTAGCGTCCATCTGGTGCATCAATATAGCAGTATTGATTCGACCGTTGCTTGAAAAAAAAAATGTGTTTATTTTATCGGACCGGTCTGACTCCCATATGACCGATAGTCTACCGATAGATGCCTTTGCTTGTCGCGTGTTGATGTCATTTTCGTTTGTTGAGACGCTGCTTCCGGAGTAGATGAACTTCATCACTAGTTTCAGAATATAAAAACGCAAAATAATTTTCATCATATATATTATAATCATGTATCAGAGTTTTTTTTTGTTTTTTTTAACGTTTGATAATTATATCCTAGTCACTGGCAGTGATTGAAATAATTCTAAGCACGGTTGTCAATTACAAATATCTTTAAAATTACTCTTAAAATGATTGATACGATTTTTCTTTTATTATCACATTAACTAAATGAATATCTTCTAGACTCATATTGTGTACATTATTTTATCATTTTTAACTTTAAAAAGGTGTCTGTTGAAATTCTTCGTCATTCGATCATAAAAATGTAAACAAAATGTATTTCTCCATTAAGAAATGATAAAAAATATTTAGAGATAATTTCATTTACTAAAGAAATGAGAGAAGAGACGCCGGGCAACAAAAAAAAAACAAAATTAAAAAAAAAAAAAAAAGATTAAAATCAAAACAAAAACGAAAACAAACGTTGTCTCTAGAATGTCGAGTAAACATTTATTTTAAAAGAAACATCATGATTTATTGCTTAAGAACTAGAAGTTCTATTGAAGCGTTCGTAACGTAACGCTTGTAAAAAATGGACCCGGGGACTTGAGTTCAAATTCTGGGCGAGATTGCTTGCATTTAACATTCCGCTAATACCCTGGGAAAGATTTGACACTCACTTCTTCTATCAACTATGGCCAAATAGTACGGTAGACTAGATTATTTAATCTTTGAATCCCAAACGGTCTAAGAGAAGGAAAACTCTGAATTGATACCCGTGGTACTCAGTGTAAAAATTTACCTTAAGTTGCACGGAACACGCGATAGAGATGTTGGGCAAATAACTACCTAACTGGGTTTTTTTTACAATCCGATATTGAGTCGATTTAGAGGATGTGACCTTTTTAAAATATGGATTTAAAAGTTACGCATTTCCAAATTTACCGAATATATTGTAATTCATAAAATTTGTGCTGGATTAAATGAAGTCCGGATAACTAAAAGGGGATATTGTGTGTGTATTAAATACGTTTATTTGTAAAGGTGTAATGTACGCATGTTCAGTTACGGTGTGTTATGCAATAAATTAATTCAGAATGATAGATGTGGCTTTGCAAAATTAAAGCTATGCCACTCTGAATATTCCGGTCTCAGCCTGAATGGCTATTTTATTTCAACGGAGCTGTTTATTTTATCAATCTGTCAAATTAATCACTGGTGACTTCAGCCTATTTTAAATGGTTCAAAATACATGACTTTGCAACCGTTTATATCATGATCAAAGTATCAATATTTCTTCTAATTACAGGAAGAAAAACGTTACATTTAACCTTTTACTGTCAAGCGTGAGTAATCAAAAGAATTAACTGCTGAATGGCAAGATTAAGTTAAACAAGATAGTTTTTTGTTTCTTTTATTTTATTTTATTTTTTTTTTTTGTCAGAAATGTGGAGATTATATTTAGCGGCAAAGAACCACGTTGTTTTGTCGATTACTCTGGGTTAAGGTGTCTTATTCATCATTAAAATAGAAACAGGAAATATTTCTTTGAAAACTTTATGCTGAAGTCTTTAGGGAATAAGTTAGTCTTAATGCGCAGTAGTCGGGTAAATCCGTTGGTCATTCAATAAATGAGGTGAATTTTGCCGAAGTAGTTGACAATAGGAACCAATGTTTCCAGTTTCACGTTTTTCACGGAAATCACTAGATCCTTTTGTCTCAGAAGACTGTCAGCATGACATTCCTTACTAATCTCTTCACTCAGGACTCTTCTTCACCAGGGAATCAGTGTGTTTACACTCTATGAACTGTCTTTTCGATTCTATCTCGTAGTGGAAAACATATGTTCAGACCATTTGTAAATATTTTAAAAGTAAAACGGAATCCTCCATACATATGAACCAGTCTTTTTTAAATTTCATATGGGCTGCCTTTCTCAGCCCCAAAAAATTGATAACAAACGTCTGTTCAAGTCATAATTTTCTAATTTTCCGCTATTTTCGTTTGGCTCACAGCAAATATTTTGGAGTGATAAAACTATTTTTGTGATTACCAAATGACAAACAATACAAAGTTTAAATTTATTGAAGAAAAGAATTATGGGCATATTTTAATTACTTTTATTTATTGAATAATCTTTAAACATTCATGGATTAGGTCAAGTATTAAATAATTTACTTTCTGATATTAATGGGGTTTTTTTATTCCCTCAGTTTGTAAGTAAAGTTGGCAACTTTGTTGAGGGTGACCATAAGGCTCCCTTTTCAATAGCTACCATATGCTGTTACAAACTGACTACCAACTTATTTTGAGTCTCGTAACACTCCTGTTTAGCTTCAATTAATTTACTGGCATCGGGCCCTTCAACGGGATTGAACTCTGTGTCCGATGTGTTCCTGGTTAGGAAATTTCATTTATTAACATGTTGCCTTCTTTTTTATCCTAATTTATTTTCAAGTAATAATAACATTAGGTTAAAATTAAACTAAATTAATAAACCCTTTTAAATTAATTTTTAAAGGTCTTACTCGACGAGACGTAAGAAAATAATACTACTATTGTTATGTAAATTGAATGCAATTAATTCTGAGTTACTGAAGGAAATTATTACGTAAAGATCTACTAATATTTTTGAGGAAAGGTCGTGCGTGCAGATGAATTGTAAATCATCGGAGGACCGAATAATTCTCCGGTGGAAACGTAGTAATTAAATGTTTAGGGTATTAGCCCGAATAACTGGTAGAAATAATATCGTCTTTTCTTAGAATTTCATTAAATGGGAAATGAAAGAATTGATTTAAAAATTGGGAAAAAACAAAAGACTGAAAGTACAAGTCTGCGCAATGAGAGAGAGATCATGACTAAGTCTCAGTTCAAAATTTCAAACAATATTTTTCACTAACCCATCCTGAAATACAGTTTTTTTTTTTCCGGGAGTCTTTGAGATTACTTTGCTACGCACATTTTATACATTTCTTTCTTTTCTTCTTCCATTTTTTACATTTCTTTTTACCCTTTTGTTTTATTTCTCATTTCTACCATATTTGTTATCTTGTTTTTTCTTTTGGAATTTTCAAATATATTGTTTTGTTTTTTACTCTAATTTTCGTCCCTTTATTTAAAAAAATAAAATTCAAATTATACACAGCATTTCTTTCTTTTCCATCGAAATCCTTCGATTCTTTTTTGCATTTCTTTTAGCTTCTTTCCTCATTGTAATGCAAATGTATTTCAATCCAATGAGATTTTCTGTGCTTTATGGGTATTTTTTATTTTTTCGTTTTTCCATTTTTTATTTATTTTTTTTTACATATTTTCCGTATTGCCTTCTTTTATTTTCATTTCTGCCTCTAATTACCTGGAACCTTGTTTTATGCTTTTTACAATCACCATCACTGACTGATAATTTGCATAAACCTTGAATATTTATGAGTCTCTCTCTCTCTCTCTCTCTCTCTCCTTTTCCCAACTCTCTCTCTCAATTCCAAACTAACACATATTTTATATTATTTGCCAAATAAGATTGATTTAGTTTTTCTTTTACTTCGAGGTTTTCGTTAATATTTTTGCAGTGACTTTCAGTCTTATGTTGTTTATTATAGCTTCCTTTAATTTTTAGCGAATAATATAAAAAATACGGGATTCTTGTTTTTCTCATTCCTTTATCCTAACATTTCCTAATACCTCTCTCTGACGCTTTCTCTTTCTTTCTCTCTCTCTCTCTCTCTCTCTCTCTCTCTGTTTCTCTCCCCTTATTCATTTTGTAATGTTCCTTCCTGCTTGCGAAAATCTCTTTCGGTTCATATTTCCACCAAATTGACTTATTTTTTTCTTTTTCAGAATCTTGATTACGGCACTAAACAGCGTCCGATGGTGAAGATCCAGTTTTGGATCATTTGGAAATTTCCAGTCACCCTTGGTTGCTATTCTTCCCAGGAATCAAAAAGAGCGACCGGCCACATAATCTTAGCTCATATTAAAATGAGGCACTATGGAGAAATTATCTCAGAATATCCAGAGATGCCCTCGATGATATCATGGCACTTTGAATGGCATAGCTGCTGTTGCTTAAATACATGCTTCTTGTCTGCTCACTGCTAATTGTGCCTGCCCGACAGCAATTTTCAATCTGTGAGCTCATTCCGCGGAATCTTGTATATAATAAGGATCCTGAAACTGAAGTTGCATTTACCAAGATCTAGATAAAGAATGCATCAAATACAAATTTACTTCTCTTCAAAATAGTTTGTATTAATAGAGGATTATTTCATCCTCTATAAAGCGTTGGATGCTTCGATGGGGATGAGAGGGAGAGTTTTTTAGTATCCTTAAGTTGTGGATGCTAGTTGAATCAGAGGTCAGTAGACAAAAATATAACTTTTTAGATACTTCAGTTCTGGGTTTTTCTCTTAGAAAAAAAAAACGGTTTTATATTCCAGAAATCAGATCCCCGTATATTCAACGGAGCGATCGTGATTGTCGGTTCTGAGCATCGGCGGTTAGGTTTACTGTTGAAATAAGGTCTCTGCCCGTCTATCTTTTCATGTAATGGGTCATAAGAAGAGTCCAGATGAAGTTCGAGTCAAGAGTCAAATTAACAAAAACAAGAAAGTTTAATGTCACACGTTCACTAGCCTACAGAATATTCTTGAATAATAGAATACATCACTTACATTCTCGGGTTCATTTGTTCTTTCGATTTGGGAGAAAATTGGTGGCTTATAATTTTTCAAATTAAATCTGCTGCCCATTGATATTTTCCTAACAATAAATATAACGTGATATGAGACATTAAACAGGCGAAACTGAGCAAGCTGTAAATGATACTGCCACAAGTTGACAAACAAGCTTAATGTTACAATCGAGTCTAATCCTGGAGAGGATGAAAAATGTTCTTCTCCACAACATAAACAGTAGGCTGGTTCTGTTTACAGTTAACTTCAATTATATTTGAAATTCAGCTTCCCTAAACTGTATTTTAACTATATATTGTCTCTTCGAATTGTTTTCGAGTAGGATATGTATTTTTACATTTTTTTAAGTTTAAGCTAGTGCAGAGTAGTATATCTTATCACCAGTTTAATCCGTCTCTTTAGAAGTGACTCAAAGACTTTAAGACATAAAAAACACTTATTTTGTAAAGGCATTAGAACTGTTGGGTTTTTTTTTTCTGAATTATGGGTAACTGATAAATGAATACGAATCTATGACAGAAAATCAATTAAATCTCTGCATCGGAGGCATAGCATTGGAACAAGAAAATAGGGAAAATGAAAAAGTATAATTTGATAACTTAGAGAAAATCATTATAAATAAGATTCTTTTGGGGTTCATTTTGTTAAAAAGAAGCAGGCATCGAGCGAAGACGTCAGTTATCAGCCGAATCAGAAATAACCACTTGAGTAATGTGAAGTTCCATCACTACTCTATTGGCTCCTACGTATTTAGAACGGATGCTGAAAGTTGTATACACGTATAATAAAATAAGTGCACATAAAACGATGTCTTTAGGTATCCATCCCGAGCATAGAAGTACTAAAAACAGGTGGGGGTCAAACAACAAATGAAAAAGAAGAAACACATCATACACCAATATGGTAACACTATTGAGAAGAGAAGGACCGAGACGAGTAAAGAGGCGAGATGTGCGAGGTTTGATCGTCCAAGTAAGTGGCTATACAACTCTTGAATGGAACAATTCGGAATTAGGAGACGTGAGACTAGTGTAGTCTTGGTGTGTCTCGCTGAAGGTTTCCGGAAAGAAATACCAAAAAAAAAAAAAAAAAAAGAGATTAAAATGAGTTCATAGAAAAAGAGAAAGTCAGACACGCCGTAAAAAAGACACAACTGACTTTATTGTTGAGTTTCAACGTCTGCCAGGGTTGATCTAAAATCAGGAAGACGGGAAGCGATATTATTGAGACGTTGAAGGAACTACTGAAGTGAAAACTGACCAAATGAAATAGAGAACGATTAGCTCCGAAAGTTTAAGTCAGTCCAAGTCCTCTACCTGCTCACAACTAACAGGAGGCTTTTCAAAATTTCTCACCTCTCCGGTGAATGCTTTTCGTGCTTACCACGAGATATCTCTTGATTGACTAAATACTGTCGTTCAAACTGGTGATCAGTTGGTCCAGCAGAATAGAGAAACTACTTCATTAAACTACAAACTTCTCCCATAAAAAGATTTTACTTTTATTGTAAACGCATCACCATCATTGACATGTTGTAGCTGTCCTCCGTTGCTCAGGTAACAGCGGGATCCGGTACTGCCTTTTTCTTTATTCTTTCTTGTATTTATTTCCTTTTCCTTTGGCTTTTAATGTATCTCCCACTTCCTATATATTTCTGGCTTCCATACCTATTTCTTTCCTAGCTTTCCTTTTTTTTTACTTTATCCTTCCCTTCTCCATTGTCTTTTTCTTTGACTTCTCAAACTCTCCGATCTCAATCTTATCTCATGATTTACTATTCTTTCTTTCTCGATTCTTATAATTTTTTTAAAAATTTATTTCTTTGTTGTTGTTTTTTTTCTTGAGTGATCCATTCATAACTTCTTCAAAAGGTTATATTTTCACTGCATCCTGCCTGAGATTAGGCCCACAACTGAGGAGAAGGAACAGGTATTCAAAACAGAAATCCCCACACCGTCGACGGCACTTAGAATACGCTGACCCAGCAGAGTAGTAAAATCCTTCCAAAATGAATAGTCTTGTATATAATACTGAACTGAATGTTTTAGTAATGCTTCTGTTTTGAAGATCTACGGAATATAGATTTCTCCTTCATTACAATTACACACATATCTACTCTAACCCAGACTCTTACTACCTATAAGTGTCCCATATATGTTGGAAACATTAGTGTACATAATGCTATATATATATATATATATATGTATATATATATATCAATTTTCTTACAAAGAACAGTTACTTATACTTATAATTGTTAACTAAGTGTGATTGATTACTAGTTAATTTAGACCAAAGGACTATGTGCAAATTATTTCAATCTGTTGGAAATACTTGCTTTCAGTTAATTGTATAGAAAAGACTCTTAATTGAGCTTAAAGATATAAGACTGGGCTAGGTTATATGGTTTAATGACATATCAAACCCTGATGTTTATTAAATACTATATATATATATATATATATATATATATATATATATATATATATATATATATATATATAATTTTAAGTGAATAGTTTGTAGGTATCTTTATTTTTAAATGGGTTAGAGCTTATTTGTTTATGTGCGAATAGTTTAAAGTATTGTTATCTATTCTTTGCTCACAATTGAATGGTTTTCAAATATTGCCATAATCACAGATTATTCTGTTTAATATTAATCATTTTTTGCGCGCAGTTAAATCGTACTTAGTATTTTCATCTAATACTATTTATTTTATATGCACACTGATCATGGTCTCAAGTAGTGTTATTTAACATTATTAAATCTATTTATCAACTATTCAATCTAATTTATTACCATTTTTTTTTACCAAGTTAAATGTTTTCACGTATTGCTAACACTAATAATTATTGACAACGTTGCTCTTTGCACACGTTGAAATGGTTTAAAAATTTTCTACCTGAAACTAATAATTCCATTTAATATTGATGATTTGTTTGCACGCAGATATGTGGTTGCAAGCATAACAAATGATTAAATAGTTATATTTCATGCATAGACGGGACCCTGTCAAGTAGTACCACTCCAAATTCCAGTGGCCCTGGGAGTAATGACAATAGATGCGTAGCCGTAAAGTTAAAGGATTGGAGCCTTGCTATCAGGTGTAGTTAAGGGTCATAGCCAAAACATAAGTTCTATTTGACCTCTGGATGAAACCCAAAGATTTACTACCCCGCCGGCTTAGAGAGAACCTGAGAATAATGACTATGAAGAGGAATTGCACATTCCCTATCTAATAAATTAGCATCACACAGGACACTCGTTCGGGGGTCTTCCCACTCAATAAAGATGTAGTTGGTGTAGTCTGCAGTACCAATCGATTCGGCTAAAAAGATTTTGATATGAACGTACAATGGATGTGATTTTTATTCTACTATGGACTAGGGACTTGAAATGTTAAATTTAATCAATGAATTAATTTAAGCAGAAGTCACTGGACTTGACTTTTTGTTCCTTGGAAGACAATGCTATAGCTACAATCCAATCCGTACCTTTATTTTCATGAATATTATGTTAGTAAAAATAGCATAAGAATTTATCTTAGTTACAGAGTCTGATCGACCAATTGTTACATTGCCGAGTGCATACAATCTTGTCTTTTTTCTTGTTTTTCTTAACGTTATCAATTTGATACCGTTTGTTGAACAGAGGAAACCAGGGATAATTGACATTTTTTCATTTAGCCATAAGGGGACCTATTAAATTTTTTTTGCGTTCCAATCAATGTAATAAGAAAAAAATATCTATAATTTTTTAAAAGAAATACTGCATCCTCCAGACATTTTTCAAGGTGTTTCTTCGTATTATCTAACGCGACATTAATTACGCATTTGCTAAAATTAAAGATGCAACCGAAACTAAAATTTAAAGAAAGAAAAAAAATAAAGTTATATTTACTCTTCTTTTGCTCTGATGATCAGTCAATACTTCAAGAGTTTCTACGAATCAACGAGCTACTACGTTCTTAGCTGTATCAGTGAATGTTGCCTTTACTTCTAAACAAAATTTAGTAATTGTAATTATAATTGGCTACAGGGGAGATAATTATGAAAAGGAGAGTCACAGCATTATTCCAGGTAAAATAAACACTAAACACAGAAAGAATACAGACAGCTTAAAGAAAAAATAAGATCATAAGAAATCCAGAAAAAAAGAACAAACTTACCAAAGGCAGAGGATAAAATCGTTATCCTAAGGAACAAAAAAGTATTACTCAAATACTGTTATAAAGAAAAAGCCTCTGGAAAAAAGAAAACGGAAATGTATTTGTGCGTAAAAATGGGTGTAAAAAATGGGAAAATATACGAAATATAAAGAACAACACTGAAACAATATAAAAAATGTACTTAAAGCATTAATGAAAAGAATGTCAGAAACATTTCTAAGTAATTCACTGCTACTTAGTCCTATGAGAATTGCATTAAGACCTGTTATCCGGTTACGGATGAAACAATAATTGAATGGTGAATCTTTGTTATTTTAGCAGAGCTTTCCAATCCTGAAAGTGATTTACAGACATTTTTTTCTTGAAATGCTAAACAATTACATCTTATCTTCAGGTAGATGGTATTTTTTCATCGTTCTTTTTGTTATTTTTCGAAGAATTAAGAGGAGAGAGTTGGCCAATATATTTTTTTAATTTGATTTTAAGATGTAAAAGATAAATATTCGTCTTCATTTTTTACTTAAAATAACGTTTTGCATTCTATTTTTACGGGAGTCTTCCGTTTTGTGCATAATTTCCTGTTGAAAGAGTCAGACTGATTGCCTCATTTCGAAAAGTTTGGAGTATGAGCAAAAAAGAAATTACCACATGTTTCATCTTTTTTTTATGCCACCGCAAATAAATTATATTTTCCCCCGAACTTAATAGAGAGAGAGACAGAGACAGAGAGAGAGAGAGAGCAAATTTTATTCGCAGATTTTTTCGTTCTGTCTGAGGACATATTTGATATGTTACTCAATTTAACCTGTGTAACCTGAAAAGCATCATCGAAGGAAGTTAAATAGATATATAATGGGAAAATTGATCTATTGACTATAAACTTTGTTACAGCCACAAAAACATTCAAGTGTAATGACGTATGCTTCTTACAAAATGTGCACTTGCTGGCATCACTTAAAAATAAAAGCAGAAATCTGTAGAGTGATTATTCGATTTTATGTTCGGTATTTATTCAGCTTTGTTTCCAAATTTTACTTTTAAAGATTGATCAATAATTAAATAACAAAAGTGCATTTAACAACATTACCTCACAAACAAATATCTATATGCAATTAAATATATATATATATATATATATATATATATATATATATATATATATATATATATATATATATATATATTAGGGTGGTGACACAATAGGATAGTTGTGAGGTTGTAACCGACAAGGTTAATTTCCGTAAAAGGGAAATGAACAAATGTATACTCTTTTTATTAATTTGAATCTAATAGAAGTCAGAGTATCAAATACAAGCTCACTTGTGGATCGAAGACATGAATCTCCAAGTCAGGAGTTGTATAATCATATTTAATTAGTATCATTACAGTTTAATATTGAAATATATTGTGATGATTTCAGCATTTTCGTGCATAGTACATAGTCAATATTTTACGTATTAAAAACGCCTTTGGCGTTAGATTTTAATTATATATATATATATATATATATATATATATATATATATATATATATATTCCTGCTTCAAATGTGTAGGAATGCTGGCGTCAATTATAAAGCATATATATCAGTTTTCCACATATATGAAATAAGTAAATTACTAAGCTTTTGGTTAGATGCGGTGTAAGGCCGTATAAATTGGAAACCTAATAAGACACGAAATCACTAGTGAAGGTTTGCTAGTCCAGCTTGCAAACCCCTGATACCACTGAGGCGCCCCAACAGATTAAAATTAATTATTAAATTTAAAGAATAATCTTGTATAGAGACTTTACTTCTTTTTCCGTGGAGATTGCGAAGTTATCTGCTCAAACTTGTTTTAAACCTATAATTTATATCGTCTTCATTTAGTCTGTCTTAATTGCAATGAAAAGCAATTCTTTTCTAAAAGAAAATTGTAATTAGAATTATTAATAATAATTGTCAATAATGCTTCTTTTACCAAATAAAGACGTTTACTGGAGATGTCTTAAAATAATTTTGATAAAGACAGAAAAAACAGAAGCCTAAAAACTCGTATGACTGTTTCTCTGTTTGGGTTTTGTTTCATACATTCTATTTGAATCCCTTCTTTTGGTTTCAGTTCTTTCTAATGATTTTTAGCTGTGAAATATGTCCTTTTTATTGCTGAGTATATTTTTTTAGATTAAATCTCTAATTATCTTTCATTCTTTCCAAACATTTGATATTCAGTGGACTTTTATTAATTTCATATTATTTTCCTTTTTATTTCATATCTTCTTATCTCCAATGTACATGTATATACCGATGTATAAGTCGATTTTATGTGTAGCACAATTCTGGATTTGATTTCATAGCATCAATATCAGAATTCGTCGATAACAGGTTTTCACTTTCGATTTAAACAATAAATCTTTGTATTTTTTGGCAAGAGAACTCAATCTACGAAAATCAAATTCATTTTTTCCCGACGTCTTTTAAAATGAGATTGGACCAGCCTGAGGGACCGATTCTGGAAGAGAAAATATTGCATACAATGTATGTAGAAGTAAAAAAAAATGGAGAGTATCTTATTACCTCTGTTCTACTCAGATGATTACAGTGATTGACACACAATCTCGAGATGTTTCAATAAAAATATTAAGTTACACTTAATATTTACCATAGATAATATTTCGTAGGTTTCTAGATTTTACACATTCTATGTCAGCTTAACTTTAAATGGTAAACGTAATACTGTTGCGTCCTGGTTAGTGAACGCTTGTAAGTATTAAATAAAGGACAAACCACGATATGTGAGGAAATAGAGTTATACAGGGAAAAGTATATACTATAGAGAGACATTTAGTAGACAAGAACATAGGATTAGTGAATACAGAATAACGATATAGTCCAACGATACTATTGGCTTTCGTTATACGAAGCGGCCCTCCACCTTCTAGTCTGGTGGTATTAATAGCTACTGCTATATATGGCAGATGGACTAGTTCATAGTGTGGGGAAAGGTGGGTGATACCCAACAAATTCACACACACACACACACACACACACACACACACACACACACACACACATATATATATATATATATATATATATATATATATATATATAAATTAATTGTGGTTATTGTCAGTAAGGAAAAGGTTTTCACTTGCAAGAAATAAGTCTCTCTGTTTTCTCTTTCACTATACTATTTACTTCAGGCACTATTTACATTTTCTTGATAAAACATAGCTGATCATTTTGTATATATATACTTTACTATATTAACAAATAAAATCGCTCACACTCGTTGATATACCATTTATTTAAGTTTCAATAGCGTATACATAGAGCCAGTTGTGTTTTATTGTACAGCGGATTGAACAGAAAACTTAAGAATAGATGTATAATAAATATTAATGAATTAATTAAACATTTTGCCCACATCAAATAAACTACACAAAAAAAGTTAAGAAATACTCTAAAGATTCACTGCAGTTGCTCTTTAAAATTACTACAAGTGCAAAAAACACAAGATTAGAAAATCTATAATACACTGCAAACAAGAGAATATCACCAGCAATTCCAGAATAAAACCTGAATGTGCCCAAAGCATAAATAGCCAACAAAAAACGCCGTAATCCAAGCCACTTTAAGATGTAAAAAAACATAGAAACATTAATGTAGGAGAAATAGAATGCCACTGGAAATATAGGAAGCATTTTTTAAACAAAAAATTCAATCAATACGAGTCTTTCTTGACACATTTACCACCTCAAAAAATAAAACTAAAACACATCGGAATTAACCTGGAAATTCCAAAAAATATCTCCAACAACATCTCAAACAACCTCTCAAACAACAGCAACGTTTGCTTAGAAAGAGAAATAATGATAATTACCTCCCAAAATAAGTAAACTCTAAAATAAGTTATCAGAACTCATATCCAAATGCAGGCACGAAAATATATTTCTCATAAAATAAGAGTTTATCAGAAAAATATATCAAAATATAAAACTAAATAGACTGTAATAAAAGGCGCCTGAAAATTAATTAATGCAAATAAAAAACAAAAATTATTATTAAAAATTCGAATAAAGTAAATGAAACAAATTTCGATTATCAGATAAATGAAAAGCAAAAAGTTCACAAAGAAAGAAAGAAAGAAATATGAATAAAAAATGAATAAATACATAAAATAAAAACTAAAATGAAAAATAAACACATGATTAAGAAGCAAAATATACAAATAAAACAGGAAATAGAAGAAATAAGCAGATTGAAAAGAGACAAGTGAATAAACGATGAATTGATGATGTTAATAAAATAGGCAAATTTTTTGCAGAGGTAAAAAAAAAAATAATAATTGGAATAAAACTATCATAAAAAAAAATACTGCAATGTAGAAAAATAACCAAATCACAAGGGTAACACTGTGTTGACGCATGAATAAATAATCCCTTCCTGGAATGAACAACAAACTAGGCAAGCCTTCCCATTATTTGCAATACATAAAAAGACGCCAACCAGGTTCCCTAAACAAATGGTCGGATAAATGCTGACGAGTGCCAAATAATGCTGACAATTTAATTCATCCTATCATGTATGTATGTGTTTGTATTATTACTATCATCGTCATCATCATGTTTTTACTCATTTTAAGAGGTTTTAATGACAGCGTTTGCTTTCATTAAAACTATGGAGTTTTAGCGACAAAAAGTGTTCACTAGTCTCTCGGATTTTTCTCAGTATTCTAGCCGATATTAAAAATGATTTAATCTGGATGGTATCCACTTGTCCTCTAATTTCCAAGTCTTCAAGTCTTTTTCAACCATTTGAGGATTGACTCTAATGAACCAATTACCATGGGTATCACCATGATCGTTATGTTCCATAGGTTTTTTTAGTTCTTTAGTAACGTTCTGATATCTTTCTCACATTTTGCTTTCTTTAAATTTCATCCTGTGGTCTGCAAGGACAGCAAAGTGAACTATTCGGCAGGTTCTTCTTATTTTTGAGACTTTCATTTGGTCTGGTCGTCTGGGCGAGATCAGGGAATCTGTTTTTATCTCAAAATATCAGAGACCTTTGTGCGTCTTACTCTCTAGGACGGATTCCAGTTTGTGCATTAACCACTTGTTCATATGGTGAAACTACAATTTCTTTCACAATTCACTGTGGATTACCTTGTGCACCTAGCTAAGTCTAATCTTATACTAATTTGCTGCATTCAGTTATGTGATTGATCGGTTTGTCTCTGTCACCACATTTCATACATTGGATATTTTGTGGAGTCTACTCGTATATTTACCTACCTCACAACAGTGTCCAACATATTTATGAGGAATTGGACATACCCATTAATGTTCATAGGTAGGGTATGGAACACACCACTTTTTAGATATGCACTGCACAGAGTCAATATCTTTTCCTTTTCGGGTTAATGTCGATTCTCTCTGTATCCTTTCTTTTCCTCTAAATTTGTTTTTAATAGTTTTGGAGATTTCCGAGGAATGGGCTCATCAAATAAGTCGAAAAGAAATTCCATCGGCTCAGCATCCATTTGAGTATCGTTCTCTACATCTATATATCAACTTTTTATTTGATTCAAGTGCCTTTTGTACACCATTTTCCGTCATTTGATAAAATATATCATCCTACCGATTCTTTTCATGTTAGTTCCAACATCCTAATATATTTTCCCCGTCTGATAAATTCGGTAAAAAACATGTTCACCCACTTCGTAAATTTTATTTACTGTTTTTTGTACCGTAAGTTCGTCTTTTCCATTATTGGGTATCTGCTTGTCAAAGACCGATCTTATTTTCCGCGTAAACATAATTTCTGCATGAGTCATGGGCGAAGGCGCATTTTTATTTGATGTAAGCCGATAGACTTGTAGAAAATATCGCAATGCCCTATTCATGAACCCACCGTAAAATTTTTAGGGCCCTCTTGAATGTATCCATGAAGTGTTCTGCTCGGCCGTTGCTTTTAGAATGGTAAAGAGAAATTGTTATGTGGTCTACCACAAGCATTTTACAAAATCCCTAGAATTCTTTTGCTGTAAATTGGGTGGCATTATCCGAAATAATGGAATCTAGAATTTGAACCTCGCGAACAGTTCTTGTAGAAAACCAAATACTACTCTTGTGGTTGGTTTCTTCCATCCCAATATCTCTGGCCACTTGGAAAAACTCTCTACAATGACCAAATAATATGGATCTTTACGTGACTAGCAAAGTCAATATGCAGACGTGACTATGGAAGGTCAGTTTCTGGCCCATGGGTTGAACTTTACTGGAGGTGCTTTAGCTGCCAAAGCACAGTATTTGAATAAGTTTAACAAACTTTTGATATCTCTACCTATGCTATGGCAGTACACATAAGTTCTCATTAAGCTTTTTATTCTTTCTATACCAGGATACACTGCCTGGAATTCTTTAAGAATTCGTTTCTGTAGAGATAGAGGTACCAGCTCTCTTTCGCTGTATAGAAAAACGTCATTGCAAATTGAATAAAATTCGGATTCTGCTTGACTCCTATCTTTTAGCTTTTTCTTCATTTCTGCGATAAAATTGTCATCAAACACTTTATTTTTTACTTCTATAGTCACGGGTAGTTCTAGCGCCATATTGCCTAGTATTTTTTTTTTTTAATCTGTACTTCTGATTGTTGAAAAGCAATGACTTTGTCTTCTAAAGTTTCTCTATTTTGGGGGAAAAGTCTAGACAATCCATCCGCATGACACAATTTACTTGATGCCAATAATTCCATCCTGAAATCGTAAATCAATAAGATGGTTCCCCATCGCTGCAACCTACAAGCTTTATAGGTCGGTAGGCTATTTTGAGACCCAGAAATAGCTTGCTATTATCAATGATATGTTTGTAAAGAAAACCGTCTTTCATGGATGATCTATGAAATATCTCAAGAGCAAACACAATCCCTACGCTCTCTTATTCTATCACAGAATAATCATTTTCGGATGAAAGAAGCGTCCTGGATGCATGCGCAATTGGCTGAATCAAACGCAGTTGGAGTTTATGCATAATGTAGGCTCCTATTCCGAATGATCTAGCGTCACATGCTACGATTATAACTTTTTTGCTTGTAATTTATTCAAAACCTGTGCCTGACGCAAGCATTCCTTTAATTCTTAAAAATGTTTTCAGTCACTCATTCGTCCAAACTTATTTAGAGTCTTTTTTAAATTGTTTGTTTCGTGAAGTTCGAAAAAAATGCATGTTTGACACAAATACGTTGTAACAATTTACCAAACCCAGGAGACTTTGTTAGGAGCTAATATTTTCATGAGCAAGCATGTCATTTATAGCAAAATCTTGTTCTGGATCTGGTGTCCTGTCTTTTTTTATCAATTTTCTGTCCCAAATATTTGATTTTATTCATAAAAAAATTGCATTTTCCGTCTTTCAGCTTGAATCCATAATCCTGAATCCCTCTGAAAACCTCGAAAACATTTTTTTGTGTTCTTCTGGGGTTTCACTTTTCAGCAAAATATCGTCTAGATAAGCGACTCTAAAGTCAGTACATCAAAGCATTGTATCCATTACTTGCTGAAAAATATGTTAATTTTCGAAAATATTCACTCTGCTAAGTTGCGAAAAATAGTTTACCGACTCTGGACTTGGGTAATGAAAACGTTGGAGGACATCGTTTAAGCCCGTGGAACAATCTGCGAAGACACGTATCTCTTTTGACTTATCCTTAATATATACTGTTTATGTGGACCAATCGCTATAATCAGCTTTAGATAAAATATTCATATTTTTGTGTCTGTCAATCTCATTATTGATTTGTTTTAACGATTCAAAGGGCATATTTTTTTATTTACTTATTTTTTTTTTTTGGAAACCTCTTGTACCTTTTCCTTCAGCTCGAATTTAGCTTTCATTTTATTGTACCAGCCTAAATCATCAGAAAATACCTTTGAGAATTTAATTTTAATTCTTTCTTTAAACTTTTTGCTTCTTAAGTAAAACCCTTAATTTCTGGGCAAAAGGATCTGTTTGGACTGTTTCATAACTTAAAATACTCCATCAAGTCCGTTTCAGAAAAGGTTATTTGTTTTTCTTATTGCAAGCAGTCTTAATTTCAATATTTTCTCGTTCAACGTTACATTTATTATAAATTCCCCAACGAATCTTGTTTCGTGTCCTGTAACAAAACGAGAGATTTTCTTGGTAACCATTAACGTTGGTTTTCCTATTTTATTTCTCATGTATATGCATTTATTTCGTTTAAGTCGGGACCGCCATTCAATGATAATTCAATATTTTTTTAGGATTTTTACCTGCACAAATTTTCTTATATTCCCACCGGTAGATTCATCCATATTAGTAATTGTGATGTAACTATTCTGTTTTTTTTTTTAATTTTTGTCTTACAGCGATTTTTCTTATGTCCTTTTTTTTGCAACGTAAACATTATTAGTTTGTTTTTTTTTGTTTTTTCTATTGACAGTCACTGTAAAAACGTTGTTCTCCACATGCGTTACAGGAGTTAGGAGTAACATTTTTTCTCTTCTCTTTATTTTCTTGACTCACTTTTTTATGTGCGACACACAACTTACTTCGATATTTTTAGCGTCTTCTTGAACATTTATTAATCTCTGAAAATCTTCTGCTTGGACAGTCAGATTGGGTTCATTTTCAAGTTTATTTAAAACTCATCTCCAGATCTCAGTGTTTTTGTCGACACCAAACATAGAACAAATATCAGGAATTAAAATTCTCTGGGCTTAATTCTACCAGTTTGAACCACTCACACTAGTCGTTACCAATGGTAGCGAACGTTATGAAATCTTCAGCTTCCTTTTTTATTAAGTTCATGCATTTCCATCTTTTATGGAACACCGACGATGTCTTTGGGCTGAACACATCAGAAAGTGATGTAATCGTTTCTTTAAAAGCTAGGTCTCTAGTTTTTTCGGCAATAAATAATTTACGAACTTCATGTATTCAAAAGCACCTAGTTTCCTTCGCACAAATTTTACCTTTCCGTTGTCGGGCCAATTTGCACCGTCCGTTTTGTAAAGAATTTCGTATCAATGGAAATACGACGAAAATGTTACCTCCACTTCTGACATGTAATCGCATTTACGACGGCGTCATGTGAAAAAACGCCCGAATCTTCCTTTTTGTTGCTCGTTAATATTTTCTGTTCTTGTTCAACAAACGATTATTCAAATCATTCAAGTCTTTGTTTGTAATGTCTGAGTTGTTGGTCTTGTTGTTTCAATATTTTCTGTAAAGCTGCATTGATTCCTTCATTTTTTTTACTTTATGTGAACTTTTTCACAAAAGTATATTATTTTTTTTACTCAAGTGTCTCTCAAAAACGCTTTAAATATTCCTGGTAATTTAAGATCCAACATAAAACGTTTACACCGCGAAACCCTCTCAACAACACGTGATTTTTGTAAATTGAAAAATACATTTCTCCATTTCACATAAATTTTGATATTTTCCCAGTACTTGGAATAATATCCAATGCTGTATTTCGAACAACTTGGTCAATATCCATATAATCCTTGGAAAATTTTTGCAGTAAAAAATGCTTTGTACCTTTGGTAATATTTTGATCTTTCTTCCCCTTCGTGAATTTTTATGTGAGTCCACGTGTTCACTTGTTGAAGTTCTTCTTTCTTCCACTTCAAGAATAGTCCCAAGTATCTTACAAGTGGGACAACCCAGTTATTTATCCATTTGATAAGATTTCTGCATTTGAGTTTATTTTTAAGTAGTTTTCTTGTTCTTCTGAGATACTCTTTTTTAATTTTTTTTCTTTCATCTTCATTTTTTTGATGTGGAAAAAACGCTTGAATATGTTGGGACGAGAACAGAAAGGTATCACAATAAAAACTATCAATACAACTACAGGAAATAAATCAGAAGGTACTGGTGAAAGAAGGAAGACTAAAAAGATATCGAAACTGGATCACACAATACAGACAAAACAGGATATTCCAAAACAACGAAAGTAATTTCTATTAGCAAGTACGGGGAGAATGCACAAAGACCAGTCAACAGCCGTATAAAAGGGGAAGCAAGAAAATGTTGGTGCAAAATACGGGAACGGATAGATCATAATAAAAAAGATAAATGGATAACCAGCATGAAAAAATAGTTGGAAGGACCAAAAGAGGGTCCTATGGCGAAAGTACACTACGATTTATACAGAGAAAGAACTAAGATTTACCAAATTGGAAAAGGGTAGGCAATTATGGCATACATGGTTGCTGGTTTGAAAAAATTCATTTCCCTCTACAACAAACTGGGGAACGAAATAAAGAAATGCTTCGAAGAAACAGACATAAACGAATGAATGACCAAAAGAAAGACTACCCTGATCCAAAAAGTAACAGCTTCCAACAACTATAGATCCATAATGTGCCTACCGATCATGTGAAAAATACTAACAAAGGTTTAAGGAGGAGATTTACTATACACTAATACGCTGTGGACTTATCCCCAAAGAACAGAAAGCATCCCACAAGGAAACAAGAGGAACAGGAGACCTACTTTACGTTGATCCATTCATTTTTAAGGAGAGAAAAAAGCCGGTAAAATGTAGCAATGTCGTGGATTGACAAAAAGGCATATGATTTGGCCCCACAAAGCTGGATGATACAATATCTCAAAATGTACATAATATCCAAGCAGTCCTTGAAGTATATCAGGGAAACCAAGGAAATCTCGAGAGGAATATTAACTGCAGAAGGAAAAAGTTTAGTTGAAGTGGAAATCCAGTGCGATATATTCCAGGGAGATGCGCTATCACCATTATAATTGGTAATTGCAATAATGACACTTAATCATATATTTAAGAAAAGCATAGGCGGATACGAACTTACTGAATCGCCAAGATTAACCACCTATTGTATATGGACGAGATCAAATTTTGCCACAAATGTAAAAGAATTAATTGTGGGAATATACAGTCTGGATATAGAGATGATATTTAGCATAGAAAATGTGCCATGTTAATGACGAGGGGTTAAAAATGACAAATGATGGAAGAATTATTATTACTCCTTTAGAGTTTTTCACATCAGTGTTAGCTGATGGTTTTTCACTGGAGTTTGAGTGACAACAAGCCTTAAGTCTCCATTACTCGTCTCAGTATTCTGGCCGTCCTCAGCAATGCTGTCGTTTGGATAGTCTCTACCCGTCTGCCAACTTCCAAGTCCTCCACGCCCTTTAATAATCCTTTAGTTACTATGCCCAACGCACCAATCACAATTGGCGCAATCGTTACTTTCATGTTCCACAGCTATTTTAATTTTCTAGCAAGGTCGAGGTACTTATCCTTCTCTTTACTTTCCTTCAGATTTACTCTGTGGTCCGCCAAGACAGCAAAGTCGACACTTTTGGAGATTATCTTTTTTGTTGTTGATTATTATGAGGTCTGGTCATCTGGCCGGGATTAGGTGATCTGTTTGTATGTTAAAGTCCCATAGGAGTTTATGCGAGTCATTTTCTAGGACAGGTGCTGGGTTGTGCATATACCATATGTTTGTATGGTCGAATTGAAATTTTCTGCACATTTCCCAGTGGATCACCTTGCCGACCCAGTTGTGTCTCGCCTTGTATTTCCTTCTGGGCTAATTTGCTGCATTAGCTTATTATGTGATTGATCGTTTCGTCTTTGTCACCGCATAGCCTACATTTAATGTTTTGTTGCGTCTTATTTATTCTCACTTTGATATGATTCGTTCTTATGGCGTTTTCCAGTGCAGCTATTAGGAGAGATTCCGTTTCTCTCTAAATGATTCCTTTTCTTAGCCAGGTCCAGGTTTTCTGGTGTGAGATGTTGTTCATTAGACGTTTAAAGTGGCCATAGAGTTGTTTTCCTTCCCATTTTTGTTTCCTAGTTGTTGTCATTCTTTTGTTTATCGTGTTGTCCCTATCGATTCAGATGGTTGTATGGATGCGTCAACGGTGTCTTCGATGCTGGCAAGTCCTCTTCCTCCCTCTTTTCTAGATACATATAGTCTGTCATCGTCGTCTCAGGGGTGTAATGCCTAATGCATGGTCATTAGTTTTCTTGTCCTTTGGTCCATTTGTTTAGTTCCTCTCGGGTCCTCTTGAGAAAGGGTCCCGAATATCTGACTAGGGGCACAGCCCAAGTATTTATTCCTTTGGTGACGTTTGTGCAGGAGAGTTTTGTCTCGAGTAGTTTTCGCGTTCTCCTGAGATATTTTTTTGGATCGTATTATTATTATTATTATTATTTTACTATTTTGACTATTTTTCACATCAGCGTTAGCTGATGACTTTTCCATGGGTTGTGAGTGACAACAAATCCCATCAAGTATCCAGCACTCTTCTCAGTATTTTGTCCGACCTAAAAAATTTCTGTAGTTTTGATGGTGTCCACTCTCCCTCTTATTTCGATGTCCTTCAGTTCCTGTACCGAATTTGTAGTGACTCCACCGAGCACGTTAATTACAATTATTATCCCTGTCACTTTTGTGCGCCATAGTTTTTTTTTCAGTTTTCTAGTAAGGTCTCAGTGTAAGGAAATATGGAAAGCTCAAGTTATAAAACGAGTGAGTGGCTAATTTCTTGGAAAGGAGTGAGAGAAGAAAAAACTAATAAGAAGGAAAAGGCAGACACAGAATTAACGGTAGGCAATCGTTTTGGGTGAGTTACGATTTTAATTAAAAGTGATTAGAAAAAAGTGGAGGTCTCAAATCTTCTGCACATATGCGGAACCACCAGAAACGGGATGATTCTCCATCTGACACCAGGCGGAAGTAAGCGAAGGACTCGGGTTTGAAAGTCTGTCCTCTATTCGGTAAGTTATCTTTTTTTCTTTTTTTTTTTGCTGTTGAATATCACTTGATCTGTTCGT
The DNA here is from genome assembly GCA_963585895.1 of Sepioteuthis lessoniana. Taxonomy (NCBI): domain Eukaryota; kingdom Metazoa; phylum Mollusca; class Cephalopoda; order Myopsida; family Loliginidae; genus Sepioteuthis; species Sepioteuthis lessoniana. The sequence goes on along the minus strand of OY757917.1, from coordinate 112,219,685 downwards.
TTGGCGAAGAATAAATAATGCTTTTGTATCTCAAAATCCAAAAGAATTATGTGCGTCTAATTTTCTTGAAAGAGTTCTGGATTGTGCACATACCATTTGTGAGCATGGTCAAATTTAAACTCCTTGCACATTTCCCTGTGGATCACATTGCCCAGCCAAATCGTGTCCAGTTTTATACAATTTGTGTGCTAATTTACAGCATTCCCTTATTACGTGACTGATCATTTAGTTTCTATCACCACCTAATCTGCACCTGCTATATTGTTTTGTCTAATCTATTTTTGCTTTGACATAGTTTGTCCTTATAGCGTTGTTTTGTGCTGCTATCAGAAAAGATTCGGTTTCTCTCACAAGGTTCCAGATTTTCTCGTGTGAGATTTCGCTTGTTTGTCTCTTGAACCTTCTCCCACCACGCTTCTCTATCGTCGGTAGGTTTCAAGGCTATATCATGCATCAGCACAGTCTTGTTGTATATAAGTTCTAGCTGGTCGTCCTGCCTTTGTTCGTCCATGCGAAGGGATCCACAGGAGTATATCACTTATGAGTTCGTCCTTACTTCTCCTGCAGTGTCCCACATCTCTAGTTTGGCTAACTTGGATAGCTTTCGTGATGGGTGGTAGGTGATCATATAGCTGCTGCTTTGTGGGGCGCTGCCTCCAGGACTTCTTAGCAACATTCTTGTGTAATTGCAGTCAACCTTTTTCTCCATACGTTTAGTTAGCGTCTATGTGGTGCATCCAAACAGCAGTATCGACACGACCGCTGTTTTGAAAAAAATCTGCGTTTTATTTTAACAGTCAGGTCTGACTTCCATATAACCGATAGCCTATGGATAGCCGTCCATGCATTTGTTAATCCCGTGTCTCAGTTGATACACTGCTTCCTAGGTAGGTGAACTTGCCTCCTAGTTTCAGAGAACTACCGCTTAGTGTGTATATGTCGCCCCTTTTGATTATAGCCCATGTACTCTGCATTGTCTCCGTTGACATAGAGGATTATGCCAGCAGCTGCACGTTCCAGACTATGTAGCAGGAATTTGGCTTGAGCTGATGTATTTGCCAGAAGTGCTATGTCATCGGCGTAGTCCGTGTCCGAAATTGATTGTGATGGGTATTTTCCGCTTGTTGCCTTTCTCAGCTTGAAACCGTTTTCTTTCATTTTATCAATAGTAAAAGACAATAACTATACGGACTCTGTCAAAAATACTACCAAAATACTAAGCAAATCCACCCTAACACTGGTAGAGTTCAAGTAACGGTCAGATATATACTGTTTTGTCTAATAATAATAATAATAATAATAATTATTATTACTATTATTAATTGTGAGCCTTACACTCTGGGTTAGGTCCTGGGCGTTTACTGGAGTCTGAGTCACTAAACGTCTCCTCAGGTTCCCAGGACTTTTCTCAGTATTCTGGCTTATCTCCCTAATGTTTTACTCTGAATGATCTAGATTATTCTTCCAATGTCAAACTCTTCAGTCTTCTTCCAACCTTCTAAGAACAATAACAAGCGCACTGACTACAATTGGTGTCACTGTCACCCCCATATTCCTCACCGTTTTTTTTTATATTTTCAATTTTATTTTCGGTTTCTTATAATCCTTCACATGCTGTTTACCCAACACTTAGGGTGAGTGAATGTTGTAGTCATAAATATTCTAAGTCTTTATGTTTTTTTGTTTTTTTTTCGGATGAAATTTGTCGGTCACGTTGATAGTATTCTTTGTAGCAGATTAGCAGTTCCGCAAAGAGCATTTAAAAAAAAGTTTCCTCTATGCTGGGACAGGCCGGTATCTTGTTTATATGTATATCCCTCTTCAGAATCATATCTCGTACTATTACTGATACTGTAAAGGTGCCATATGTTTTCCAGTTCTATTTCCAGATCTTTTTATTTACTTATTTTATTATATTCTTTGACTAATTGGTTAGATTAATAGTTAGAAGGCAAGTGTTTTTTTCCCTTTATTATCATCATCATCATCATATCGCGCTGGTAGCACGGATATCCCTGACCCTCTCTCGCCACTCCTCCCTATCGTTCATCGCCCTAGGTAGGTCTTCAGGACAACATCCTGTATCCTCACATAGCTGCTGAATGTACGTTCGAGCTGGTCGTCCTGCTTTTGCGAGGCCATGTGTGGGGATCCATAAGAGTACATCTCTTATGAGTTCATCTCTGCTTCTCCAGCAGTGTCCTGCATGTCTGGTTCGTCTAACTTGAATAGTTTTCGTGATAGGGGGCAGGTGACCGTACAGTTGGTGTCTTGTGGGGTGTTGCTGCCAGGACTTGTTCAGGATTGCACGCAGCATTCTTGTGTAATTGCCATCTAGCTTCTTCTCCAGTCGTTTTGTTAGCGTCCATGTAGTGCAAGTATTGACAATCATGTTTCAGTGACAAGTAACTCCTTTTGATTCTGATATTGATTTTAGTTTACGTTTATACCATTTTTGACAATCCAGTTTTCCATAATGTTTTAATTCATATAATCAACTATTTTAACATGACTTTCCATTTATTCAATTAGTGGTGTAATCGGGCAACGGGACAATAAGAGATCAATTTATTCAGTCTTTTGTTTGCAAAATCAACATATTAATTTTAATCCATTTTTCATATTTGCCTGAAAGTTTCAAGTTGATTGGCTCTGATCCTGATCTACTGTTATTGCCCCCTCCATTTCCGCTGTCAGTCCAGCTATTTTCAATCGTTGATTAATCTATTTTTTTTATATTTATATAAGCATTTCAAGTCCAGTGTGCATATCGTACGTAATAGGGTCTTTGTTCTGAGGTGTTTTTAAATTGTTTTCTTTCTTTTTCTTTTTAAATTGTTTTTGCTGCCTCTAAAGCATAATTTTACAAATGTTTAACGCACTGGAGAGAAAAAAATATCCTTACAAAATATTTAGATAACCATTTTCAAGGAATGAGCCTAGACTACGAGCTTAGAACGTCTATTAATAAAATGAAAGATAACAGTTTCAAGCTGGCAAAGGAAAGAAGCATAAGATACCACGCACAAAAAAATTACGGATGCGGACAACACGGATGACATAGCGCTTCTGGCAAATTCACCGCCTATGCCAAATCCCTGCTACATAGTCTGGAAAGAGCAGCTTCTGGCAGAAGCCTCCATGTCAACGCAGACAAGGCGGAATACATGGGCTTTAATAAAATGGTTGTTCTCTGAAACCAGTGGACAAGTTCCCCTACCTCGGAAACAGTGTCTCATCAACCAAGACAGTCATCAACACGCGAAGCAAAAGTATGAACAGCAATCGATAGACTATCGGTCATATGGAAGTCAGACCCGACTAATAAAATACTAATAAGATACTGCTATATGGATGCACTACATGGACGCTATCTAAACTTATGGAGATAAAGTTTGACGGCAATTACACAAGAATGTTGAGAGCAATATTAAACAAGTCCTTGAGGCAGTACCATACAAAGCTGCAGCTGTACGGCCACCAACTCCCCATCACGAAAGCTATCCAATTTAGAGGAACTACACATGCAGGACACCGGTGGAGAAGTAAGGACGAACTCATAAGTGATATACCCCTGTGGTTCCCTTCACATGCATGAGCAAAGGCAGGACAACCAGCTAGAACCTATATACAACAACTCTGTGCCGATACATTATGTAGCCTTGAAACCTACCGGGAGCGATGGACGATAGAGACAGTTGGCAAGAGAGCGTCAGGGATATTCGTCCTGGTGGCGTGAGATGATGATGATGATGATGATGATGATGATGATATTTGAAAAAAACACGCTTCCATATAGCGTTGTAAAACCATATTTTTTTCTGAAAAATGTGGTTCTTTCTTTTCCAACAACTCCCATTTTAAAAGCTAGAGGCGGACACATACTGAAAAGAAATCACGGTCTTGTGAAGTATCTGGATAAGTATTTTCTTTGAATTCAAGGTAAAGAATTTTTACGCGAACAAAACTGAAGAAACATTATATTTTTGAGTAGTATGTGGAATAACCAGGAAATAGTTTCACAACTGACGTTCATCATTCTCAGCTATATTCAGGTCATCTTGTGTTCAGTTTCCTAAGTTTATCGTTGAAGTATCCATAAAGTTGGCTTTTTCCATTTTTGTTTTCAAGGTTTTGTTATTTTACAGTTTGTCATTAAGTTATCTTTTTCAACGTTGCTGTTGTTAGCAGCTGTAATCAGTATTTCTTTGCAATTTATTTTCTCAATCTTCGAGTTCATGAATTTTTGACTAAACGTAATTTGCAGTGTTCTATTATTATTATTATTATTAAATTCGAATCTGAACATATGCATGAGTCTGGTTGACCAGATCTTCCCTGATCCTTCTGAAAAGTGTTACAATTTTTTTTATTCAGTTCGTTTACAGTAGAATGTTATTGTAATGCGATCACATTTTTTTTTCCTTTTTTTTTTTAACCCTGGATATTTTTATGCCTGAATCTAAGAGTGACTTCGCGTGCGCCGATTTCAACCTAAGAGAACATTTACACCTGAATACGTCAACTTTCAAAATTTTGCCTTAGAGATTTGATCATAAAAACTTTAAATATAAGTCTATTCGGTACGTTTTGGTTTGTTTCTGTAATGTTTATCAGATATCTTTATTTACTTGTTTGAATCATTTATTTTTATTTTGCTTTTCTTAATTCCTCCATTTCTCTTATCTGATGTTCACTTTTTCTTTCCTTTGTAATTTTTTTTTTTTTCGTTTTAAAAGATAGTTTATGTATTTTTATCAAGGTGACTTTTTATCTTTTCATATTTTTCATCTCCACTCTCTGCTCTTTTCTAAAATCACACGGTTTCATATACGATCGAATTCCTTTCTTTGTTCGTTTCTATAATAAATTCATTTGCTTAATTCCTTCGCTCCTTCTTTTCTTTTCCTTTTCTTTTTCTTACTCCAATAGTAATCCCTGCAGTTTATTATTATATTTTTTTTAATAGAACTCTTCATTTCTCTTGGATTTTTTAGAAGTTTTCTTTATTTGACTCTTTCATTTCTTCTATTGTCTTTTTCATTTTCATTTTTTTTTCTTTTGGTATTTTATCAATTCTCAATCGGATACTTTTATCCTCTATTTTCTTCTTTTTACATCCAAACACACAACTAATTATTAAGTACTGTGGCTTTCGTCCCTTTTTCTGTATTTCCCGGTTCCTTTATTTCTCTGTCTGCTTTTCTATCTATCCCTATCTATCTATCTATCTATCTATGTCTTTCCTGCTTGTCTCTTCCATTCACCTTTCATTGAACGATTTTCTTAGCGAACCATACGATTCGTCATTCGAATTCTCGTCACGTGGCATTCACATGACACCAGCAGTATTTTGACTTTTAACTCTACACATGCCTCTTGTTCGTTCATTGGACACGATTCACTACTGGAGCCATGAATGGCGTCTGATTGTTCTAACATTCCCCAAATGACGGTATGCCGACCGACGTCCATCTTGATGGACCCCCACCACATTTATTGTCTAATCACTCTCTTTCTGAACCTGACCAATATCTGCCTTTTTACAGTCGACTCCTCGGCTCCACAAGCTGACCGCTAAAGTTAATTCAAATTGGAACTTTCTGTTTGATGATGGCAGACAGAAACTCTGACTTAACTAAACAGCAGACTTGAATGTTCTTTCTTTGTTTTGCATTCTTACTTTCTTTGCAATCTTTCTTTATTTGCTTCTCTTTAAGTCAAAATCTCACAGAATATACAACTATAATTTCTTCTTCCCTTCGATCTGTCTTTATCTATTCATTTCTTGAACCACTTTTAAGCAAGTATGTTAACATTTTTCAACCGGCTCCTTTTATTTTTATTTCAATCTTTATTTATATGATTTTCCCCAATATCTTCTTACTCCCTTCAATACATGTGTCATTTTTAGTTTTTCCTTCCATTTTTCTTTCTTTTCTTCCTTTCTTTCTTTTCTATCCAAGATTTTGAAAATTTATTTCGATTTTCCTTTAACCTCATTTTATTTATTCCTTAATTCAATAATTATTTTCATTTTGATTTTTCCTAGTATTCTTTATTCTTTTCTGTTTGTTTATTTGTTTGTTTGTTGCTTGTTTGTTACTTTCTTTCGTACTCTCCTTCATTTTAGGAAAATATATTATCATTTGTCTGTCAGCTGGTTTAATTAATTTTTACAAATTTTTTTCCTGCTTTGCTTTTCTTTTAAATTAATCTCATTTCCATAGACGTATTCTTTCTTTCTTTCTTTCTTTCTTTCTTTCTTTCTTATATAAGAATTCCAAGATGAATTAGAAATTTATCTTAATTTTATCTCATCATTGTTTTTCTATGATTCTGGGATTCTATCCATCTACGTTTGTCTGTTCATATCTATCTATCTATCTATCTATCTATCTAACGTTCTTTCTTTCTTTCTTCTTTATTTATTTATTCATTTATCTATTTATTTATTTATTCATTACTTATGTCAGATGTTGTAAATACCTGGACATTACAATAGATTTAGTTCATTCATTCTTTTATTCATTTATTATTTTTTGTAATGTTATACTTTCTTCTTCTTCTTCTTCTTCTTCTTCTTCTTCTTCTTCTTCTTCTTCTTCTTCTTCTTCTTCTTCTTCTTCACTCTCTCTCTTTCTCTCTCTTTCTCTCTCTCTTTGTTACAATAGGAAAATGCATCACAGCGTTTTATGTATTTAATACTTCTTTTATGTATTTAGAACTTCTTAATTTTTATCCTTTGGTTTTTGACATTCTTTTCATGTTATACCTAAGGTGTGATCTTTCTTTCTTTCTTTCTTTCTTTATTTCTTTCTTTCTTTATTTCTTTCTTTCTTTCTTATTGAATATTCGGTATATTTCGTAATACTATTTTTCTTTTATGTTTTTCTTCACATTCTTATGGTTTTACCTTTCTTAGTTTCTCAAAACGACTCTTTAATTCCTTGCTTTTCTTTTCCCTTTTCTTGGCATTTGATCTCGAAATTCTGTTCTGTTATATTTCTTTTGTGTTTTCTCATTTCTTTTTCTCTTTCTTTTCGCTGCTCTCTACACAGAACGATTTACTACCAACTCACAATCACAACACACTTGCGCACTCCTGATATTTTTTTTTACTCCCTTAACCAGACAAAACGTGAAGCAAATTCATTTATAAAACACTGCCACCTCCACCATCAGCAACAAAGTTTCAAACTATTGGAAATATATCTGAAAGTTTTCACAAAGAAACATGAGACCGTATGTCGTTAGCAGCCAGATTCAGGATCATGTGGTTGTTTAACTGGCGCCTTTCACTAAACGCTGATGTGGCGGTGAGTCTTATGGTGTAAGCGCATCGCAGTAAAGAATGCCGACTATTTTAAGCTTTGCCGAGAGACAAACAGATTACATTCTACATTATCTCTCTCAAGATAACGGCGACTGAATCAAGCCAGAAAACCAAACATATGTTAGTGTTATGATTATTTCGATTAGTCTGTTGAGAAAAGTGGGGGACATGTCGTTTGGGATTTAATTTATTTTCTTCCTTAGTTTTATTTCCGAGTAGCACTGTGCTCAGTTTTCTAAAGGAAAAGTTGACTTTCTGGATTAGATTGAACAGTTTGATAGAATACCGAATTAAGAACGCGGAAAAAGAGAGTATGAAACTGATTCCAGCAACATATTCTCTGAAGTTAAAAAAAAGGCTCGTGCTATTTTTATGATTGCTGACAAAAAGAACACGTTGATCTTGTTATGACTTTTCAATAAAGACTGGTTGAATTTAACGACATGCCGACCTGTCTAGGGTAATTTTATGTCTGGGGGTTAGAGAATTGCGAACATCATACGTCTATATTTAGATTTCTAGAGTAATTTCTTAAGAGTTTCTTAACAGGGTTTTACTACATCAAGTATCCCTATCATATATCAATTACTAGCAAACAGTTGTATGGTTTCAAGTAATTGAGGATGATAGAACCAGGAAAGTTAGTTTAGTGCGTTAGAGTCGGCCATCGCACCATATACAACAGTTAAATAAAATGTTGACAATCCCCTTTGGACAATTCCTAATTAATTATTTAAATGATTGATCTAGTGATTGGGTCATTTATTAATTATAATGGAATATGAAACCGTGTCGGGTTATTTTATGCCTAGAGGTAGGAACATCACATCCATTGTACGTTTATATCTATATATATTTTGGTGTTATTTCTTAAGAGCACTTTTTTTAATCTTGGTTAACTGATATCAAGTATTTCTATCTATAACAAATAATTAGCACAACGTAGTATAGTTTCAAGAAACTACTACTACTAATATTAATACTACTACTACGGATAATAATAATAATAATAATAATAATAATAATAATAATAATAATAATTGATTGATTGAACATTTCTATTTGACCTATCTAAAGGATTTTTGACTAGTACAACCACTCTGGCTCAATGTGGTTCTGATTGGAATGGCAATGAAGAGATAGACCACAAATTCAGAGTTTCAGATGGAAATCTTACTGTCAAATGCAAATTGGTGTCATACCCAGTAATCCCACGTTTTCTTTTGTTTTTTGTTTTGTTTTTTTTTTTTTGTGGTGGGGGTAGAGTCATCTTATTATAAGCTCTAATGACGAAGGTATTAAAGTGGCCAAGTTGAGATCGAATATGAAAGAAAATTTGAGTCCATATTAATCGTTGTAAATAGAAAATATAACTAGACACAAAGGAAGTTAACAATATATAAATTTAATAGCAAAGATGTTGACAAAATTTAATGAAATTAATTCATTTTTATCCACCACGGAAGAAAACCTTCAAAATATTTCCCATACTTTTCATACAAAGGGCTGACAGGAAATTTTAAATCAACAATACAATGACAAGAATATGAAAAAGAGAATAGTAACCAAATAAAAAATTATATTAGTGTTTTGGTAAACGAGAGACTAATAGCCTCTGGAAGTACGGGCACATGTAACTTGATAAAGTAAGGTATGAGAAAAAATGGTAGCCTAGCGATCAGCCATTGATACACAACTTCTATGCAAGTGTTCAACATGCACAATTGTAAGAGTTTAAAGCAATAGGAAAAATATTTTTAAAAACACATTTAACTAGGCATGTGGCCATATTGCTTTAGATCATCTTTCTCATCTCTCTCTCTCTCTCTCTCTCTCTCTCTCACTCAAAATGTAACGACAGTTCAAGTTGATCTATTTTCTAAGTTTGTCTGCATTTGTTGGGTTTTGTTTCTACGTAGTATTATTTGATGCAATAAATCAATCTTTTACCATTCTACTAAAATAATCATTTTCAAAAAAAAAAAAAATTATATATATATATATATATATATGTGTGTGTGTGTGTGTGTGTGTGTGTGTGTGTGTGTGTGTGTGTGTGTGTGTAAATAAAATTTAACGTTAAAAGCGTTTGTAATCCGTAAAATCAATACGCAAAAATGTACACCAATATTACAGCATGTTTCAAGTGTAAAAACAGAATTTATTTAACTGGATACAAGCTGATGACCTAGATTTTTCATTATATATATAGATATATATTCTGAATTATTGAGAATTGATGGAATATTCTGTAGACATCACAATATGAAAATATACGGTTTCTTTGTTTAGTTTCTCTGTTAAATGACACATCAAAATTCATCTTTTTTTAATGCCAATCTATTCTTATAGAAGTTTATTTGTGATGCTATTTAACCACTAGCAGGAGTATGAAGGGGTTCATGCCTTTTTTAAGGGGATTAATCCGAAAATGAACGTAAAAGCGAAAGTACAGTTTGAACTTGATTATTTGGAGATAGCAGTCCAGTACTTAAGCTAAAACGTTTTCTTTTAAATCAGGTTAGTGCTTAAACACTTACAAATAGAGAAAGATAAAACTTTGAATTAATGAATAATTCTCATACCCAGTCGTGTCAGCCCTATGACTCTAAGTTTCATGTACTTTCTTTATAATTTTCATGGCTATTTTACAAGTAAATAAACTTATTTTCTCAAGACCAAAATGGTTGGTTAGAAAACAATTTACTTTAGGTCGTATATATATATATATATATATATATATATATATATATATATATATATATATATATATTATACTTCTGCTTTATTTGGATTCCTACTCATCAATTAATATTTCTTAATACCTTATGATTCAAGAAAAAAATTATGCAGTGTTTCCTCGGGTTTTTGCGGAGTAAAATTGAATTCGATGTCTAGTAAAGAGATATACACTTCAGTTTGATATGATCAACAATGTGTATGTGGTTAAACGCACACACACACAGAGACACACACACACTCACTCTCTCTCTCTCCCCCCTCTCTCTCTCTCTCTTTCTCTCGATCTCTAACTCATGCTCACACAGAAACGCGCGCACAAACATTTAAATGCTTTAACATATATGCTCAAATATTTTCATGTTCACTCGCTAATAATCGAACACATTGGAAAGCATTTGTTTTTCTTCCTAAACATTCGTGCTAAATTATCAAGCATTATAATTTAGTTAATTCAATAATTAAGTCATTTGAATATCACGTAAATATTAAAGAAAATTATTTTCATGTGTTACTGAGATTTCGCTTAAGGTTTAACAAAATCAAAATTATATTATGTGAGAATATGCCGTGCAGATTTGAAATTGTGAAAGTAAACATTTACTGCGTGAAAATTTTTTACATTAAATCAATTCATATTATTATCTCAAAATATTTTGAAGTGAAAAGTCAAATAAGTAAACAGAAATATTAATGCACATATATTCACATGTAAATAATATGTACTGGCATACGCTGGTAGATATTCATCGATGCGATGTACTCCTGTAGATCCCCACATATGGATGTGCAAAAGTAGGACGACCAGCACGAACTTACATACAGCAACTATGTGAGGACACAGCATGTAACCCTGAAGACCTGCCGGAGGCGATGAATGATAGGGAGAAATGGCGAAAGAGGGTCAGGGATATCCGCGCTGGAGGCGCGACATGATGATGATGATGATGATATATATATATGCCTTTATATATATATGCCTTTATATATATATATATATATATATATATATATGCCTTTATATATATATTTATATATATGCCTTTATATATATATATACATATATATATGCCTTTATATATATATATATATATATATATATGCCTTTATATATATATATATATATATATATATATATATATATGCCTTTATATATATATATATATGCCTTTATATATATGTATATATATAATCATACATACATATACAAGCACACGGACACACATACACAATTTTATTTATATGAAATCCTTTAAAGAGAATAGTTTAAGTTGGCACAAGGCCGGAACTATAGATACGACGTAACAGATAACAACACTCGCTATTCTAGATGGTGGATATGGCGGACATCCGTGGAGATTGCATAGAGAAATGACAGGTCAATTTGGAATTGTCAAAGTAGCACGTGGACGTTCTGTCATTGGCTAGAGCCAGGTTGAATTTGAGAGATTCGCAATTTCATCCGTTAAGATCAAGAATCGATGTGTAAGATGATTCCTTTACGATCTAATAGAACACAGGGATGAGGAAATACAATGTTTTGTCAATGAAAAAAGAACCTATGTTACCCAGTTGAAGAGTAAAGTTAACCTTCATCTTCCCATTGAAAAACAGGTGTGTCGAGTATCATTCTCATTTATCATCAAGATCGATAAGCATTTCAAGAATCACTCTAATTTATACCAATGGACTGCCGAGTAAGAACTGAACGTACACGCAATAGTTTGATATTCTTGTTCTTTAACGAATGCCGCTATCTCTGTCTATCAGTCTGTATCATAGCCAGACATCCGGATATGTGAAACGTACATATGTTCATAACATATATACATAGAACATAGGAATCCTGAAACACAAAAACACTTACGACTTCTTAGTTCAGGTACGAAACTTTTTATTACCTTTAAGTATAAAGGTTCTTCGACATAAGGAGAGAGATACACATTCATTCTATTCATGCTTTTCCATCTCCCATCCTCCCAAGACGTGTGGCACCCACCACAAGGACACTGGCTTGGCTTCGGCGAGCAAGCGAAAGCCAACCGTCTTCTCCCGAGGCAGAACTCAACTCCACAAACTGACTTTTTCAAAATCCCCTAAATCCTCCGCGTGCTTCCGGTGCATGACGTCACCCGCACGCTCTAGCCCCGTTTCCCATCGGGGCTATTGTGAAATCTCTGAGTGACACGTCCGCTCCGCCCACACGCATGAACACCTGCGTTAATGTTGCACTTAAGTAACCCATGCACTGAGCCGAAAGGTTCTCAGCTGAACTAAACCCAAAGGCATAAAATCCCTCGGCCATTATATAACAAGTCTGTCTCCTTTTATATATTTTTTCTTTGATGTTATATTTTCATGGGTGGTTTAATAGCTATGGTAGTCATGTAGAGAAACTGTTGTGACAATATGATATATACACAACTGTTTCTCTACATGACTGGTATATATATATATATATATATATATATATATATATATAATGTGCCGTTAGAACGTTTCCAGACTTTGTTGTACAGGCATTAAAAAATTGTCGTAGACTCTTGAACAGTCAGTATGTTATTGCTATACATCTTATGAGATGACTGTCCCATTTTTTATGATTTCAGGTTCAAATGAACAGATACAGCATCAATTGGAATACACCCTACTAATACCTAATTGTCACAGCTGGTGAATTTCTAAAATCCAATCAGTACGTGAGGACATTTAGAAGAATGATATGCAATAAAATTCTGTTTTAAACTTGGAAAAATGACACAGAAACGTATGGAATGCTTCAGACTGCTTTTCGACCATCTTGCATGAATCGAGCATCCGTTTTTGAGTACCATATGAGATTCAAGGAAGGCAAAGAGTCTGTGAGGAGTAAGGAAGTCAGAACACCAGGGTTGATTGTTCAAATAAAGAATTTCATGGATAAGGACCATCGTGTGTTTATAGAGACAATAAATGCAGTTTGATGTCAGTGTGGCAATTGTACACACAATTATTCGCGAGGAACTGAAGATATGGAAGATTTGTGCGAAGTTTGTCCCAAGAGTGCTCAGAGATTATCAGCAAGAAAGACGTTATCATGACAGCAGGGAGATGGCCGACCTGATCAATTCAGATCCCGAAGATCTAAATGCTCTGGTGACCTGTGATGAAAGCTGGAAGTACTGCTATGACCCAGAGACCAAGAGACTGAGTTCCCAGTGGAAGCAAGCTGGCTCTGCCAGACCCTAGAAGGACAGACAGTGCAAATCCACCCACGAACCGTTGATGATCTCTGTTTTTGACAGCACTGGCATGATCTACATGCACTGGGTTCCAACTATATAGACAGTCAACAAGGAATACTACGTTGAGCTTTTAAGGGATTTCAGGAAGAGATTCCGTCAGAAGAGGCCAGCACTCTTCAAATCGGGTCAGTGGCATTTCCACCAGAACAATACACCAGTCAATAACTCCATCCTTGTCACAGACTCTTTGACCAAGATGGGCATCAAGACAGTTTCTCAGCTTCCCTATAGTCAAGACCTTGCTCCCTGAGACTTTTGATTATTCTTTAAGCTCAAGGAAAATTTTGAAGGATGTCATTATCAGAGAATTGAGGAGATGAAAGAGGCTGTGACGAAGGTCACTGACATGATAACACAAAATGACTTCCACGGGTCCTTCCAGAAGTTGTTGGAACGGTACAAGTGCATTGCAACCGGAAGAGATTACTTCGAATGGGACTCAAGTTTCATGTGTGTACTATCACTAAAAGCGCCCATTCGAAAAAAGTCTTGAAACTTATTTAATCAGCCTTTTATGATAACATTTTTTGTTACCTTGTCAGATTTACCAAAATCTACAATTTCTCCATATATATATATATATATATATATATATATATATATATGGAGAAATTGTATATATATATATATATATATATATATATATAAACTTGTGTCTATTTTTATCTACGTCTTTGGTGTCACGTGACAAACTAACAAAGCTTGGTGTTATCGTGAGCTACCGTTGGGGCACACTGTGTTGGTGATAATGATGCCCCAGCCCCGAAACCATGTACGACCTTACCTTACAGAAATGATGAGTGATGTTGACTACGCTGACGACCAACCGATTAGCGCAAATATATCTTCCCATTCAGAATCCCTTGATAGAGCAAGCAGAGAGAAGCATTGACCTCTCCGTGAATGTAAAAAAAAAACTTAGAAATATGTTTTAAACAAAAAATAAATTCAATTCTAGTCTAAGTGGCCTGTAGTTTGAATAAGTAAAAGTGTTCACATACCTCGGCAGCAACATCTCAACGACTGAAAGTGATGCTACTATTGGATGCCGTGGGATGCTATTGATAGGTTATCAATATGGGAGTCTGATCTCCCCGAAAAAATAAAACGGGACGTCTTCCAAGTTGTTGTTATATCCATACTACTTTATAGATGCATCACAGAACGCGTAGGGAATAAGCTAGAAGGAAACTACACTTAAATGCTATGATATGCCATCAACAATTTCGGAAATATCACCCAACAAAACAACAGCGATACGATCACTTATCTCTCATCTAAAAAATGAATGAAATAAGACAAACAAAATATGTGGTGTATTGTTGGAATTCACGTACCTAGGAAGCAGCGTCGAATCAACCGAAAAGGACATCGAAACGAGGTAAACGAAAGCATGGACAGCTATCAATAGGCTATCGACTATATGGAAATCAGACCTAACAGATAAAATGAAACGCAGTTTCTTCCAGGCAGCGGTCACATCGATACTGCTATATGGATGCACTACATGGACGCTAACAAAACGGCTGGAGAAGAAACTAGATGGCAATTACACAAGAATGCTGCGTGCTATCCTGAACAAGTCCTGGCAGCAACACCCCACAAGACACCAACTGTACGGCCACCTGCCCCCTATCACGAAAACTATTCAAGTTAGGCGAACCAGACATGCAGGACATTGCTGGAGAAGCAGAGATGAACTCATAAGAGATGTACTCTTATGGATCCCCACACATGGCCGCGCAAAAGCAGGACGACCAGCACGAACGTACATTCAGCAGCTATGTGAGGATACAGGTTGTTGTCCTGAAGACCTGCCTAGGGCGATGAACGATAGGGAGGAATGGCGAGAGTGCGTCAGGGATATCCGTGCTGCCAGCACGATATGATGATGATGATGATTGTTGGAAAAGCAACGATGAACCCGTTAATAACATTTTCTTAAGAAACTGTCATATGGATACGCCAGTATTATTCGACCAGCCAAAGATTACTTAAGTCTGCTCAATATGGACACGAGAAGCAACCTAGAAGGTCTGTTAGGAGCAAGGTCGATAGGGATTGGTGGTGAGGGAGAGTCAGGAAATGCCATGCTTCCAGCGAGACATGATGATGATGATGATGATATAAATGTTTGTAGATTTATGTAAATGTATACGCATTGATTTCTTTTCTTTATTTGTTCGCAGTTTGCTCGCTCTCGAGCAAAATCATTTTTTTCATTTGTTAGCAATCAGGAGGGTGCAAACACGTAGGTGACTCTTCGGTCCACAGTGACTTTTGAAAAATCTGCCTTCTAGTAGAGATACATGAATGCTGGTAATACTTTGCACAGTATCCATGTCTTTTCTCAGATGACTTACCAGACCAACCTTGGAGAAACACAATCTTCACATAATCTATGTGTTGGAACTTCATTTTGGATGTTGATGGACTTAAATTCATCATTTCTAATAGCCCATTTAAATTGTTGGTCTTTAATCCGGTTAAACTAAAATTCTTCCACAGACCAAAGGAAGGTGTCTCTCCAGCGAGATCTATCAGCGGTTAACTTTTTGCTGTCCTTCAAGGGGATGGCAGAATTTTTACAAGTCTCTTTTAAACAGAATTTGGATTTTCATGGACGCAGTTTGTTAGTTGAAATTTCCTCGTTCCGAGATTCAGCATTCATTCATGCGAACTAGATGACCAGACTAGTGAGGGTGAGATGCAAGGATCAAACTCTTTATACTAGATGGGTAGCATCTTTCAAGTACTTTGGTATTTGGAGTAAAATACAACAGCACTATCCAAAAAAAACATCCAATGGCAGTGCTGATTGAATCTCTAAATTGTCCTGAAATATTGCCTGTATACAACCCAAATTTTAAAAGCGTACAAAGTAGCAGTGAGCTAACAGATTCGGTATATAACCAGATAATCTTAAGGCACATTGGCTCTAAACACTCTCTCGAGGAAAGTAAAGGATCTGATTGCTTTCTGCAACGTGAGAGAAAATTCCCTTTTTAAAGAGTTGTCTTAAGATAGTGTACTCCCAAGATAAACAAAGTAATCAACAACTTTGAGGTGCTTACCATGCAGAAAGATAGCAGAGGCTACAAAGGCCTTGTTCGAGAGAGGCTGATACATGACTTGTATACCAAAAGCAGTACGGGCCAAAAAGAAACAATCTATGAGGTTCTGCATTATATCCTGTGTGTGGGTTATCAAGTCACAATCATCTGCGTATAGCAGTCTCCGCTGAATAGCCGTAGATACCTTGGAACCTTCCTTGAGACATTATATATTAATTATGTTACTGGATGAACTTTAACGAATCTAAATGTCATTGATAATTGCTTTTAAAACAATCTTAAAGACGACCGCAAAGCAGACTCCAAATAATTGTAGTGTAATAACAAGGGCCTCTTTTACTTAATTTATAACTGAAATAAGCTCTACACAGATACAATTATAAGGGACCAAACCGTTAATATCGTCATGAAAACACCAAATAAAAGCAATAAAATGGGGAGGATAATACAACTCCTCAAGAAACCCCAAATTGCTTCGAATTTGAATGTGATAGAATTCAAGACTTTGCTCAATGCATTTTCTTGTAGTTGGCGAGACGAGAAGACGATACTAGCTGGGTCGCTTCTTGAACAGAAACCACGCTGGGATTCCGGAGGAAAGGATGGTGATATGTGTTCCTCCAAGCGATTCAAAAGAATTCTCGCAAAACCCTTTCCAACAACTTAAAGCGATTCCTTGATAGTTGTCACATAGGCTTCATTTGTGCAACAGTTCTAGAAATTTCACAAATAGTTGGTTGATTATCGAGCTCGTCCTTAATGGGGAGCTGATCGAGTTGGTCACTGAAACCGTTATCAACGTTATATGGTCGATTAAAAAGTTCATTAAAGTGCTCTCTACAGTGATCACGAATATCATCCCGTTTGTTTAGTGTAACAGCAGCAACTGGGGTCAGAAATCAAAGACAAGTCTCGTACTGGTGAAGTTGTATATCTTTATTTCCGCACGCGTTCGGCATAAATTGCGTACATTCAACAAGTATACACTCTTCAACGTATAGACGTTCTCCAACATACAATCTTCAACGTGAAAACTGAAACAAAATAAACGCACTCGTAAATGTTCCAAAAGAGGAAATAGACCACGAAAGTGATAATTTAAATCGAATTAAGAGAATTCAAGTGCTTACCTCTTTTTGCCTTGCTACTGACCCACGACAAGAGAAACGTCAGTCTCGCATGCCAGTTGATTTGAAAAAGGCTGAATTCGCGCCAGCTGGTGTTCAAGCCGGAAGTCCCTCCCGCACCTTCCACCTGGAAGTGACCGGTACGGCAGGCAAATTTCAATCTAAAAACTATACCGGCCGAAACGTAAACTCTTAAATTAACAGTTTAGTAACCTAGAGCCATTCTTTGAGTGGAGTGGAGTGATAGAGGATGACCTTGCAGTCCCGAGGGTCAGCAGTAAGCTGATTTCCTTAAAGTAATTTTCTTACGATAGTGTCATAATCATTGAACTAGTCTTGGATGTTTTTGTGTGTATATCCTAGCAATTAAAGTAAAGCTTTAAAACGCTTTTATTTAAAGTTCAACTAAATATTATATTGATCTAGATGTTCAAAATTATTGATCTTATCAACGAACCGTTGCTTAATTTCAGCACTTAATTTGTTTGGACACATTTATACGTTTCAATTGACAAGTGACCGGATGTTTACTTTTAATTTTGATTTTCATCTTAAAAGTCACCTTCAAAAGATGATGGTCAATCCAGCACTCAATTCCCTTCATAATCCTGACGATCGCGAAAACGAACAAGAATATTTATCAATCACGTGTTAATTTCGAGATCTCGGATGCATCTAGGTACCTTTATGTTTTTATGTTGAAACCAAGAATTGCCTATGATCAAACTCGTAGTACAATCACAGTAAATGCAATCGATTACTGTTTCTCTTTCTAATTCCATGTCTTCTCAGAGATCTCCACCTGATTTGGTCATATCCAATTCTGGCATTAAAGTCACCAACAATTACAAGTTTGTCATCTATGAACAGTCCTATGATGGTTTTGCTGAGCTCAGAATAGAAGTGGTTGGTATATTCATTGGGGGAATTTAAGGCGGGAGCATAAACACTGACAAGAGAGGCGTATCGACCGTTGTTGAGAGGAAGGCACAACACCAAAATTTGGCTAGACACACATTTGGGAAACTCATCCAGCCTCTGGGTAACTCAGATTTAATTTGTTTCTCTAGGTTTACTCTTTCAGAAGAAGGTATATCTCACCCACTTCCAATTACCCTCATTTGAAAGCGAAATTCAGATAGTGCAATGATGTTAAGAGAATGTCGGTGAAATACTCGAGCGAGTATCGTCGAATGTCTGGCTGGATGGTTACTGTCTTCTGTGTCTTTCTTAGTTCTAATGTTCCGGCTGGATATGCTTACGTGGAACTTTTGGCATAATATTTTTTATTGTGCTTGCATGTATTAGCTTACGTTGTTCTATTCAAAGGTATTTTTTTACCGCTATCTCGAACATCCGTCTGCCGCGGTAAGCTGACCAGATTGCAACTAGGCAAGCAATGTTTAGAACACATTACCTAGTCCCGTCTCGCATTCGAACGAGCGGTGCTATCCTAAAAGGGCCTGCTCAGTCACCTAGAGCTCTATCCAATTCTAACCATTGTAAATTTGATTGGAAGACACCATTAAGATAAGCACTGAACAGCCAATGAGCAAATATGAAACGACAATCTTTTTTTAGTTAAACCTCTACGCTTCGCTTACACCTTCATCGCCACTTTGCTTGGATCTTGTTTATGTGTCAAAAATGTTATCTATAGTAAATATAGTGAGTACGGAACTTGCTCCATTTTTGATAATCAGAGTCAGAGAGACCGTAGGTACGAACAAATTCGACAAGACTTCAGGACAAGAATAACTCAGGTGATTATGTTTCGCGCTTAGATACCAATTTAGGTATTTTTACGCCCTCACGTAATGTGCTAGATTGCCGTTGATTGAGAAGCTTCCTCTGCCCTTTAACGGGTCTTGTTTTTCATCCTGCTGGTTGTCTAGCCACCCTGCACACCAGACAAACTTAATGGGGGTATCAGTTTAGTCGCTGATACTCCGACTGAGAAATAGGTGTTACTGGGTTACATAGTACCAGTAGCTCTTGGAGTGACCTGAAATTATAATTATTATTATTATTATTATTATTATTATTATTATTATTATTATTATTACCTTGCCAACCACCATCACCACTACTACTGATATGTTATACAAAATGAATGAAACGAACGTTAGAAATTGGAGACGCCTATCGACAATTTAAATAAATAAAAAGTCAATAACGAGTAAATGAAATATATTTAAACTACAGTTGAATAAACTTACATTCAAGTTAAAATATATTTAAATATTATGGTTAAAAATGAAATAAATAAAATATATTTAAATAAAATATATTTAAATATTATGGTTAAAAATGAAATAAATAAAATATATTTAAATAAAATATATTTAAATATTATGGTTAAAAATGAAATAAATAAAATATATTTAAATAAAATATATTTAAATATTATGGTTAAAAATGAAATAAATAAAATATATTTAAATAAAATATATTTAAATATTATGGTTAAAAATGAAATAAATAAAATATATTTAAATAAAATATATTTAAATATTATGGTTAAAAATGAAATAAATAAAATATATTTAAATAAAATATATTTAAATATTATGGTTAAAAATGAAATAAATAAAATATATTTAAATAAAATATATTTAAATATTATGGTTAAAAATGAAATAAATAAAATATATTTAAATAAAATATATTTAAATATTATGGTTAAAAATGAAATAAATAAAATATATTTAAATAAAATATATTTAAATATTATGGTTAAAAATGAAATAAATAAAATATATTTAAATAAAATATATTTAAATATTATGGTTAAAAATGAAATAAATAAAATATATTTAAATAAAATATATTTAAATATTATGGTTAAAAATGAAATAAATAAAATATATTTAAATAAAATATATTTAAATATTATGGTTAAAAATGAAATAAATAAAATATACTTAAATAAAATATATTTAAATATTATGGTTAAAAATGAAATAAATAAAATATATTTAAATAAAATATATTTAAATATTATGGTTAAAAATGAAATAAATAAAATATATTTAAATAAAATATATTTAAATATTATGGTTAAAAATGAAATAAATAAAATATATTTAAATAAAATATATTTAAATATTATGGTTAAAAATGAAATAAATAAAATATATTTAAATAAAATATATTTAAATATTATGGTTAAAAATGAAATAAATAAAATATATTTAAATAAAATATATTTAAATATTATGGTTAAAAATGAAATAAATAAAATATATTTAAATAAAATATATTTAAATATTATGGTTAAAAATGAAATAAATAAAATATATTTAAATAAAATATATTTAAATATTATGGTTAAAAATGAAATAAATAAAATATATTTAAATAAAATATATTTAAATATTATGGTTAAAAATGAAATAAATAAAATATATTTAAATAAAATATATTTAAATATTATGGTTAAAAATGAAATAAATAAAATATATTTAAATAAAATATATTTAAATATTATGGTTAAAAATGAAATAAATAAAATATATTTAAATAAAATATATTTAAATATTATGGTTAAAAATGAAATAAATAAAATATATTTAAATAAAATATATTTAAATATTATGGTTAAAAATGAAATAAATAAAATATATTTAAATAAAATATATTTAAATATTATGGTTAAAAATGAAATAAATAAAATATATTTAAATAAAATATATTTAAATATTATGGTTAAAAATGAAATAAATAAAATATATTTAAATAAAATATATTTAAATATTATGGTTAAAAATGAAATAAACTTAAATATTTACAGTTTCCGGTAATCCGTTCAATTTTTTTTAATTGATAAGTAAAATATAACAAAGAAAAAGAAAGAAATGCATGAATCACTTCGTTTCATATTTTAATGAACTGTAAAGATATGTACAGTAGCACACTAAATAAAATAAGTACAAATTTAAAAGAGTAAAAAAAAAAAATAACAATAAAATTTTGGTATTTCTTTTTATCTAATACTGAAATAGAAAGAGATGAATAAAAGAATAAAATCATATTCATTTGCATCAAATTTTTAATTAAGTTAAATATAATTTAGTTCATTTTCATTTGTGTATGTATTCGATCCACTTATTTTGTATCTTGGAATCAAGTGACAAACTTCTGTACCCTTCACAACAATGCCAGTGGCTTTCTGTCATAAAATTAGCAGTCTATTATTTAATTATGGTTAACATTTATTAAATATTAAGGATCATTTTTCAGTTTGTCTTGCTAGTATAATCTCAAATATTTACAAGAACATCGGTCAATGAAATGTGTTGCATGACCCAATCTATTTCACGAAGGGTTACTTAGTCATGAACTCTTTTTCCCTTTCTACAAATGTTCTGAATTAGAGTAAATGTGTGTTGGCCGAGAACTCGTGATATATCGAAGGGCAAACAATACCACACTGAATCTGTCTTAATGATACGCATATTTGGCCTTTTCATATGCAACCAACAAGGATGATGTAGCGTCACGGTCGATGACCTCAAGCCACTATTCATAGCTTAGTGTAATGGTCATCATAGTAGGAAATTGAATTAGCAATCTAATTTCAAATACTGGACGAAGCTATTTGCATCTCCCTTCACACTAATGCCTTTAAAAGGCATTAATCTAATGTATTATGAGTTAATAGAGGGGCAATCGGGGTACTTTAACTTGGGCAAGTTTGGAAATCCGTCAAGGAAAAAGAAAAAAATAACGGATTCCATTTAAAAACTGAACTTTGGCCCAACTTCCTCGTGAATGAGAGGATCGGTAAATACACAAATTTCGTTGTTAGTGGCAGTAACCAAGGAATTTTTATGTCATTGATGAATTCTTCGATACCCGCTGTGTACCCGTTTCAAATTGGACTTGTAAGTTCGATTTAATGGATGGTGTGTGAAACAGGCAATTTTTTTCATTCGAGGGCGCTTAATCACTGGGATGGAACATCACAAGTTGCTGCGCAATTCTCTCGAGTTAATTTCATCAAGTTAGCCCATTAACAATGAATTACTATCGATCGATATTTTTAGTTTTACTTTTCCTATTTTCCAGTCAGTTCGCATTGTAATGTTTTATAATCGTCATCTATGACACACAAACAGACTAAACAGAGCTAAATTCTTTATCGATCTGTATGTCATTTAATTAAACTTTCTAAATTAAATCTAAAAAGTAATAGCGAAAAATATCTATTCTAAACTAAATTATATTTTGCAAAAATTTGGCCCATATAACATTAATTATTTTATAAAATTTTGAATCCTTTGGACATAACTTCAACGGGCTCAACCAAGAATTCACAAATCTTTCTGCTTTCAGTTTTACTCACACCATTAATTTCTTGAGCCTTTTAGAAAATTAATTCAGAGACAATTCCTAAAAATTCAACGCAATGAGAACAAATTATTGCCAAGAAAATAAATGATTTTGACAGTTTCAACAAACAATCTGATTAAACTGAAGAAGTAATCAGACATTTAACAAATGTCTCAACTTTATTTAATGCCGGTTGAAATTGTATTCGATCGTCAAAAAAAAACCGTTCAGTCTTTCGAAATAATAAATAAAAATATTTCCTTTTTATTATATTTTCGCTTAACAATATAATTACCCTTGTAGATTATCTATTATACATAGGAGTATGATTGTTTTAAAGTGAAAACTCTTTACAAGTAAATTAGAATAATTGTTGATTAGTGAAATAACAAAATATGGTAAACCATAAGCAGCACTAAAAAGTAATGCTGATTACGATCCCAGGGTTTATTAATAAGTAAAAAACTCTGAAAAACCATGGATGAAAATCAAATGTGATTATATTTCATCAACAAACTAAGAGATCAACTGAATATGGTGAAAAATGGGGAACCTGAAGAGGGATAAAGAGTTGGAGTACAAAATAATGACTTAAGTTGGAGTACAAAATAATGACTTAAGGACTAATTATATCAAAATGAAAAATTGATGATACGTTATCAAATAGTGTCAGTTATTTGGTGACAGAAAAAACTACAGAGATGAAATAAGATAATAAGCGAATACAGCTCACACAAAAGGAATAAAATTGTAAGCCTGGCTGGGTAAGAATTTTGTTCAAGTGGGAATTATGCAAAAGATAAAAATTTAGCCATGGATGAAAATGTTATATGAACAAACGGGAATATGTCTTTCCGAGACACTTAAAAGTCCATTGGATTTTAAGATACAAATGGTTCAGATGGAAACCAGATTTAGTTTTGATTTACATAATAAAAAAAATTCATTTTGTGGATTTTGTCGATCCAGTTGATTATTGAAAATGAAAGTGAAAGTGAAAATAACGAAAGATTACAGGATTTTGCCCGAGAGCAGCAAAAGGCTGAGGAACATGAACGTAATCGTGATAATTTTCTTGGTATCCTTAGAACAGTCCGAAAATTCCCGGAAATAAGATTGTCGAACATGAAAATAAGAGGAAGAATCGAGATCATCCAATCCATATTACTATAAAAATCAGCCTGAATATTTAGAAAAAGTCTTAGAAACTTAACTTAGACTTCAGTCCAATTGTAGTGATTTCCTTTACAGTTATTTCAAAGATATATTTTTGTTATAAAATTAGGTGAAGGTGTAGAGTAACATACACTTTGATATTGATGGTATTATATTTGAAGATTTATCTTTAAGTGAGGTATCAATCTTAACGGCAAGTCAACCTATCGAGGGTTTGTCTATGCCTCGACGTTAGATTGGTGGTTATTTTACGACCACCTTTACATTTTTGCGCTGGTTGTTCTTAAGATTTTTTTTCTTTTTACAGACAGCCCTATTGAATACAAATATATTTTAAACTTATCTATTTGAATCATACTATGTAATACAACTCCGAATTAGAGTGAACCTAGAATACATAGTAAGTTGTAATGGAAGGATACTCCACACTCCCTAGAACTCTCGAGTCATACCTATAATAACCTCTTCGAGGTTCTTAATCCTTTACAGGTGAAACAGCAGTCATATTTTAAATCCTGCTAACAGGGCAGGTATTATGAGTTTCATGCAGTTCGTGTTGTTCTTTTTCTAACGATCTGTTGATTTCGTCGATGAAGTACGACTCGGTTCTGCTTAAAATTCAACTAAAACATTTGTCACTATAAAGAGAATACAAGTTTTGTCGCATGTGACTTGGGTGAATCCAACGAAGCTGGCCGGAAAGTATAACATGGCTTTTCTTGTTGAAAAAAAAGGGAAAAAAAGTCGTATGCAGTAATTTCCTCGTTCGACGTATCATATGATAAATTTAGTTCATTGGAAAAAAAAGACGTCTGACGCCGAGCAAGGGTCGTTTAACTATTGTTGACTGGTGAAAAATTCAATTTACGAAAAGATGAACCCCCTCTTTCTTTTCTTATTTTTTTCTTATTTTTTCTTTTTTTATTGGATGTAATATTTCCGAATGTTGGGTTTATCAATTGCTTGAGTGAAATTGAAATGTCGTTGTAGAAGAAAGTCGTATTTGTATTACCCATCTGGCTCCATATTCAGACGACAAAGATAATTTCTTACTACTCTTTGAATCTGGTTAAGGCTGTGAATAGATTCACTTGGTTGTTCATATTGTAATGGTGTTTATTATGCTGTTGGCTAGGAAGAGGAAATAGGATTGATTCCATAGGTTTCCTCAGGTAAAGTAGTGTTTTGTTTGAGAAGAGAAGATTAGCATTGGCTGCTGTACAAGAAAAAGGTGCCTATACATTGGAAATATGAAAAAAGAAACAAAAACAGGTTTTTTAACAGAAAAAATAGTTTTGTTGAACATATATCTCGGCTATTTCAACTGAAAAATATCGAAGAGAGTTTGAGCCGGCAAGTCAGATTCCCAGAGTGTGTGGCGTTGCGGTTTGTAGATTCTTGGCGGAGAGATAACTAAGAAGAGAGCAAGATGTGAAGTTCAAACCAGGAAAATGTAAATTGGGCGTGGGGTCACAGAAAAATTCCACCTATTTAATCATTGTTGTTGCAACTTCTCTGGACCACCCTTTCAAATAGCGGATGATGTGAAGTGGAATCCTCGAGTCAATGAAAGAAAGTTCTATAGTTTGATGAATCGAAGGCCTTCCCCAACGGACTGGGTAGTTTCGCTAGATCCAAAATTTACATCGTTACATATCTGTCTGCCAGTTGCTCACTAACTTAATGACCCTTTTCAAAAAATACCCAAGTCTAATGTATGATCGGTTTTTGCACCTACCGCAAGAATCCCCGTGTCCGTCACACAGGCGGATATCAATTTCACTGATACTGTTCAGTAGCGAATATATTACAATTGTCGATGTTTTTAGTTTGGAGATATTGATCATTTGTAGTTCGGCTCTTTTTTTAATGAAATGTATTCGACGTTGGTGATTTTATTTTAAGGTCATATTGACATGTGGACAGCATGTTGTTTTATGAACAAGGAGTGTTATCATGCTAAGAAGCCAGCTAACGACTGGAGATTTGAAAACAATGTTTATTGAACCGGCAGAGAAATAAAGCAAGATATTTTGACAGAGTTCACTGTAATTAAAAATCAGTTTAGGTGACGTTAATTCAACACATCAGAAAGATAGTGCGAGAGAAATGCTGCAACATATACAAAGATACACTATATATATATATATATATATATATATATATATATATATATATATATAATTTCAGTGAAAGTTACAAAAGCAAAAGATGGACTGTGACGGAAAGGTGTGGGAAATAAATGTTTTTATTTGAAATTAACATGAAACACTAATTTGAATATGAGGCACTCTTGCTGCATTGCTGAATTTGGACGTAAGTTGCCGAAGACAAATCCGAGATAAAGAAATAAGTCACATGAACAATATCTGGCGTATGCTCGCGTAACAATTCCTTTAGGTTTATTTGTATTTCAACCTATCTCTCGATGTGAAGAGTTATTTTCAGTTGATGTGAAAAACACGCAATGAGTGAAATAATTTTCTTCTGCTTAGAGATTATTAGAGCGTCATTCAACCTCCGAGTGAAAGGAGAAGAAAGAGAATTTTAATACTACGCGACCTTATCAAGTTATTCAATGTGATGTTAGCAAATGTATGTTGCATATGGCAGCGTGAAAGGACTCCATACTCAGTAAAGTAGACTAGAAGAATCCAATGTGACGATTCAATAATTAAAACTTATTGCTGAAGTATCAATGCTGCAATGATTATCGATTTTTGTAAATGTGATACACTTTAAATATACCACAGAACCGCAGAATCTCTGTATTTCAGGTTCTTAAAATTCAGAAATGGAACTCAGTATGCTATGCGACCTAATCGACGACAATAATATCACACACACACACACACACACACACACACACACACACACACACACACACACACACACACACACACATATGTGTGTGTGTGTGTGTGTTTTCCTTATCTTGATAAAAGTACTGCCTTTTCTCTGAAGCACCAAAATGCGTTTTATATTATTTCTGCAAGGGTTAGTTTAAGTTACAAAACGATTCTTTTATTCGTAAGAAGTGAGACTTTTATATATTTTGCTAGAAGACACATTTTTTTTATAAAAGCACTGAAATTTTTCTTTAACGATACATCACGAAATTTTCCTATGCATATGCCAATAAAATGTCTATGTGCCGTTTGCATTAAATTTCAATTGTATATATAGATAAATTAAATTTTCTTCAATATATATATATATGTTATATATCTATATAACTAGCATACTTAACAGCTCCGTTAGTAATATATTAGGTACTCGGACATGTCTTTGATATTCAAGCTAGATGAAAATACCAAAAAAGGATCGTTAAAGAAAGAAGACTGTTTGTATTTGTAATAGAAAAAAGTTCAATGGATCTCACCAAGATTTTCTCGTTCGTGACCTGGTTCTAGAGAAAACTTTGTTTACTAGATATCTCTAGCAGAGCATTTGCTTTAGATATATACATATATGCATTTCTTTCTTTCTTATTTTCTTTCTTTCTTTCTTTCATTCTTTCTTTTTTTTTCTTTCTTTCTTTCTTTCGATAAATAGATATTACATGGCAAGCATGCTATTTACACCAATTAGTCTTACATTTTTACGATCATCACGTTATTAGCTTTTTCTATTCCGCATTCTTCATGTTTGTTATCTCGTTATATCGTTCTTAAATATTGCCCCATATACAATTCTATACTAATAATACTGCCACTGTTAGAACAACATCAACAACAACTACTACTACTACTACAACTACTACTACTACTACTAATAATAATAATAATGTAAGGTAGTATGGAACCATATTAAGTGATGAATTCAGGCAGCTATTTATACACACACACACACATATATATGTATATAGAGACAGACAGACAGACAGACAGATAGGCAGTGTGAGAGACGGATGCAACGTATGCAGTTATAGACATATATATAAAGTCACACAAAGCCGATCAATCACCCAAATAAAATGTATAAATAGACGCTGGTAAATAAGTAAATCCCTATAACCTAACGATGGTAAAATCATTTATTTGCATGCATATGTATTTGTGAACATATTCTTTTTTTCCCAATGCACTGACACAATAATGATATAACAATAATGCTACAACACCAAATAGACGTTTGCATCACCACAGTTCTCAAGGGTCTATGAGTGTAGCACTACACCTTATGTTTCAGTCGAAACCCCGTTGTAACCACGGCGTAGAAAAAGTGACGATCATACAAAACCCGTCCTCTTGTTCGTTTGATATAAAGTTTATTCGCTACAGTTCCTCATTTGTCGTATTTGAAAAGAGAGGGGCAACTAACCGTCGGAACTTTTTCACCCTGGTCTTTTTCTTTTGTAGTTATCGCACTTGCTGGCTCAAGGTCCCGGGTTCGCATCTACGCGTCTGGTCACCAGTTAACTTTATTTTCCTGATTTCTAAACCGCGTTCACCCCAAAGGTCTCCTGCCTGAGCTACTTTTAAGGAATCATAGCAAGTGGATGATTTGATACTGATACATTTTAATTTTCAACTTGAGCGGCTGCTGTTATATGACATATATCACGCCAACCTACCATTTACTTCCTATTCGTTTCTCCTATTTCATAATTCTTCTCTTCCACTGCCTCTCTCCTTACAGTCTTGAATCTCATTCTAATATATATCCCTTCTTTTCTTCCATCTACTTGTCGAACTTTAAATCCAGCCAGGACACAATTTACTATTAAAACAATCAACTGCAATCCCTGATTACAATTTTGATCCACTTGTTTTTATTCAGGATCGTTGGGAGTGTCCCCATGGTGTAATGGTTAAAGTTACAGACTGCAGAATCGTAATAAGCGAGTTCGTACTCCAGTCGAGCTATTATGTTCACTTTCGGACAAATACCCTTGGGAAAAGGTATGAATCTTCTTATCCTCCCAGCTATGGGTCAATAGTACCACTAGTGTTCTTCTAGGAGGATAGCTTCGGCATTAAATGACCTACAAAGGTTGACATGCCCTTAAACAAAGAAAACAAACAGGATTGTTTCAAATGTCATAGACTGAGCATCTGGGGTCCGGTTGTGAAATATTTTTTATCTTTCATTTAATCATTCAAAATTGACTTAATGGATACCTTATAACTTATATTTATGACTTCAGTTCTTTAAATATGTTGGATTTTTATCTTCAATGAAACAATGTAAAGTAACAATAAAGTTGGTGACTGTAGTCCAAGTTGACACAAAGGCTCTCTTTATAGTAATACTATATCACTCAAGCTATTTCTCAAATTTCAATCTAGATTTATTTTTGTCCTACATAGTTGCAAAATACCAATAAAATGTGTTCTTTTAAAATCCTAAACAGCTTTGGCGTACCAGATTAAAAATCCATATCTATAATCCTCTCTTTTTCATAGATTTGAAAATCTTATATGGAATTTTTCGAAGCATAATGATTATCTTCTTTGGAAATGGCCTTGGAAATCTGAGTTCAAATCCTAGGCAAGGCTGTTTGACTTTCACCTAACACTAATGCCATTAGAAAGATATGAACCCAAGTATTGCCCCTCTCATAGGACTAAATAGTAGAGTGACCTGGGTTTTTTAGTTTTGGTATTAAAACCAGTGTAGGAGAAAGAAAACGTTGAATTTAAACCAGCTGTACTCCGCTTAAAAATCGTCTTTGGGCCACATGCTGGAGTGTTTATGTAAATACATATATTTTACACTTTTTTCCCTATTAAGAAAATGACCAACTATTTAAACGAAGCAAGCAGGTAATATCAACCGAAATCTTGTCCAAATTAAATTGATTTATCTTGATTAACAACAGCTGACTTTATTATCTTGTGTCAAAATTGGAATTGAAACGGCGTGTATACTGTTGTAGAGACGACACATGAAAAAATGATCGGATATTTCTATTAAGATTAATATAGAACATTTCATATAAATGAACATGAATTCTCTTCTTTTTTATGCCCTTAATTTGACACAAAATGGACAACTATCAATATTCTTCGGAGAATGTACAGGTCAAAATTGAAGAACAAGAAAACTAAAGAGCAACACTTTCATCAGAACCAATTTAGGTTTCAATAGAAAGGTAGATCTATTTGGATGGTTTTAGGTCATGTAAACTACTGTTCAGATATTCAATATCAAAGTCCTTCTTTTTCACATAAGGTAAGAATGCTTAAAACAAGAAAGGGTTAAAAATCCTGGATTAGGTTGTTTGAATTTCCCTTCATGCTAATTCCCTTGGGAGAATAAGTAATTTAGGCATTCGTCCATCACCTCCTGGTAGATAATTAAGAAATCTTGGTTCTTTAATTTTCGTAAGGCACTTAATCTAGGAAAAGAAATACTCTGTATTAAAAATGATATTTCTTCTCTTAAAAAATATTCCGCTTGTGTCACGATCTTTTTGTGTCGTAAAAGTTGGGTCTTTCTTCCAAGCAGCTATTCTTAACAGAGAAAATCTTGACAGAGTTTTATAATTTTTAGTAACTTCCTAATTATCAATAATTTGTTTCAATCCTATATCTCCAGTTAAATTTTCTTAACAAACACTAACAATTAAGAGCCCTTTATAACAATTGAATAATTCTTATCTAATACATTCAATTTGAAAATAATTATTAGCTTATGATACTTCTTTACAAAACTATTAAATCTTTGTCAGAATTGTTATGAACATATTAGGGGATGTCCACGTGGTGTAATGTTTAAAGCGATGGGCTCCGGAATCGTAGTACGTGAGTTCGAACTCCAGTCGCGCTATTTCGTTCACTTTCGGACGAATAAATACCCTTGGTAAAGGTATGAATCCTCTTATCCTCCTAGCTATGTGTTAAATAGTACCTCTACAGTTCTTCTCGAAGGGTGGCTTTGGCATTAAATAACTTACAAAGGTTGATATGCCATTAAACAAAAAAAAAGAACAAATATAAAAATATTGTCGCAATACCAATGAATTTATAGTAAATGTATCAATTCATTTAAAATAGGTTCCTTTTAATCCACTGCTGAAACCTGAAAAGGTTCTACTGTTGTTCACAGTTGAGTAATAGAAACTGGACACTACTCACCAGATTTGCATATATTGAGCCTTGGCACTAAGTGTAGTTTAGTGTCATCTAAGGAGATATAAATGAGATTTTATATTATTCAATTTACAAATGCATTACCCTGTTTCAAAAATTGTACAAAGACAGGTATTAATGCTAAGAGAGAGAGAGAGAGAGAAGGATTTGGTGGACAAATGTACAACTAGCCAAGAGTTGAAGAACAAGAAAACTAAAGAGCAACACTCTCATCTCTATCATGAGCAAAATAAAAATCCCGTTTAAATTAAGAAAATACATGCTATTTTCAGTGGTTTCTTTTTGAGAGGAACCATCTAGTCCAATTGAGATGTAATTTAGTTATTGTATTTTTGTAGTGGATTCCACTCTTTTTGCATATTGGAAAGTCATATGGAAATATCGTGTGTCGTTGAACGAATCGCTAGAATTTATCCACAGATTATTGAAAATGTAAACGGAAATCAGCATTTGCTCCTAACATTATTATGGCCCCACAAATGATGGTCAAAAGGTTAGCAGGGTAAATTGATTATTAACCAGACGATAGCTGCATTAAAAGCAACTTTTATTGGCGAAATATATTGATAATTAAAATCCAACGTAAAATAAATCCCTCGTTAATGAGTAAAATCAGTTATAATTATAAAGAATATTGAACAAGTTGTGGATAATTTAAAAGGATTAAATTACAAGGGATAACAACCTGATATCTTTGTCATTTATAAATACAAAAGGACTCTAAAACCATAAAATATATATGGGAAGATTGATAAACACAGGAAATATTTTCAATGAGGTAGTTTCAATCATTTAAAGAAATCTTATCCGCACAAAGGAGATGCTTCCCAACAAACAAAACATAAATTGCAATAAAATATTGACATTCTGAATGACTAGCCCAGGAAAACAAAAAAAATAAGAAAAAGAAAACATTATTTGTATCAGCAAACAAGAAGTAAATGCACTCTTGTGATTGTTTCAATTGTGATTGTTCAGAATTGAGATCTTAAAATAAATAAATAAATAAAAATGAACACACAGACAAAAAATTATGAACTTTAACTTCGATATAAGAAAAATATGAAACAAAGTATATGACCTACTTGGATTTATAAAAAAAATGGCACTAAAATTGATGGATTCCAAACTGAAGAAATAATTGGAAGTCTTCGGGCCAGGAATTGATGTATTCTAATAAGATATTTAGATACAGGTTATGAGGTAAAAAAGGGAATCTAAAGATATGTTACCGGGCAATTGCTTTTGATATAAGAAAACTATGAAGAAACTGATTGTTACACTTGGAAGCGAGCCAAAATGCAAAAAAAAAAAAAAGAAAAAAAAGATGGCTAAGGGATTCGAAACTGATTTGGATTTCGAAATTGATGGCTTCTACCAAGACATAGTGATAAAGCTTATAAATTTAAAAAGAAATGTTACCTAATCTTTTGCGATAACTAACTAACGCCTATGATAGATATGCTAAAACGGAAACCATATTATATGAACCAATTGGGAAAAAAAAGTATTTTGAAGTGTTGGTGATGCACAAAGTAAAAGAAGAAAAACTAACCTAACAGATTTATAGCGGCATCGTATAAAAATTTGAAAGCATAAGAATGTAAAATGAGTTTTTCGACAATGAAAATGCAGTTGAAAGAATTCAGGAAAGGAAACTAGAATCACTAATAGAAACATCAGTAAATAAACGGGCAGTAACTTATATTAGAAAGCTATGCCTTTTCAAAGATAATCATCAGGCTACCAAGTGAAAAACATGGTTAAAAACAAGAATGAATTAATTACTATGCACAAAATTATGTACTACAGTGACCGTAGACTATGTTAAAAGGAAAAATAGGAAGATCATTCATTAAGTCGAATGGTTAAGTCGATTCGGAGAACAAAGGTCACGAAGATAAGACAGGATAAAGAAGGTTTGATTATTGCAGAAAATGTTGCCGTAAAATCGACAAAATGGACAAATATAATGCAAGGAATTTCTATACTGAGAAGCATTAAGTAGCAAAACAAGACATCTGCTTGAGCATTTCAAGAGAAAAAAATCTCCAGATGAATGGAGATTAATATAGTCACACAGAAATGAACAGTTGAAATGGATCTCTATAAATTATGGCCCAGAAAATATATTAGAAAACCAAGTATATTTAGTGTAAAATAAATATGATTGAGCTGAATAGTAAACATCTCATCTGCGATCTTAGACTTACAATAGGAAATCACATCAAAAATTAAAACAACAGATTAAGCCATTAAAACTACAAAATGACACAACTGTAATGAAAGGATTATCCATTATGTTCTATGAGGAAGTGCTAGATTAAAATCAATTGCACAAATTTAAATATGAGCCTTGTATAGATAATAAAACAAAAAATTACTGTGTCAATTATATTGAAACTGATTGTTTATTTAAGGCCCGATTTCAACATAGAAACAAGAAAAAATATTTCCGTAAATATTGCTATACGACAAAAACAAATTACCATAAAAGTAAAAGTTTTCGTCACAGATACTTTATTGCTACACTGTCATTGGGGCCAGGAATATGCAACTTGCATTTCCCGCAAAGAGTTAATAGTTCCCCAAAACGACAGTCCTGGGTATGACATTAAACTACATTCGGTGCAGCTGAATCAACGTTGGTGTCATCATTTGGTTGCCATTATTCCTAATCCCCTATGAACAGAAGTTGTTGTAACTGTTAAGGTCCAATCTGTGGTTCAGTTAGATTTATTGGAAATTCATTAGAATCATATAGGAATGCTTGAAATCATATAATTATCTGGAAACTATACGTATTAGAAATTAACCAGGGCTAAATTACAGCTTGTGAAATATCACTGTTAGAAGTTGTTCATTGCACACACACACACACGTATATATATATATATATATATATATATATATATATACATATATATATATATATATATATATATATATATCATCATCATCATCATCATGTCGTGCCACCAGCGCAGATATCCCTGACCCCCTCTTGTCACTTTTCCCTATCGTTCATCGCCTCAGATAGGTCTTCAGGGCTACATCCCGTATCCTCACATAGATGTTGTATGTAAGTTCTAGCTGGTCTTCCTGCTTTTGCTTGGCCATATATGGGGGTCCATAGGAGTACAACACTTATGAGCTCGTCTCTGCTTCTCCAGCAGTTTCCTGCGTGTCTGGTTCGTCTAACTTGGATAGTTTTCGTGATGGCAGGCCGTATAATTGCCGCCAGGACTTATTCAATATTACTCTCAACATTCTTTTGTAATTGCCGTCTAGCTTCTTCTTCAGCCGTTTTGTTAGCGTCCAAGTAGTGCATCCATACAGCAGTATCGATACGACCGCTACCTGGAAGAAACTGCGTTTCATTTTATCGGTCAGGTTTGATTTGCAAAATATCTTCAATTTGGCCGTTACTTGAAACTATGTGTGCAAAGTATATATTCAAAAAATACCCATTTTAATTTGAAATACTTACATATCTATGATTTATAATAGATGATAATGAGCAGTTACCAAAAAATCAAAATAAGTTTACCCTTGAATAAGCCAATAAGAGTTGACGTGCCTTAAACTCAAACAAGAAACAAACCTGAAAACCTATTAATCAACGAAAGCATTTTATTTTAAATATATTGAAAACAGGTTTGAAAAATTGAATATCAAATCGAAAATGACAAAATATGCACAAGAAACCAACGGAAAAAACTGCTGTCACTTGACCACAGTTAAAAGCATTATTTAATATGTGTAAAAGATCAATGAGCTGAAATAATAATTGCAACCCTCGGTGTAGACACAGAAAAACTGATGGGAAATCAATAAGATTTTAAAATCCAACCATTAATTTAAACAATTCTGTTAAAACAAGTGCAAATGCTGATATAAATGCATAAAAATGTCGAGGAAAATAATTGTCACATATTCTCCGGGGTGGGGTGGGGGTTGAACAATAACAACAACAGCAACAATGACGATGACGACGACAACGACTATAATAATAATAATAATAATAATAATAATGATATGAAACCATCAATCACATTATAAGCGAATGCAGCAAATTGGCACAGAAGGAGTATAAGACGAATATTTATTATTTTTCACAGAACATTACTAAATAAAAAAGCTACTAATAGGTAGTGTTATAATCTTTTACATCAGGGAAACCCAGTAAATAAAAAATATGATGCAATCGAAAAACAGAAACTCATAATATATATATTTATGAAATGTTAGTGTTAATGACTGACGGGCTGCAATTTTCTTTGCGGTTACAGAATTTCAATGTTGAATAGAGATTTTTTGTTTTGTTTATTTTGAAAATGAATGACATATAATAATGTCTGTTTTCATTTTATTTTCTCCATTTGAGATAATTGGATCCAAGTAACTTAGGCTTAGAAGATTAACTATCTTTTAAAAAATATTAGGGTTTTACTTAATAATAGGGGATATTTTACTGTCACACACACACACACACACACACACACACACACACACACACACTCTCTCTCTCTCTCTCTCTCTCCCTCTCTCTCTCTCTCTCTGTCTCTTCCTTTCCTTGTCTCTGTCTGTTTCTCTGTTTCTCTGTCTCTGTCTGTCTGTCTGTCGCTCTCTCTCTCTCTCTGTCCCTCTGTCTGTCTGTCTGTCTGTCTGTCTCTCTCTCTCTCTCTATATATATATATATATAAAGGAACATTACTGAATTATGGATATGTGATGTGTTATAATCATAGATGACGTGTACGTAGCATCCTTATCCTTACAGAAAAAACGTGGTTTTCAGGTAGAACTCTTCTCTCTATGCAATCAGCTCCTTCGTTCAGGGTAAAGTGGAGCAATCCAGGGAAAGGAGTAGCGCCCTCCCCTACACCTCAGTGTAGTAGCTATTGAAAAGGGAGCCTTCGGGCTGCCCTCAACTAAGGTCGCCAACTTACACTACTCATAATCGATGTTATGTTAAACACTGAAATACTGAATGAAAAATAATGAAAATGACGTTTTTCCCCAGATAACCTAAATAGCCTTTTCTCAATAGTCATTAAATTAGAGAAGTATTTAAAGTTGTCAAAAGTAGATATGTTTCTTCGTGAAAGGTGACGACAAGTGTGTTTTAACAGCGTTTTCTGTCGAAAAGCTGGGCCTAATTACATCTTGCATGCTAAAAATATGAATGAATTGCATTTTTTAAAAAAGTGTTATAAAGCCAGATAATTTAGCCATAAATTATAAAGAAAATAATTTTTCCTAATAAAAACGGGTTTTAGTTGGTCAGCAAGGGAGAATCGGTGACAAATGTCATTCGGATTCTTTACTTCTGACAGTCAAATATTTCCGTAGGAAGCAAGTTTGAAAGGAATTAGACCGTTTTCTCATTTGAGGTATTTTAAAGACTAACTTTGGTATTTTCAAATACCGTGAATATTCTGCGTCGTCACTTCTCTTTGACATTTTGTTGATTTTCCTCAATCTGAGAAACAAAAGTCAGCTTTCAAATCAAAGTATGAGCTAGCAAAGAACCAAGTCTTAAATCCATCTAAACAACATTAGAATTTTAAAACTTAATAAAAAATATGTCTTAGATGCAAAAACTTAGATGCAAAAACGTCATTGTCATTATTTTTCTTCATTGTCATATTAATTTCACAGTAGAATATTATGAAGTAGAAATTGGGTATGAGATGTTTTCTCAGACAAGTGTTTTAACTTCATATGTTAGAGTTAAAATAGTATCTATTAGAAAAAACCCTGTCGTGCCGGTTACTATTGGCAAAGCTTTTGTCCACATCCGACTGAGTGCTGTCCTTTTTACTTCATCAAAATTAAGGATTAATTCTTAAGTTCCCTTACACATATTGTTTGTCGTCGCATGCCGTCCGAGACAAATAGATTTCTCTATCTATGAAAAGTTTTCATATATTAAGGTAATCAATGAATATAAAAAAATGTTTAATGTTACAACAGGTAATCAGATAGAATATTAATACTACGTATCTTCTGTGAGTTTGTTTGAAAAGATAAGATATACTGAAACATTAAACGAGTCAGATTTTAATTAGTTCGTGATATGTTGATGTTATGAACGTCTCGAGGCTGTAAAAGGATCTTCTCTTTTGCCATTATACTTTCTGTGTCTGTTTGCCTGCGTGTATAAGTATAAAGAGTTTTGCGGTTACCTGCATATGCTTGTATTTTCGTGTATGTGTGTTTTTTTGTGCTTTGTGCTCTCTGTGTGTGCTGTGTGTGTGTGTGTGTGTGTGTGTGTGTGTGTGTGTGTGTGTGTTTTAAATTGTCGATACCGCTACAGTGCTCAGGCGGCAACAGCTCATTGGACAAACAACATATCTGTTTACATTCACTGTTTGGTTAATTGATTTATT
This sequence comes from Sepioteuthis lessoniana, assembly GCA_963585895.1. Lineage (NCBI taxonomy): Eukaryota > Metazoa > Mollusca > Cephalopoda > Myopsida > Loliginidae > Sepioteuthis > Sepioteuthis lessoniana. The sequence goes on along the minus strand of OY757917.1, from coordinate 112,182,123 downwards.
TCTTCAGCAGTGACATTTTAATCAGCTTGCCGCGACTTGACTGTTTGTGATACCAACAAGGACGAGTTAACTTCGAACTAAATCGGCTTAAGATCTACGACGTGTTAATCTGACTGAATTATTTTTATATTTAAAAAAAAAGACATTATTTTTAGGATGCTATGTAAACACAGAGGAGAAGGTTTGAGTTTATATAGCTTTAACACCCCACACACATTTGTATACTGATATATATATATATATATATATATATATATATATATATATATATTTATATATATATATATATATATATATATATATATATATATATATATATATATATATATATATATAAAGATGAATATAGTTCTAAGACCAATAGGGATATTTATATTGTCTTGTTTTTTATTGTTCTTTTCAGGTTTCGACATTAAGCCTCCATCAGGAGAAGAGTTTCGTGGAATCATTTTTCTGAAAGCAAGAATATTTTTAAAGAGCTGATACTCCGTAAGAGAATCGTTGAAAATGCGCTGATGATGCATCATATCTATTTATAGCATGAACATTATTTTCTGATATCCAAATATTTTCAGCTAATTTTTTTTAATATCTGTTGTAAGGGTATGTGGCAAATAAGATCTTTCTTTGAGTGTTATCAGTTAAACACAGTGGGTATATGTTTCAAATTGGCTTTGACTGCTTATTTTGTTTGTTTTTTTTTATTTATTATTGATCTTTTTTTTGTGTTTATGTGTCACTGAAAATCAGCCCACATTATTTTAAAGCTGTGCTATTTTGTTTGATATCAAATTCATTTAATGTTTGGATCATTCAAACCATTGATATTCGTGTGATTTGGTTATCACTGTAATATTGTTCAATTTTGTGTTTTGGTGATTCTTTCTACTATGGTGAGCCTTACATTCTGTAACAATCATGGCTGTTTTAGAGGAAATTCTCTACAAATATTAATGTATTACTCTCAGGAATTTGATTTTGTGTCTACAGTTTTTAGCGTATATATATATATATATATATATATATATATATATATATATATATATATATATATATATATATACTCTGGTCAGAAATAAATGAGTCTGGGGATGTTGTTGTTTTTCATATCATAATAATAAGAACAAATTTGTATTTAAATGGAATTATTTTCTATTTTAAGAACCTAAGACTAATAAAAAAAAACACACTTTGAATTGAAAACATAAGCACAGAAAAAAAACTGGAAGAAAAGAATACTGAAATGAGACAGGATGTGATGCTATATATTTTTTTATTTTTTAATAAATGATGAATACAGAAAGAATTGGCCTACATTTTTCAAAATGGTTCTACTAAAAGATAATGGAGTTCATGGACAAAATGAAATTAGAATTAATACATAGTTGCCACTCCCTGAAATTTTACGACAGATTTAATTCGTTCAGGCATGAATTTCTCTAATTTAAAGCAAGGCACTACACAAAATGGTTCCAACCGAAAGATACTTAATTTATCATTAATGGAGGATGGAACTTTCACAAAGACGGTTTTTTTTTTTCTATTTCCACTTAAAATTTTCAATTGCATTTTATATTGGAGCTCTGTTTCCTTTCAATTAGGTATGCCCAACTGCTTGATAAGATCTTCAAGCACTGTCTTTTACCTGAAGACTGATTTGTATTTTGGCTTTTGACTGTATTTCCATTACAAATACAAATAAGAATATCATTTCATAAATGCTTCCTCCAAATTTACTGATTCCATAATGTTTTTGTCTGCATGTATTAGTAAAGAAGGGGAAAGAGGACTTACCAGCATTGAAAACAGCGTTTGCATATCGACACAACTCGAAGACAGCATAGAAAAGGAGAGAGGAAGACTAATTACAACGACCAAAAGCAATACTGACGACACAAGGATCAGCAAAACGGCAACAAGCAGGAGACAAGAGTGAAAAGAAAAATAACGCTATAGACATTTTAAGAGACTAACGAGTGACATGAGAAAACGTGGACGTTGCAAAGAAAGGGAAACCCAAAGCGAGAAAGTCAATCTCGTCAAATAGCAGCACAAAATAACGCCATAGATGGCCAACCCTATTAAATCGAGAATAGATTAGACGCAGCAAAACAGCAGATGTAGTTCATGTGGTGATAGAGAGAAAACCATCAATCACATAATAAGTGAATGCAGCAAATGAGCACAAAAAAGAATATAACACTAGGCATGACTAGGGGGAGGGCAAAGTAATCGACTGTGAATTGTTCAAAAATTGAAGTTTGACAATAAGAACAAATGGTATATGCACAACCCAGATTCTGTCCCAAAGAATGAGATACACAAACTCTTCTGGGACTTCGAGATACAAACGGATAACCTAATCTAAGCCAGACGACCAGACTTTAAATTAATTAACAAAAGAACCTGAGAAGTTGCCGAATTGTGGACTATGTAACCCCGCAGACCACGGAGTAAAATTGAAAGAAAGCAAAAAGAGGGATAGGTAGCTCGACCTTGCAAGGGAATTGATAAAACTGTGGAACATGAAAGTGACGATAATACCAGTTTTAATTGCTGTTTTTGGTACAGACACCAAAGGATTGGTACAACGACTGAAGGACTTGGAAATTCGGGATGGGTGTTGACAAAAAAAAAATGTCAAGGCGTATAATAATAATAATAATAATAATAATAATAATAATAATAATGATAATAATAATAATTTGCCATGCTAGTATATAAAAGCGGAAAACAACACCTGGAAGACGGAATGGAACAATCAAATCAAGAAAAAATTAGAACGCTCGGAGAAAATGGTGAACCTACATATACTTGGGCATCTCGGAAGCTGACACCATCAAACATGAGGAGATAAAAAAAATAAAGAAAGAATATCTCAGGAGAAACAGAAAAATACTCGAGGCAGAAACATTATCAAAGGAATAAATACCTGGGCTGTCCCTCTCGTAAGATATTCGGGACCATTCCCGAAGTGGACCAGAGAAGAATCTAAGCAAATTGAATGGAGAAAAAGAAAACTAATGACAATGTTTTAGGCATTAAATCCCAGATATGACGTTGACAGACTATATGTAACAAGAAAAAAAGGAGGAAAAGGACTTGTCAGCATGAAAGACAGCGTTGACGCATCGATACTATGATTCGAAAATTACACAGAAAAGCGCAAAGGGCAGATTACAGAAACCAGGTACAATACTGACAACACGAGGACCAATAGAATGAAAATAACTAGAAAACGAAAATGAGAAGAAGAGGAAGTGTATGGACGTTTTAAACGACTAATAAACAACATCTCACACGAGAAAACCTGGACGTGGCTAATGATTGGAGACCTAATGAGAGAAACTGAATCTCTCCTAATAGCCACACAAAACAACTATATAAAAACCAATCATATCAAAGTTAGAATAGATAAGACAACCAAATAGGAGATGGATGTGGTCATAGAGAAGAAACCATCAATTACATAATAAGCGAATGCCGAAAATTAGCAAATTAGCACGGACAAAGTACAAAACTAGACAATACTGGATGGGTAGGGTAATCCATTGGGAGTTTTGCAAGAAATTTATATTTGACCATACAAACAAATGTTATATGCACAACCCAGGGGAATGAGACACATCAACTCGTACAGGATTTTAACCAACAAACGGATGACCTCATCTCGGTCAGAAGACAAGACCTTATAATAATCAACCAAAAAAAGAGAATTTGCAAAATTTGAGTTCCATCTGATTACAGTGTAAAAGTGAAAGAAAATAAAAAGAAGAGTAAATACCTGGATCTTTCTTGGGAATTGAAAAAACTATGGAACATGAAAGTGACGATTATACTTGTTGCGATTGGTCTTTTTGGAGACTTGGTGTCACTCAAAATCCAGTGAAAGACCATCAGCAGACGCTGATGTGAAAAACTCTCAAGTAGTAAATAATAATATACAGTCAAGATGTATGAATGGAATTTGGCATTAAAAAATACTCGATGTCAGTAATGAAAAGCGTGAAATGACACATAACAGAACGAATCGCACTACAAAATCAAGAAAAAAATCAGAACGTTCGGAGAAAAGGAAACCTATTAATACTGACATCATGAAACAATTGGAGATGAAAGAAAAAATGGAAAAAGGGTATCTCAGGAGAACCAGGAAGATACTTGAGACAAAACTCTTTTGCGGCAACCTTATCAAAGAGATAAATAACTTGGCTGTCCCTCTCGTAAGACATTCGGGATCATTTTTGAAAAGGACCAGAGAAGAACTTAAGGAAATGAACCAGAAATTTAAAAAAAATGACCATGCTGAAGGTTTTACATTCCAAAGATGACAAGAAAAGAAGGAAAAAACGACTTAGAAATATTTAAGATCCTGTTGACAAATCGATGGAACGACTCAAAGCCTACATAGAAAAAGAAGACTGATTAAATCTACCAAAAACAATACTGACAATACGAAGATCAACTGAACGGAAATAACCACAAAGCAAAAATGGTATCAAAAGCATCTGTACGGACGATTTCAGCGAATAACAAAAGATATATTACACGTGAAAACGTGGATGTGGCTAATAAATATAAACCTTAATAGAGAAACTGAATCTGAATAGCAGCACACAACAACGCCATGAGGACTAACCATATGAAAGCAAAAATAGATAAGAGGCAACAAACCAACAGATGTTGTTTATGAAGTGATGGCGACGAAACGATCAATCGCAAATGACGCGATTAGCACAGAAATGATATAAGACTAGACTCATTTGGGTGGGTAAGGAGATCCATTAGGAACAGTACAAGAAATTTAATTTTGATCATACAAAGAAATGGTATATGCACAACCCAGAATCTGTCCTGGAGAATGAGATATAAATTCCTCTGTGATTTTTAGATACAAACGGATCACCGAATCTCGGTCAGGCGATCGGACCTTATTATAATCAACAACAAAAAAGATTGAACTTGCAGAATTGTGAAATCTACTCCCCTGGTAGATCCCTGAGTAAATTTGAAAGAAAGCGAAAAGAAGGATGAATCTCAGGTTCTTCCTTGGGAATTGAAAAATCTGTGGAACATGAAAGTGACGGTTAAAGCAACTGTAATTAGTGTTCTTTGTACAGTCACCAATTGATTAGTAAAAGGACTTGAGGACTTGAAATAAGAAGACAAGTGGAGCATAGTTAAGATCGGTCAGAATACTGAGAAGACCTCTGGAAACATAAGGACATTTGTTCTTACTTAGACTCGATAGTTTTTGTCAGGGGTAATACAAGTCAAGCGTTGAAATGAGTAGCTTATCCGTGATATTTCTCGTGTAAATAAATGAACAGAAAACCAAGATAAACCAAATAATAAAACGAGAGATTATTGGAAATTTTTGTGATATAATAAATAAGCACCTGCGGCGGGTGTCTTCCTAAGTATGACCCCACCTTTGCCCCTACAATGGGAGAATTAGGGTCAGTAATTAATATCTAAGGTGAGTCTAAATAGCAATGCCGACGAAACAATAGATGCGTGTCCCAGTCTTATTTAGTGCGTTAGGTGTACTTCGAATCCTATTTCCCCTTTTCTAAAAGATAATTTCATATCTACAATGAAGAGCAGCTGACGGAATATTAATCTAATATACAACGGACCAATCCACACCTTTAGTAGCATTGAGGTAAAAAAAAGAAGCGTAGAATGAAAACATACAAAACTGATAACTTTTTTCCGAAACATATGTGTGCAGTTTTTCAGTGAAACCTATTTGTTTACTAAATCTCTAAACAATAATATAAATCCATGAATAGATGAAAGCAGATGTGAAGAAGGCCACCCTAGGGTAATATTTAATAAACAGTTTATAAACAAACTCCTTTATTGATTGAAGAAATAAATCCTGAAACAATAAATACAATATAGTTTTCCATGGAAATAAACGAAAGTAAGATAATCTTCAAATGACCCAACTGTAAAATAATGAAGATAAAAACAAGAAGATACAAAAACAAGTGAGACATAAACAAATGAACAAATGAAAAGTTAACCAGCATTTTTGGATGTAATTCAATTGAATGAGATGAAACGTTTTTGAAAGTCTTTTTAAAATGTAATTAAATGATACACTTTTATAAAGATTTTGAATGTTTCCACTTGACTCTGATTGAGAAGGGAATGGCAGACACGCTGCCCTTCGAACTTCTACACGTTTATTGCAAAATGCTACATATTTACTCTTTCCGAACCCGAGACTAATTAATGTTAAAAAAAAAAAACTGACAAAAAAAAAACAAAAAAAAAAACGCCAAAATCATCAAGAACAATTAATCACCAAAAGTAATAAGACCAATCCAAAAAACCGGATAACAACAATAAGAATGGAAAGCTGAACTATATTAGAAATTTTAAGGCACAATTAAAATTTTTTTTTTTCTAACAAGGAAAATTCATCATTAAAAGCAAACTTAAAACTGGATATGTATAAACTTTTGTCAATGGAACTCGTGTTAATTAAACTCCGCAATAGTTATCCACCCCCACATTGCCAGTGAATAACAATATCTGAAACAGGAAGGTATTACATGATATACACAAGCGTTTAACAATGGAGAAAATGTGTTACAGCATGTTGGAATCCAAACGGAAGATCCCACGAAAGATTACCATGATTCTAATTCACACTATACGAATAAAACTGCTTCGCCGTTCATGCAGTTAAAGTAGAGACATTTCTGCAGGGTTTCTATCTCTGGACTCAGTGTTCAAAAATGCTACAGAGTTCAAACCAAACTTACTTAGATGCAAACGCACTGTCAGTATATTGGCATTTAACCTTAGGACGTCAAACACAATAAATCAGCTACATTAGCTTACACTATCTCCATCCGAACATAGTATAGAATCATATGTGTGCAAATAGACACACACACACACACACACACACACACACACACACACACACACACGTGCGTGGGTTTTTATATTTAACTCAGAAGATTTTGTAAAACACATGAAACGAAGTAACGGACACATCGATCATTCCTTTTATACAAAGATTGCCTTATTTTTAGTTATTCAATCATTAGCTGGATAGATAGATAGATTGCTATGATATCAGTGAAAGACCAGATAGAGGGTGTTTGGGCTAAATGTAACTTTTTGCATTAAAGGATGAAAAATATATTATCCCATCCAAAAATAAAAGTTATCAAACAAAAATATTTGCTAGATTATGCTTAGAAGATAAAATTTGACTAAGCGTAACAGATTTCAGCTTCCACCACACCCTCAAGACTGTTCTGGAACCTTGCCCATGCACTCCTCATTGCATCGATTGGAATATCTCTTTGATCTTATCCCCCATCTCAGCCTTAATGTTGCAGACAAATGGTTCTTGTCTTTCTCAACCATGTTTCATAAAGAGTAATTTATGAGAAACCAGAAATTGGAGCTGATGGAGTCGAAGAAATTCTCCAAAAAACACTGATTTATCTTCACGGAGGAACAGAGAAAGTCGAATCCTGTGCCACACAAATTCCGTTCCAGTATTAAGCCTGACAAGTCCGAGCTTTATCAGTCGCTATCAACCTTATAGAGCCAACTGAATCGAACCAAAGGCCATGTTGTAAGGATTTAGGGAGGTATGGCGTCATTCTCCCTGGAGGCAAACCCAAAGACCATCACAAGTTACTGAAAACTTTTTTTTCGTTAGACACGACATGGATTGTAGTCAAGCTTTTTTTTATTCTGGGAGGTGTGCAACTATTCCTGGCAGAATTTATTGTTATGTGAAATGGACCAGATCTCCTCAGGCTGAACAGGAAGCCTGAGTTTGTTCAGGAGCCTCTTTCAAAAAGCTGTCAAGATTGTTAAATAATACATCAACCTGTTCCTGCAAAAAGGAAAGAAAAATGGTCAAATTTAGCCCAAATACCTTGTACATCTATAGATCCCAAAAAGGGTATTAACTGGACCTGGAGACTGCCGGTTAATATATATATATATATATATATATATGTGTGTGTGTGTGTGTGTGTGTGTGTGTGTTTGTGTGGGAGTGATGTCAGTTTCATTGAGCTCTTTATCAGGAAAATGTAAATGTTCATAGTTGAATTATTTTTTTGTCCTGACGGAATTATTCCAGACTCTGGTTTAACTGGATTGAATAACACACACACACACACACACACACACACACACACACACACACACACACACACACACACACACACACACACACATATATATATATATATATATATATATATATATATATATAGTGACTCTTTTCTCATAGAGACTCTAACAATTAAAAATCGCAGCTTATAGGTATGTTCCTTTCAGATGTAACTAATTTTGCTGATATTTAAATTCAAAACGTGAAAAGAAATATTAATTAATAATTTTCATATTAAACTTTTTAAGTGTGTACAGAATTACTTAGTGGGATTGTTGAAATCGATCCATGGTATTATTGATTAAATGAGACAAAAAATCAGAGGAAACCAGTTTTTTATATAGACTTATTCTTAAAAGCATATATTTGTTTGTTAATCATCGATAATTGGAATGCAAACCGATTGATTTCTGAGACAAGAGTTTTAATTTGATATGTCAATGTTAAAATATCGTCTGTGAGAAAAACCCTGTCGTGCTGGTGTCCATGCAAACTGGAATGCTTCATTGGAGAGAGACACAAATGTCAAGGTGATGGAATCATAGAAAATGAGGGTGATTTTTCGTGGAAGAACGCAAGTTAATCGAAAAAAAAAAGATCTTATTCGTTGTCAGAAGCGGCATAGGAAAAACTTGCGTGATTAAAAGTAACGTTATATGATTGAGTGACGCTAAAGAAAGATTGCTTGGAAATGTACATTTTTAAAAGATTTTTTTGTTTTGGTTTTGTTTTGGGAGGATGATATTGATGAAACTGTCACAAAATTTGTCTGTAAAACAAGATTGAAAGAAGTAGACAAGGAGACATTCGCAGGTTAAAAACATTAGTGGGTTTTTGTAAGGTAAAAATTATAGAACTTTCATGTTGCATGAAAGAAAAATGCTTAATGACGATGTCTTGGACATATTTGATTTGGTCGAATTGATTAGGGCAGGAAATACTAAATATAGGTCTGCTCCAGAAGGATGGTTATTCCGGCATTTTGGTGAGAGGATTCGACAAAAATAATAGAAAAAGAGGCTCATTATAGCAACGTAAAAATTATAAAAATATACAAAAGAAAAAATAGATAACAAACCTTACTTTCGGGTAAAACATAAAGGAAAAGCAAAAATTAAGCTAATTTCACGTATAAAAAAACAAGAGTAAAAGATAAAAGAAGAAATAATATTTATTTATTATTTTAACGGTATTACAATCCATTGAGGGTTATGTTATGCCAAGAAGATAGGTTATCGCGTTCAATGTATGTTTACATTTGCATTTTTATGTTGTACTTTTATAAGAGTTTAGAAACAGTTATTTGATATTTTATATTCCTGTCAAATAAAAAATAAATTTCCCACATTTGTAAGTTGGCAAGTATTCCCTTCTAATACTAATAATTACAAGGTTTCAAATAATCATTTCTAAGTAATAATTGTATTTTGTTTTCATAGAGGTATATGGCTTAAAGTTGTTAATTACAATCCTTTGTAAACAGTTTTAGCGTCAAGTGATTATTCTTAATCCAAATAATTCACCGTCACGTGACATAAATTGGCATCGAATACTTTTAATTTTTAAACAGATCGATTTGAACCACATATGGGTTTATAACCGGTACTTTCAAACCCGGTTAGAATAGACATGTGATTACTGGCATAATTTGGTGCCCGTGGTGTAATGGTTATCGTCGCAGGAAGTGGACACGGCGACACGTGTTCAAATCCTGGACGAGACTAATTGCATTTCACATATCACAAATACCTTTGGGAAAGGTATGAATCCAATTAGTCTCCCTCCAGCTATGGGTAAATAATAGGGCAGACTAGGTTCTTCAGCCTTGGTGAGGCAACTAGTCTAGGCGAAAGAAAACTTTGAATTCAAACCTGTTAAACTCCGCTTAAAAATTGACCTTGTGTCATATCCTGCCAGAGCGGAGGGGTTGGTAAATATGATAATTTGGTGCTCTACAGATCTCCAGAAATGGATTTTCTCAGTCCGATACTGCTTAGAGAAAAACATATGACACCCCACTTATTTTTGTGGGGTTTTCATTATGAAAAAAATAGGAATAGTTCTAAGTATACCAGTAGAAGTAGCTGAAGAGCGAAAAACAAAACAAAAAAATTGACAAAAATAATTTAGAAAATGAAATTCATATATGATGATCAAAATAAGCCATTAAAAAACAATCAAATACCATGAGATCAATTTTTTTAAAAATTTTGTTTACTAAATACAGGGTGAAACGATAAAATTGTCGTCCTAAAGAAAACAACACTACAGCTTTACATTAAAACTTTTATTGAAAAAATCAATTCAGTTAACTTGATTATGTAGTAGAGCTGACATCTATTCAATGTATCCGACTTCAGCCTCAATCACCGCCGCGATACGGATCCGGAACTGGGAGCATGCCTTTTCCATAAGCGCCGGCGGGAGCTCGGTGAATACTCGGCAGATGGCTTTAGTGTTGTAGGAGGTCATGTTGGTGATGTTCTCGACGTTTGACCAAACGAAGTAGTCCAGCGGGTTCAGGTCGGGGGAGGAGAGAGCCAGTGAGAGAAGGGTACAAAATCATAGCACTCCTTCTGAAGCCAAGCTGGGTCTCTTTGGATTTGTGGGACGGCGCAAAGTCCTGCTGCCACACCCAGGGTCTGCCAACGGCCACCTGATTGCACCAGGGGATCACCACACTCTTCAGCACATCCAGGTACACTTTGATATTGGCTTTCAAGCCGACTTCGAAGATGAGAGGTGGCATGATGTGGCCCTCACTTGAAACCACACCAAAGACCATAACCGTAGTCGTCCAAAGGGTCGTCCGATGTGTTGAGCTGTGCCCTCAAGTGTTGAACCGTCCGGATTTGCATTTTGAGGATGCTGGCAATGCCTTGTTGTCATAACTTGGATCGGTAGAGGCATGAGTTGTAAAGCAGCGCATCTCCGATCTTGCTCGTTGAACATGATAGAAGGCTCCTATCGCTCATGGGATTTGTACACAACTGGTCAACTAGTAGATGGTCTGCAACAAAAAAAAAAAGAAAACCGGTTTTCATTTAACGTAAATGGAATCATGTCGTCTTTTCTAGGGCGACAATTTTATTGTTTCACCCTGTAGTATAAAACATAAGTGATCAGTGTAATAACCATGTCTTCACCTGTGTCAGTGGTTGGTAATCGAGTTAATGTAAATATCTGGTCTGTAAATGTTTCTTTTTCTTTGTCTAGATGTATATGCTTTCCCTTAGAAGTAAAATTAATTATCTGAAAATGTTTCTTTGCATTTGATTGGTAAGCTAGCTTTTCGGCTGTTTATTTAGTATCTGTATTATATTATGCCGAGGTCAGAGGTATCAATTTAGTTACAGTAGAAAAATATATTTCAAAATCATTTTAAACAGGTAAAATATAAATACATATGTACACCCTACCGGTGGTGCTTCGAATACGCTGACTGTTTCCTTGCTAAGTGGTATAAGCCCCTCAAAAGGGATATCATATGGATGGCACAACATTTTTTAATAGCTCTAATTAATGGGGAGTGGGTATAGAGTACCTCTTTATTGCATTTACTCACAAAACTACTCTGAGTCTGAGAGCTAACCTTTACCCAACCAGTTTTGATACCATCTATGGAAAGAAATGATACGTTTCAAATCATTTCAATTCTGAATGAGCGCGTTCGAGGAATATCTTTAGAGACCACACAAAAATATAGATATGGACTTACAATGACGTCATTTCATTACATTAAGGCATTAAATAAACCATGACAATTTGAAATGGCGTAAATATCAATCAGTCAACAATTACGCTTATTTGTTATACAAATATTTTAAGAGGCAATTCGTTTTATTTATTTCGAAATAATTTTCCACGTTTTCTATTCTTCAAACCATGGATTAGAGTCGATATAAAAGTAATGGCAAGTGTTTACCCCACTATCTCCAGAATTATTTAACTGGAATCTCATTTTTTTTGTGTCATACTCAAGACACACTCTTTTTTTATAGGTCATTCACCACAGAAAGGGTTAGCGTATTCTTTGTTCCCCTTAACACCAACTTTTAGAATTATACGTAAAATGAATAGGTACTTAGGTGTTTGTTACACTTGTAGATGATTTAAGAGAATCAACCTTGATTACACCTTTTAAAAAGCAAACTGGCCGGATAGAATTGCAAACAGAAAATGTTAGTATTAATCCACAAATGTCTTATTCATTCCACTTCTTTTCCTTTCTATAGTATTCATTAATTATCATTACCTTTCAATTTTTTTGACTTATGAGGTGAGAAACTTACATCGGAGGACAATTTTCTTAATGAAGCAAATGTACAAATTTTTTTCCAATTTCATTTTTCTCCAACATTTTAATTTGAATCCTAAAAAGGCGAAATGTGAACGATAAATTAAAAATTTGCGAATGTTTTCTTAATGGAAGGTGTGTGTGTTTATATGTGTGTGTGTGTGTGTGTGTGTGTGTGTTTATATGTGTGTGTGTGTGTGTGTGTGTGAGAGAGAGAGAGAGAGAGAGAGAGAGAGAGAGAGTGATTATTAGAATATCTCCTTTCAAAACCCTCTGTCAATTTCATATTTTACCGAACACGTAACTAACCGAAAGTAAAGTGGGCTTGTTTATGTTTTTTCAAGATTTCCCGAAGCTAAAATGGCATAATTTAGATGGATTTTTTAAAAATAATTTCGGGCTATTGTGGTTTCTACTATTGCAATAATTGTAGGAACGTTAGACTTTAATTCAGACTGCAAACATGAGTTTATGAAAAGTTTCCAGGGTGTTCTATGGGTCTACAAAAGACACAATTTAACAGTTATGGTGAGCAAATATATAGAATAAAAATGTATCTTCAGAGTTATATCAAATAGGTAAACACGAAAAATTAGTTGTAATATTAAGAGTCTATGTGTCTTTAAAGTTCAGTAATTTAAAAAAATTACTTATTTAGTTATGCATGTTTTAAAAACTATTCTGTTTAATATAGTTCAGGTTGGTTGGTCGGTTGGGTTTTATGGCATATCAACCATTGTAGGTTATTTAACGCCAAATCCATTTTTATATAAATATTCTAAACAATTCAGTTTAGCATCAGTACACAGTTTAATTATCAAAAACATTTCTATTTCAAACTATTCAGTTTATTCAAACAGATATATATAACAATTCAGTTTAATGTAAATACAGTTTCAATGTCAAAAACAGTTCAATTTCAAAAAATTCAGTTTAGCATAATCACCCAGTTTAAATGTAAGTAGAATTTAGATGTGAAAAACATTTCTATTTCAAGCTATTAATTTTACTCAAACAGTTCTAATTCAGCTAATTCAGTTTAGTATAAATACAGATTTGTTTACACACAGTTAAATGTCAAAACAGTTTTATATTAAACAATTCAGTTTAACATAAATACGCAGTTTAAATTCAAAAATCAGTATAGTGAAGGAGACACAGTTTAGTTCTATTGAAACTATAGATAGGTGGAGTCTTACCCCTCTGCAGAGAAGCAGTCGGTGTATTCTACAGCCCCAGCTGACTGGGCAAAATATAGTTCAGAACTTTTTCAAAATTTTCCATTTTGGGAATTTCAGATTAGTTTAAATCTAAGAGTTATGACTATGAAAGCATTACTTCACTCTCCCCAATGTTGTATGTCTACATTCTTACTCTAGGTTGTATTTATTTATGTACAAAGAATGACATGATTGAATCTAGAAGGTATGACTATGAAAGCATTACTTCACTCTCTCCAATGTTGTATGTCAACATTCTTACACTAGGGTGTATTTATTTATGTACAAAGAATGACATGATTGAATCTAAAAGGTATGACTATGAAAGCATGACTTCACACTCCCCAATGTTGTATGTCTACATTCTTACTCTAGGTTGTATTTATTTATGTACAGAGAATGACATGATTGAATCTAGAAGGTATGACTATGAAAGCATTACTTTACACTCCCCAATGTTGTATGTCTACATTCTTACTCTAGGTTGTATATATTTATGCACAGAGAATGATATGATTGAATCTAGGATGTATGACTATGAAAGCATGACTTCACACTCCCCAGAATTCTAAGTCTACAGGTTTACACATTGGTGTCGTCAAGGCACACTTATAAGCGGCAGTAGAATTCATACCAACTAAACAAAGAACTAAATATAGAGTTCTATGAGAGATATTGGTGGTTACAGAAAAGCGTGCGTACGTGAAAACTGCCTAGGATAGAATAGAACGAATAGAAAGAACCCAACCAATACCAATGCCCTGAAACTTAAAAATGCACAAAAAGAATTAGCTAACATATACCTAAAAGAACAGACAAAATACCAAAAATGACAAGATTAGAGACTCGTTTGAAGATAGACTATCTAGGATAGCATGGCAAAGGATAAACGAAGTGAGCTGAAAGAAGAGCCCTGTCAAAGCTAAAATGAAAGCTACTAGTTAACAAGATTGAATACACATGTGGAAATAGCAATTCTAGAATTTACTCGGAAACCCTCCGAAAGTTACTCATGAACCAATCACGAGAATTATAAGTAAGCAATCTGACATCAAACTTGGACCGTTGTCTCAAAAAGAACTCGACCCTGTACTGAGAAAAATTAAAAACAGAAAAGTAGTATGGCTCGATGAAATACCTCCAGAAGTACGGAAGACCAGACAATTCGACGATATACTGCTCCGACACTGTTATGCCGTACTTAATCAAAACACAATAGAAAGATGGACAAAAAAGGGTGACCTCGGATTAGTGAAGAACTACCAAGGTATAACATTTACGTGCATAGCGGCCAAGATATATAATGCCTTACTACGCAACAGCATACAACCCAAAATTGAGAACATATTTAAGAAGAACCAAAATATCCTCCGGAGAAATAGATCCGAGACCTCTAAAATTTTGAATATCCATCAAATTTTGATGGTGTACGTGCAAAATGCCTATAGGCAACAATATTATTTACCGACTTTACTTAGGCCTTCCACTCCCTTCACAGAGGAAAGATGGAGAAAATTCTACTCTGCTACGGCCTACCAAATGAAACCGTCCCAGCCATAAATATGCTCTATAGAAACACCAAAGCAAAAGTCCGTTCTCCAGATGGAGACACTGACTACTTTGGCATCGTTGCAGGTGTACTGCAAGGAGACACATTAACCCTATATCTCTTTAGCATCTATCTATACTACGTGCTTAGAACTTCTATCGATAAAATCAAAGAAAACGGCCTACCAAATGAAACCGTCCCAGCCATAAATATGCTCTATAGAAACACCAAAGCAAAAGTCCGTTCTCCAGATGGAGACACTGACTACTTTGGCATCGTTGCAGGTGTACTGCAAGGAGACACATTAACCCTATATCTCTTTAGCATCTATCTATACTACGTGCTTAGAACTTCTATCGATAAAATCAAAGAAAACGGTTTCAAGCTAAAAAAAGAAAGAAGCAGAATGTACCCTGAAAAAAATTACCGACGCGGCCGACGCCGATGATCTAGCGCTTCTGGCAAATACACCCGCCTAAGCTGAAACCCTGCTACATAGTTTACAACGAACCGCTGCCGGCATCAGTCTCCATGTCAATGCACACAAGACGGAATATATGTGCTTTAATCAAACAGGCGATATATCCACACTAAACGGTAGCTCTCTGAAACTAATTGAAAAGGTCACCTACCTAGGAAGTAGGGCCTCATCAACTAATACAGACATCAACACGTGACTAGCAAAGGCATGGAAAACTATCGATAGGCTATCGGTCATATGGAAGTAAGACCTGACAGATAAAATGGCGCGCAGTTTCTTCCAAGCACACGCCGTATTGATACAGCTATATGGATGCACTACATGGACGCTAACTAAACATATGAAGAAAATTGACGGCAAGTACATTAGAATGCTACGAGCAATATTGAACAAGTCCTGGAGGCAGCACCCACAAAGAAGCAGGTGTACGGTCACCGACCAACCATCACAAAAACTATCAAAATGAAATGAACCAGACATGCAATACACTGCTGCAGAGCAAAGGCGGGACAACTATCTCGAACGTACATATAGCAACTCTGTGTCGATACGGGATGTAGACCTGAATACCTGCTAGAAGTAATGCACGACAGAGAGGGGTGGCGAGAGAAGGGCAGGGACATCCGTGCAGATAGTGCGACATGATGAAGATGATTAAAAGAATGATATGATTGAATCTAGGAGTTATCACTATGATAGCATATAATTCACACTCCCATGTGTTGTAAGTCTACAGTTTTATACACGGGTGTATTTTGTCTATGTACAAAGAATGATATGATTGAATCTAGGAGTTATCACTATGATAGCATAAAATTCACATTCCCCTGTGTTGTAAGTCTACAGTTTTATACATGGGTGTATTTTGTCTATGTACAAAGAATGACATGATAAACTATTTTCGAGGCAATTCAGTCAAACATTATCGTATTTCACTTCTTGCAGGTTGGTGTTTCACGACAAGTGGCAAACAAACACTATCAGAATAAAGGCAGGGTCTGAGTACAATCAACGATGTTTCAAGTATAAATACTTGCCAACTAGAGTTTAAAAGTATTATGGCAATTCCATTTGAAAAAAGTCATGAATCCATCCATTTTCCCTCCCACAAACTCTAGGAAAATAGTTGGGCTTACTGGCTCTTTAAATTTGGTACAGCAAAGATAGCCCTGAATTCAAAACGCTTATTCCGCTAACAATTGACCTTGTGTCAAATCCTATCCCTGGTGGAGGG
Source organism: Sepioteuthis lessoniana (assembly GCA_963585895.1). Classification (NCBI taxonomy): domain Eukaryota; kingdom Metazoa; phylum Mollusca; class Cephalopoda; order Myopsida; family Loliginidae; genus Sepioteuthis; species Sepioteuthis lessoniana. Next base: position 112,165,181 of record OY757917.1, on the reverse strand, counting down.
GCAAGGTAAATAGATGATTTTACCTTTTTCGTCAATTTGGATAACAGGTGAAATCAGCGTTAATGTAGATTGTTCGTATGAGTGGATTGACATAAGGAAAACATAAAAAGATGGGAAAACATATGATACAAGCTTGATAGAATTAATGAGGATTTACGAAAGGCGAAAGCTTCTTAACTCGGACTAGTGATTAGATGACTTCGTGGTTGTCACTGGTTTCTTCAGGGAAGATAGTGCAAGCCTTGCTATATCATTTATAAATCCTGCGTAGTGTGGAATTCGATTACGACTTGCGGCTATGAAGGTGTTCTTAATAATATACATTTAATTAATCACGTTATATGGAAAATCCGTTCTCTCTTCTCAGATTATAATACACTTTAAAAGAGCTTCAAATAAATATCAAAGGATGATAGGTTAATGATCATTTCTAAAAATATATATGAAATAATTATTTAAGCATCAAACAAAACTATATTGCACACATTTTAAAAGAGTGAGGTAAGTAAACTTCCGTTTTCTTTACACTTAGTTAATAAAAACTGGAGACGTTTGATTGAATGGTAAATGAATTAGTACTACTATCCGTGTTCTGCCCAATTTGAGCTTTGGTGAAAAAATGCCTTCTTTAGGAATTAACAGGATACATAAATTTAAGGTTTTAGAATGAAGATTATGTAAGTTTTGTAGAATATGGAACGTCATGTTGCGAGATGTTGCTGGAGACAAAGAGTTGAAGAAAAAGGGAAAATGTCAAGCATCAATTCACCCCCAAATATGTTATTCACTTCATGATAATATTTCTACTTTCCATAAGATTGGTCAAAAACCTGGAAGACTGCAGCGGTCTTTTATGAGTTGATAAATGAATTGCTAAATCGAAAACCACCAGCAATAAGGTACTTGTTAGTTTCTAATAGTAAATTGTCTCATCCTCAGCCGGTTAGTTCCTCAATGACATTTTTCCAGAATTCTTCCACTCTTTATTGACTGTTTCTTGCAACTACTGTGAACGTTCCTCTAGTTGGGCTTTTACCAGCAGGTTCACTGGTCGTGGAAATGTGGTCACATCGTTAAGGTAGTAATGAATTTTCATCGATATTCAGTTCCATGTAAACTTACGGTTTTTTTGCTTTTTACACTGGAAAATATGCATAACTCATTTGATAGATTGCTTCAAGTTAATTCTTTTTGGAATTATCTCTACTTAATTCTGCGTCATACTCAACTCGATATATTGTTATTTTTTAGATAATTCCAACAGTGAGATATCGATACGATATGCTAATATTTTTTTAGTGTTTGGTTTTACAACATGTCGATCCATGTTGGGATATTTCATGCAAAGGTCGGATTTTTTTTTTTTTTTTTTTTTTTTACAAATATATGGTTTCAGCCAGAAAGTGACAAGCACTTAGTCCTTGCTGAGAACTATAAAAGCTCTTGAGCATGAAGTTGACGGTGATATCAGTTGTAATTGGTACACATGGATCGATACTTAAAGGCTTGGAAAAAAGGGATGTAACAGATTGAAAATGGAGGAAAAATCGAGATCATCGAAACTCGGACATTGTCGAGATCGGCCAAAATACTGAGAAGAGTTCTGAAGACCAGAGAAGACTTGCTGCCATTTAAACTGCGGAAAAAGAAAATCATCAAACGTCAGTATGAAAAACTTGCAAGGTGTAAAATGATGATAACCTCAACCAGGAGATCAGAACAATTAATAATAATCAAAAATGTTAACTTGCTTTATAGTGGATTTTACCGTCCAAACAGACCACAAAGTGAAAATTGGAGGAATCGAAAAAAGATACAAGTACAAAGACCTAGCCAGAGATTAAGGAAAGCCGTAAAACATGCACGTATCGGTGATACCAATTGGGATTTGCCATATTGGAACAGTCCTGATAGGCTTGTAAACAGGACTGGAAGAGTTGAAAATTGTGGAACTAATCGAGATTATCCAGACTATTATTAACATCGGTGAGTTTACTAAAAGTGGCCCGGAGACCTGAAGTGACATGCTGTCAGTGATTTCCCACAAGCTAAAGCTGGTGAGAAGAACATATTCTGAAATATAAAACGATCACCTATGTCCAGCAAGAATACGATACTTAGTGATCATTAACAAAAAAGAGAACCTTACGAATACGGGACTTTGATGTCCTGGCCGACCACAGAATGAAAATCAAAAAATAGAAATAAGTGACAAGTACTGAGAACGAGTAAAAGAACAAAAAACTATAGGTCAGAAATTTGAATGTGATATCTGTTGTAACTGCTGCGCTCGAAATGATCCTGAAAGCTTGATAAGGGGAGTGGAAGAGTTGGAAATCGGATGAAAATATAGTACTACTGATATCTACAAGAATACTGAGAAGCATCCTGGACACTCGACGAGAGTTGTCACTAAATTTCCAGAGAAAGACAATCAGCTAACGCTGGTGGGTAAAAATTGCCAAGACGGAAAAAACTAGTTATGGCCTGGATTGACAACAAAAAGACTTACGATATGGTCTCCCTAAGCTGATACTACACTGTCTCAAAATGTATAAAATACCAGCCAAGTCGTACAGTTTATCTTGAAGATCATGAAATCATGGTGAATGGAATTGACAGCAGAAGGAAAAAATCTTAGCAGAGGTAAAGATCCAAAGAGACATATTCCAGGTAGATGCACAATCACCAATACAATTTGATGCCACTCAACAATATCATTGTGAAATCTACAGCCCGATACAAACTCAGTAAATCGCAGGAAAAGAACAACAATAAGTAGAAAACACAAGTGGAAAGAAAAACAACTCTATCGACATTTGAAGCAACTAACAAGTGACACCTCACACGAGAAAACCGATTCGATGTACATGGACGACATTAAACTTTTTGCCAGAAACAAAACAAAAAAAATTGGAAACCCTAATACAAACTGAGAGAACATACAACCAAGATATTGGAATGGAATTTGGCATAGAAAATGCACCATGCTTGGAATGAAAAGTAGCAAAGGTCATATGACGGAAGGAGTCATACTACAAAATCAAGGAGTAATCAGAACGCTCGGAGAAAAGGAAATCTACAAATACTATCTCAGAAGAACCAGAAAATTACTCGAGACAGAACTCTATAGCAGGAACATTGTCAAAGGGATAAATAACTGGGGGGCCTTTCCTTCGTAACATACTCTAGAGCATTTTTGAAGTGGACTAAAGAACTTAAACAAATGGACCCGAGAACAAGAAAACAAATGACCATGCATAAGGTATTGTATACTAGACATGATGTTGACAGACTCTATGTCTCATGAAGAGAGGGAGGAAGAGAACTTGCCTGCATTGACGACAGCGTTGATGCATCGATACATTGAATTGAAGACTACATAGAAACCGCGGAGGAAGACTGGTTACAGCCACCAAAAACAATACTAAGCACATGAGGATCAGCGGAACAACAATAAATGGAAAACACGAGTGGAAAGAAAAACAACTCTATCGATATTTTAAGCAACTAACAAGTGACATCTCACACGAGAAAACCTGGACGTAGCTTAGAAAGGGAATCCATAAGAGACAAACTGAATCTCTTCTAATAGCTGCACAAAACAACGTTATAAGTACCAATCATATCAAATCAAGTATAGAAAAGGCACAACAAAACCACAGATGTAGGTTATGTGGGGGAAAAGACAAAACGATCAATCAGATAATATGTGAATGCAGCAACTTATCACAGAAGAACTATAAGACTACACACGACTGGGTGGGAAATTTAATCAACTGTGAATTGTGCAAAAAATTGAAGTTTGACTCTACGAAGAAATGGTATATGCACAATCCAGAAACTATCCTGGAAATTGAAATGCACAAATTCCTTTTGGATTTTGCGATACAAACGGATCACTAAATCTCGACCAAACCTTATAATAAGGAACAAAAAAGGAGAACTTGCAAAATTGTCGACTATGACGTCTCGGGGGACCGCAGAGTAAAACTGAAAGAATGTTAAATGAGGGATAAGTAACTCGACTTTGCTAGGGAATTGAAAAAACTGTGAAACATGAAAGTGATGATTATACCAATTCTAAATGGTGCTCTTGATACGGTCACCAAATAATTGGTACAAACACTCGAGGATTCGGAAATCCCGGGACAGTTACAGTCTGTCCAAACAACAGTATTGTTATGACAGGCCAGAATACTGATAAGAGTCCTGGAGACTTGAGGAGACTTGCAGTCACTCAAACACCTGTGGAAAACCATCAGCTAACGCTGACGTAAAATACTCTCAAAGAGAAAAATAATGAAAGAAAAATTTAGAACAGAGTATCCCAGGAGAGCCAGAAAATAACTATATTTCAGGAATCTTATCAAATGGATAAATACCTGGGATCTAGAAAATGGCGGAAGAAGACTGATCACAGCCACCAGAAACTATACTGACAACACGAGGACCAGCAGATCAGAAATAACCAGAAAAAATGGAAGAAAAACAACTCTATGAACGTTTTCAGCGACTAACAAGCGACATCTAACACAAGAAAACGTTGACTTGGTTTAGAAAAGGGAACTTAAATTTAACTATATTCATCTTGTATATTATTAATGAAAATATTAATTGATGATTTTGCAATGAAAATTAAGAAAATGAATAAAAAACACTACAAGAAATTGAGAATTAAGGATATACTATTTTTCTGATAATTTAAGCCAAGTTGAATGCATCAATATAAACTATTTTAATCGAAATTTATTTGTGACAGTTAAAAAGCTTGAAGTATAATTAGTATCTTAAAAACCGAATTCATCGGATTTTTAGCCGCTAATAAGTTAGGCTCGAAGTAACTCATTAGAAAAATACATACATTTTATGGTATATTTTGTTTGCCGATTAACAAATGATTGTAGATATACTACAACGTATTTTTCAACTTAATGTTTCTTGCTTTCTATCGGAACATTTCATCTCTTCAATCGACAAAATAAAATACACAAAAAAGATAATTTTATTAATATTACTCATTTGAAATAATAACATGGAGCTGATTGATTGTAGAAAGAGAATCGGGATATATAAATGGTGAGATGGGATTTCAGTAAAATTCATATAACACAATGCAACTTTTTTTTTTTTTTTTATCTCTGATCAGTTGCATCTGCTGAATGATAGATGTAAACAAAAATATTCACTTTTCATTTTAGTAAAAATACAGACCGTCTACATTTAAAATATAGATTAAAAAAACTTTAAAATGCTTTCATTTTGTTGGTGATTTTCGTTGTTTTTTGTTGTTTGTTTTATACTTTTTTTTGCTAGACTGAAGAAGCAATCATTAATTTGATTGCAAACACTTTTGCTTGATCTTTGATCAGATTTTGGATTTTATTTACATTACTTCTGTAATATAAAGGCTCAAATAATCGTAGCAAATGATTAACACTTATTATCACTAAGCTCCTGTTTAAAAAAATACCGCTGAATGAAATGATCCATTGAAAACGTGGAAACAGAAGTCTATAAGAAGGTTAAACAAACTATAATTAACCATTGTTGTCTTGCTTTTTATCAGTCGTTGTAAATTTAAATTCCTAAATCTCAGTCTCTTTCACAAAATGAAATAATCTAAAAAACAATAAAACAAATAAATAAAAACGCAAAATATCTCAAAAAATTGATTTGAATTCTTTTTACTGATCATATTCTCCATAAAAAAATATTTATAAAATGAAAAAAACAAGTGCCAAATTACCACAAGAATTGGCAAATTTCTGTTATGATTTTGATTAGTCAGGTCCACTTTTCTGCTTATCCAATCTCTCCATCATATACAGGATGCACTGTAAAGTGAAATTTAAGCCCAATACAGCTGGTTCAAATTACGAGTTTTCTTTCTTCTATACTGGTTGCCGTATCTAGGCTAAACAACCTAATTAGTGCTACTATATTATCCATAGCAGAGGGTAAAAATATGTATTTAGACATTTCATTTTGAGCATTTACATGAAAAGGAGACGCATATGGTTTAATCCGAAATTTGAAGATTAATCGCTGTGGACAATGTCCTCGGCGATTATCATTACACCATGACCCTCCCAATATTTTATTTCTACATCTCCACCTTTTTACTTGAAGCATTCTTAGATACATGTCCAATTCCTTTATAGACAAATTAAATACAGCCATATCCAATATTTGCTCAGTCGGCTGGGGCTTTAAAATACACCAATTGCACCTCTGCAGTGGGGTAAGCTCTCCCTCTCAAAAATTGGATATGGATACTAAAACATCTGATGGTGAGGTTGTAGAGATGCTGGAGATTTGGGTAATGCGGAGCAACCCTTCATTGCCATTGCTCCCAGGTCCACTCTGGACCGGGATGATAGCACCTGGTAATGGGTTTAATAGAACTAAACTGCATACTTAATCTAAACTGAATTGTTTGAATTAGAACTATTTGACTAAACTGTAAATCTTTAAAATAGAAATGCTTTTGACAATTAAACTATGTACTTACATTTAAACTGCGTACTTATGCGAAACTGAATTGTTTAATAAAGAACTGTTTTGACATTTAACTATGCGTAAACAAAGTCTATACTTGTAGTAAACTGAATTGGTTGAATAAGAACTGCTGGAATAAACTGATTACCTTCAATTTTTTTGACACTGAAACTGTGTACCCATGCTGAAATAAATTGTTTGAATAGAACTATTTGCATAAAAAAGAATCTGGTGTTAAATAACCAATAAAGGTTGATATGCCATATAACCCAACAAACCAAACAAGTAAACTATCCAATTTACATTAATTTTTCCGTTTTTAAATTCTCGAGATTAAGACATTTGTCTACATACAAATGATTAAAAAAAGGCTAAAAAATATATTTAAAAAAGGCTAAAAAATATATTCACTCAATGAATTGTTATTGTTAAATATGTATAATTCATCCGCATGCATATCATTAATTAAAAATCTATTAATTAACTAATTCGGGCTGATTCCAATGTTTTCAGTGTATGTTTCTTTTAGAATAAAGATTCACATTATATTTTTTACTTAATTACTGAAAAGTAATTGGGATGATTAATCAACGTTTTTTTTAATGTATCGTCGTTTTTTTCCATCCCAGCAGAATGAAATACACGGCAAAATGAATAATAATCTATAGCGTCCCTTTCAATAATACAGCATCAATATATTAATACAAATATGTATACACGTTCAATACTTGTCAATATTTCTGAAAGGAAGTAACTCACGCTCCTTTTGGTTATGTCACCGGATCTAACCAGCGCTTTTATCCACTGTGCAATGGGCCCTTTAGAACATCTGTGTATGAATTTATGGACATTATAAACCTAATGTCTTCAGCAACCATTTTTTACCAGTGCTCATACTGCAATTTTTCTGTTATTGCATTCTTTTTTTACCAGAGAAACTTTGTTGTCATTATTGCTTTTCTGTGGCACTCCTTATTACTGGTTCCCATATTGTATTAATTTCTATTCTTGATCGGCTCAGGAGATTTTTGTGGCCTAGCATATGTACTGATTCCGTAAGTTTAAGAATTTTCCAATGGTGTTCTTTGTCTATGATCTCAAACTGGTCCCACAGAGGGTGGTGGTCTCCTTTTCTCTCCAAATATGGTCAGCCACGCCTGATTTTTCAACTTCCTCTCGTATTACAGCCTTCTGGTGTTCTTGAAGCCTCACCTAAAGAGGGTGGCCTGTTTCTCTTTTATATTTTCTTCCGCAGCTGCACGGGATAGCACATACACAGTCTTTAGTCATGTTCTCCAATGCGAAGTGTCGTCAAGCTTTTGAAGGTTATCCTGATGTTATATAGACCTTTGTATTTTCTCTGATATCCCCTTCACAAACCAAAAAAATGCAATGATTACAGCAAAATTGCAATGTGAGCACTGGTTAAAAATGTTTGCTGTAGACATTATGTTTATAATACCCAGAAATTACGTTCAATAATATATTAAAAATTGGTATTTATTTACAACTTATTTTCTAAATATAAATGCTAATGCTAATATTACCGCGTGAGTAGGAAATACAGTAAATAGATAAAAGAGATATTTATTTTAATAAGAGGTTTGTTTGGATTCTGTGTTAATTGTTACATCAACTTCATAGGTTTATTTAATGTCAAAGAAAAGCAGGAATACTATTTTACGTATCTCTGGGGAGAGAATAAAGTTGTTCAATACTTTTCTCAAGATTATAAATATAAAAGAGAACGTATGAGCACGACTGCAGCACGAACTTGTTTAGTTCAAGATAGCAATTTGTCACTTTAGTCATTTCACCATGGGAACTTTGCGCCCTCATAAAATAAGCGATAAACATATATATATATATATATATATATATATATATATATATATATATATATATATATACGAGGATCATTTAATAAGTTTCCAGACTTTTTTCGAATGGGCACTTTTATTGATAGTAAAAACATGAAACTCTAGTCCCCTTCGAAGTAATCTCCTTCGGCTGAAATGCACTTGTTTTACCGTTCCAACTTCTGAAAAGGGCCCATAGAAGTCCTCTTGTGTGAGCGTGTCAATGACCTTCGTCACAGACTATTTCATCTCCTCAATTGTCTCATAACGACAGCTTCTGAGCTTAGGGAATGACCAAAAGTCACACGGAGCAATGTCTGGATGATACGGAGGGTGAGGAACTGTCTTGATGCCCATCTTGTTCAAATAGTCTGTGACAAGGATGGAGTTGTGGACTGGTGCACTGTCAAGCTGTAAATGCCACTGACCCGATTTGAAGAGTGCTGGTCATTTCCGACCGAATCTCTTCCTGAATCCCCTTAAAACTTCAACGTAGTAACCCTAACACTAACCTTTTGGCCAATTAACTCTGGCGTATTGACTTTCTTACTCTTCCTACACATCTCATCATCCCTCACAGACTCTCTGCCCTCCTTGGATCTCATGCTCGATTCATGCAAGATGGTCAAAAAGCAGTCTGACGCATTCCATACGCTTATGTGGCATTTTTCCAGGTTTAAAACAGAATTTTATTACCTATCGTTCTTCTAAAGTGTCCTCACGTCCAGATTGCATTTTTGAAATTCACCAGCTTTGAAAATCAGGCTTTAGTAGGATGTATTCCACTCCATGCTGTAGCTGTTCATTTGAACCTGAAATCATAAAAATAGGTCAGTTATCTCATAAGATGCCCAGCAATAATATACTAAATGTTCATAAGTCTATGACAATTTCAAACGCCTGTACAACTAATTGGAATCTTTTTGAAGGCACCACACACACACACACACACACACACACAGATATATATATATATATACACACACACACACACACACACACACATATATATATATATATATATATATATATATATATATATATATATTTATATATATATATATATATTAGTTTACACATATATTCAATTGCATGGCTGCTTATCTGCGACCACTGGTTTCTTGCCGTTTTTTATATGAATATCATCAGGCATGCATAAACTGTTGTTTTATATATATATATATATATATATATATATATATATATATATATATATATATATATATAAACAAACTGTGTTGGATTCAACATATATATATATATATATATATATATATATATATATAAACAAACTGTGTTGGATTCAATATATATATATATATATATATATATATATATATATATATATATATATATATCTAAAAACAAGCTGTGTTGGATTCAACATATATATATATATATCTATATCTATATATATATATATATATATATATATATATATATATATATAAACAAACTGTGTTGGATTCAACATATATATATATATATATATATATATATATATATATATATATATATATATATATATATATATATATATATATATAAACAAACTGTGTTGGATTCAAGGCCATATTCTTGTAAGTTTGTTTGTGTTTACTATCTATTTGGTTTCTAAAAATGTCCTAAACTCTATTAAAACATAACAGTGAATGTACAAAGAGTCAATTTCATTGAACTCATCTTATATATACGGATTGGTAGATTGGAAAATTTCAACATTCATATATGAGTGGCTGAAGCAAATGAATGTAATTATTTTTTAAGTAGATTTTAGTTCCAAAACTTTTCAGAAATATTTACCTTAAATATAATGTTTAACCGATATTTACAAACCAGGAAGAAGGGGAATAAAAAAATAAAAATGAATTACTTGTAGAGCCTCCGGTATTTTTATAGTGGATGATGCAGTCTTTTCTCTTTCTGTAAGAATAAGCGGTCATCTTGCTTTTTGTTTGAATTTGTGTCCTTCTGTCTTTTTGTGCGAATTAGAATCCTATATTTCTGCTGGAGTAAGCAGTGTTCTCTCTTTCTGTGAATAAGCGGGCTTCTCTTTCTGCCCGAGTAAATAAGCCTCTTTCTTTCTGTCTCAAATATCGTCCACCTATCTTATGTTCAAAATAAAGTACTTCTCAATTTCTGTCCGAATAAGCGGACTTCTCTCTTTCTGTTGAAGTAAGCATTCTTCTCTCTTCCTCTTTCAAAAAGCAGACTTCTCTTGTTCTTTAGAAAAAAAAGTAGCCTTCACTCTTTCAGTTTGAATAATCGTCCTTCTTTCTATCTATCGGTATAAGTCGTCTTTGAGACACCCGCTCGATTCTTGCTGACCATAAATGCATTGGAATCCCGGTGAGAGCATAAAGTAAAAATGCTACCCCTACACAAAATAGAAAATATCGGGCAGAAAGAAATAGCACCAATTTACTCTCACAAAATGGAAAATATTCAACAAAAATCAATTGCCTTCTCGAACGGTTTATAGATAATGGAAGCAAGACACGCTGGACAAATTGGAATTTGTAAAAAAATAAAAAAATAAAAAAATAAAAATGCAAAAATCTAAGTGAACTGTGCCGTTGGAAAAAACAGCAAAATTCATTCCCATTCTGTTCTAGTTTATTACAGCGAGGAAAAGGACGTTATGCTTCACTTACATCTGAAGGACCAAAAGTCCGTTTCTTCATACAACATAATGTAAAAAAAAAAAGTCGTGCGAAGCCAATGAGAGAGAAAAGTTATTTTTTGTGTTGCTAGTTCAGCAAATCGACTGTGAAAATGACTTGAGAAATGACTTGTGGTAGATATGAATAATGCACAATAAATCAAATTGGAACGGGATGCCCAGAACAGATGGGAGAACTGGGACTTTCCAAGACGACTAGAAAATAAATGACAGTTTAAAGGAATGTAGGCTGATAATATGGTTTGAATGAACGACAGAATAATAAATGTAGGTAAATTAATGTGGTGATATGCTCTAGGACATAGACAGAGCGAAGAGGGTAGAAAATACATTTATTTTAAGAAACAGGAATTGGTAGGATGAGCGGAAACGGCAAGGGGAAATTAGGCAAAAGACATCTTCAGACTGACAAAAGAAAAAAATAAAATGCAGAAAACTACGGTTCATACGAAAAGGAAAATAAGCCGATAATTATGAAATATATAAGCAAAAAAAAAAAATGAATAGGAAAAATAGAAAGATTTCATAAGAATTAAGGAAGGAGTGAAAGAAAATAAGAGAGATGAAATTTCCAACTGACTAGAATAAGGAGGAATTGAAAAAAATTGAGAATGTGGATGAAAATTTCAGAACAGGGAAGAAACAAATGGAGAAAATTATCGTCTAAAGAAAGCGATATAGAATAACAGAAAGAAAAGCTAAATTGATTTATAGAAAAGAAGAATAAATACAAGAATTTAGCAAAGAAAAACAGCTGGTTAAGAATAATAAAAGCATACTGATGTAATTGCTTGGCTTATTTGTGTATGTCACAGTGTCATTTTCACAAGACAACTCGTTACTATAAAATGCTCAGGATTAAAATGATGCTCCGAGTTGCTCTACTGGGAAGAAAGCAGTTTCATGGTTGAAGTATTAACATATATGTATTTACCCAACCCCTTCGCCACGAGCAAGATATGATACAAGGATCATTTTTTAGCGGAGTAAAGCTGGTTTGGATTTAGATTTTTTTCTCCAATTCCATTTGCCTAATCAAGGCTAAAGACACCAGTATTCCCGACTGTTTAACCTTAGGTGTTGGGAGAGAACTGTTGAATTCATGCCTTATTTAAATGGCAAATAGTTCAGGATTCAAACTTTTGTCACTTATTCCATTTCCCACGACGATAACCGTACGGCTAAAGTAACTTCCAAAATATATTCACGTATGAGCCACCGATTTCAAAATTCAGCAATATAAATGCTGTTTTTTGAATTTTTTTTTCTATTCTCGTTTCTGCTTCTCTTTTTGTCGTTTTCAGCTATCTTTGTCAAAGATCAAAAACACAACTCTCCACGGATAATTACTCTTCTAGAATTTTCCATTCTTACTGGGTGTGATATTTTTTATTCCTTTTTTTTCCGTTTACATTTTGTTTTGTCGTTTATATGATTGCAAAGTTCCTTCTGGTTCCATTGTTAAAACTCACATAAAATTCAATATTTTAAATGCAGGTTTTATTGGCATGTACTCTCTTTCTGTTAAAACATTCAGAATAATATTTCTCTTTATTCTTTCTAGCTTGGTGAGTAAAATCTGTCAATTGTAGCCATTAGAATGAATTGCAAGAAATAAGACTGAAAATATCCTGCTATAGAAGTGGTAACATCGATTAGAAAAAATGATATTTGGAAAAAGTGAAAAAAAGATGTAGATTTTTAAGGGTAAATACCACAAAGCTGAAAAAAATGGACGCCTTGTTGTGACGTAATGGTTAGCGACCAGAACTCGTTTACGGTCAATTTTGAATTGGGAGTGCATTTCTCAGCGCATGTCTTATACTTGTGTCCACTAGCTAAAACTAATTAAGTAAATTATAAAATCACATTATAGAATATATTAGTGTTAATAATACCTTAAAATATTGAGACTTAAAATGGTATATAAATTTAAGAGGGAATAAAGCATTAAAAATTAAATAGAGAAAATAATGCCACAAAATATTAGATTAGTAATACGGCATTAACATGTATGGGAAATAATAAAGTATGGACCCCCACATATGGCCGTGCAAAAGCAGGACGACCAGCTTGAACTTACATACAGCAACTGTGTGAGGACACAGGATGTAACCCTGAAGACCTGCTGGAGGCGATGAATGATAGGGAGAAGTGGCGAGAGAGGGTCAGGGATATCCGTGCTGGCGGCACGACATGATGATGATGATGAAAATCTTTATAAAATCATATAAACAAATGTGTTTTTATTATTTGATAAAACATGGTTAAATGAAAGAATGCTGCCTAACCACACACACACACACACACATATTTATATATATATATATATATATATATATATATATGTATGTAGTAGGCATCATACAATAATATATGGGAACTAATAAAGCATTAAAATCTGACATATAATAAGGCATTAAAATGTAAAATAGTTGTTGAGACATCAGACTACAAGATAGCTTGAAATGGAAAAAATATCATTGAAATATAAGAGAAAAAGTTATAACAATGTAATAAGCTCCTGAGTTGTTAGAGATTTAACGAACCATTTAAGTGTAAAAGAGAGATCAAGCTATTAAAATGTTAGATGATTTATAAGCCATTAAAATGTAAAAGATATAACAATCCTTTGAAATATAAGATCGATGGAAATGTAATAGAATAAGCCATTAAAATATATGAGAAGCCATTAAAATGTACATGTGGTAAATGGAAGAGGGAGGTATGTAATATGCAATTTCGAAGTAACAGTTCAATTCTAAATTATGCTTGGAAATCATGCATAACTCTATCTCCCTCCTCTCTCTCTCTCTCTTTCTCTTTATTTTTTCATCGTTTCCTTGTAAATGGAAAGGAATATTTCACATATATGCAAATCCCCCAAAAAT